>CAXITT010000005.1:3648113-3753977 GCA_964033795.1 Lymnaea stagnalis
GGGGGGGGGGGCAAACAGTTCCTGCTCCCCACCAACTCACCAAGAGGAATAAACATGTAAAATAAGAATATAAACATTAAATAAAGTTAAACTTCGATTAATTCAATTTATTGATACAAAAAACAAAATCATTCATAATCAATAATAGTTTAAAAACATCATAAATAAATTATGCATAATAACAGAGATGATCAATTATAATTATTTACTGATAGGTAGAATAAATTATTTAATATAAATCATCATAATCGTTTGCGTAATTTTTTGTCAGAGAATTGTTTTATTATTGTTTTAAATTCAATGGTCTTAGGGATGTCATTTTCCAAGCACATAAGTGAAAGCCAGTTCAAACGGTTTTGTCCCATTTTACTGCGAAGCTGATTCTTGCTTTTTTTTTTTTTTTCGATTCATATCTAGGAAAATTGAAACTTGTTGACGACAGTTATTCCCCTTGAAAAGTTTTAAAATTTTCCACCTTTGATTCGCAATTATAATATTATTTTTGGAATGTACTGATATATATCGTGGGTTAAAATTTGGAAAATGTGGGAATTTTAAATCCAATTCAAGTGTCAAAATCTTTCAATATTCATTAAAAAAAATATGTAAAGCATGATACCTCTATAATGGTGAGTCTCCTAGAAACGTGGGGCCCCCTACAAGCGTGGGGCCCGGGGCCAGTGCCCACTGAGCCCATGCCTTAAGACGACACTGAACTGATCACAGTACATGAAGTGAAATACAATAGCAGTGTGGCACCAGAGCAGGGTCCAACCATATGGAAGCCGGAGGGGTGACACCTTGAGTTTACCGCACTGGGGGACACCAACCCTAGTGACGCTACTTGGAGACGGATAGTGGTGTACATGGGCGCCCGCAGAAAACTTTCTGGGGGGGGGGCAAAAAAATCGATTAACTTTCCAGGGGGGGGGGCAAACAATTTTTAGTAATGTTTTAATATGGTTTTAGGTAACTGTAGCGTATTTGTATGGTGAACGAACGGACAGGACATCAGCTTAGTTAATTTCTCTTTATTTTCTCTTTACTTTAATAATTTTTTTGTCTATTTTTGTCTAAAAAAAAATTATCCAATCAATCCAGGGGAGGGGGCAAGTGCCCCCCTTGCCCCTACCTGCGGGCGACCATGGTGGTCTATAAGGATTAATGGGAAAACTGCCTAGTGTTTTACATGGGTATGGGCACTGTGGGTTTTGGTATGTAAGGGTAGAGGAGCATTAGGAAGAAGGAGAGAAATTATGTTAAGTTTGAGGAAAGGCTGCGACTATTCGTACCCGGGTACCAGAAGTGAGAGGTTGGGATTAAAAAACTCTTAAAAATATTATTGTTGTTTTTGTAAGACAAAATGAGGTATCAGATGAAAGATAATTGAATGAAATATATTTTTGTAAACTTAATTCTTCAGTTTAACTAAAATAAACTACCACAAATGACATCCGAATAGCTTTCGTCTAATGGTACCCGGGTGCGAATGGCGCCACTGCGTGTCTGGGTCCATTTTAACTCAGAGTGTGAGGTGGTAGTGAGTTGGAGGGGGTAGTGAGAGACATTTAGGGGTAATGTTGAGGGATACATGATATTTTATGGGCTCAGTGGAGATGTGATGGGGTAATGTAACGGGAAGATGATGGATGATGGATGAGGTATATGAATATAGTTCGGGGGTGGTTTAAAGAGGAACTCTTTTAATAAGGTGCGTTACAATGAATTGAATGCTTGTTTTGTCAAGTAACTTTAGTAGATGGGGAGTTCACGCAATGCACACCATCAATAATCATGCTATAATTCTTTTAAATTAATAGTGGTACTAATGTTTAAACTAGCGTGTCAAAATTCGTCTTCTTTGAAAGGAAGGAAAAGGAGGTTGGGGGAGGGGGGGGGGGGTAATATTGATAGGAATTTAAAGTAGTGATATTTCGTTTCAGCAACGGTTAATAACAGTGGTCCAAGATTTTTAACTTAGAAAAGGTATTTTTTACTATAATTCTTTTAAATTAATAGTGGTACTAATGTTTAAACTAGCGTGTCAAAATTCATCTTCTTTGAAAGGAAGGAAAAGGAGGTTGGGGGAGGGGGGGGGGGGTAATATTGATAGGAATTTAAAGTAGTGATATTTCGTTTCAGCAACTGTTAATAACAGTGGTCCAAGATTTTTAACTTAGCAAAGGTATTTTTTGATTGGCTTAGATCAAGTTAAAAACCACAATTAATATGGCTGAATGAATGGGAGTTGCCTTTCTCAAAAAGCAACACCAGTACGATTACAAAGTAGATAAAATATTGAAAGCCATGAAATTGATTGGACTGAACACCTTGTGGAATGAAAATACATTATATACATCAATTTAATTTCTAAGGTCTGTAAAATATGCATCAGGTCGTCTCGTTAATTAGTAGTTAGCAGTTTGATGAATAATTGAGTTGAGAGTCTTGACCCTCAAGTTGAGGGACTGCTGATGATGGTGTGGATAGTGATAGCGACAGTGAAGACGAAGTGAAAACGCTTTGTTGACTATAACTATAACTGTCCCGTTTTTTCACGATTGTACCCGGTGTCCCGAAAAAGTATCTTGGGACGCCTAAATGTCCCGTTTCTATAACCAAATACATTTTGACATTTTCAATTTCAAATCACTAAAACTAAAACTTCTTAATTTATTATTAAATTATAGGCATTTAATGATGTATAGACATTATAGTTGTATAAGTAGGCTATCACTTGAATGAAGTAATAGTTTGGCTAGCTGTGTAGCCAGTGCCAGTAGTGATGCGGGCTCGCGTGATAGCTGCACTTTTCAGTCTTTTCTCCATCCACTACTCTGCCGACGCTGCTTAAACGACAGTGTCCCTGCCATAGATCTTATGTGTATAATTATTTTATAAGTGTTCACAGCAAAATTATTGTTTTCGTTTATGATATGCCTCAGAGATCAAATTAAATTTCTAAAGTGAAGTTAAATTTTTAAAGATTTCTCGGTCTCAAACTCAAAATAGTTAAAATGAGCATATTTCAATAAACAGTTTCCGGCAGAGGCCCCGGACCCCTCTGTAACTGGAGGGTATCCCCCCAAACCCTCCTTGGATGTGTCCCGTTTTTTCCAGTTCATGATTTGGCACTTAGGCACTTTAGCAGAGGCAAAAGCGTGAATTATTTCATTCATAACAAACTCTCCTGCAGTGGTTCTATGTATACAGTAGCTAAACCCACCAAACGATCTGGAGGCATATGGGATATGCACTGTTAAATAAGTGTCAAAAAAGTTCTCTCTTTACTCAAAAGTGTTTTTGGGGATGTTAGCAATATTCACCTACGCACTTGAAAAGGAGAAACCAAGCCAATCCGACATAGATAGTCATATATTCCTCTAACTCTTTGGCTTGATTTTTCTGTTACTTTACTTTCATCACAAAGCTCTGTTTATTTTTTAAATATCAGCTGAATCTTCATTTTCAGATTCTAAAGCTTATTGAAGGCTCATGCAATCTTTGAATTCAAAACTTCCTTTTTAAGAATTTTTATCATATTTCTCTAGTTTTTTTAATGTCACGATAATACTAAATAAGTTACTAATATTCTGCCAATGATTTAGCTGTCGTAATTACTTAAACAAAGACCTCTTCTGTTCTGTAATTCTGGACCATCGCTATTTTTTTCCTCCTTTTTTTAAAAAGTTGACTTTTCAATTGATTTTTGTTTGAAGCCTTTTGCTAAATATATTAATGTAAAACAAAATATAAAATCACAAATGATCTTGAAATCGAGGATTTTTTATTTTTGCCATTCCCTTAGCCTCTGCACTTGGCTGAGTTTCATGTGATCCATTTAGTGAAACACTAACTGAAACGTGTGCATCACTGGGACGAACCAAGATTTTTGCCATCCCTTCCTAAAAAAAACTCAACGCAACCTTGTAGTTGGCAGAAAATGACTTCCTGTAATGTATAGGATAAAATACCCCCACCCCCCTACACACACAGTTAAACCTACAGCCTCATTTACATATTCTTATAATACAGTCCAGTGTACATGTATATCTTTTGAATTAAACAAAAAATATCATAAGAAACCAATCAAGAGTTTCAAGGAACAAAAGATCCTCTTCAATTTAGTACTCTACTAACTCACGTTCACTCCATTTGCGTCATATAAAAAAAAATTATTATTTTATTTTTATCTGCTGAAATTTGCCACTATTTGAAAAATACCACTCAAGGTAGCTGTCTATATTGCCTACCTAAAACCAACACTGTACACAGTGAATTGTCAGTCTAGTGTCTAGAAATAAAATCATCAAATGAGTAGACGTAATACACCAAACTTGACCAGAGTCAGACTCTCCAGACTTAGACCATCTGCATTAGATGTCAGTCTAGGCCTTTTAGCTTTATAATATTGTCATACATAGGTATGCCCTACTGGCAATTGGAATTTAAATACTAAAACTGAAGAGTAGATGATTGAAGTGTGAAGACTCTAGACTGTGTTGTCATATACCCCAGTAAATCATCAGTGATTAGATTATTCACCAATGTCCACACTAATGCTCCCCTCATAAAATGGCTTAGCTATAATTTAGGGTAGTGACAAAAATAGGCTCCACTCTTCTCCTATTTTATAAAATATGATTCTTAAAAATAATTATTATTTCATATAGGCCCTAGAGTCTATAATATGTCATATGTTATCAGATGATAATCAATAAAAAAAAAATTTGTAATACTTATATTACTCGTGAACTGAAATTATTATTCTGTCATTATTTAAAAAGGCTAAATCCTTTTGATTGTAATATTATACTGATTAATACCAACAGTCTCTTATTATTGTAAATAATTTTGACATATTCAACCATAATCATACTATATCCTATACACTAGATGACAATGAAACATAATTTGGCATTGACGATTATGGGAAATTAGCCACATATTGCCAAAATGAAATCAGACCCTTATCAGTAACTTGACAAGCAACCAGCCCTGGCAAGAAATTTGCCATTGATTAGTGTATTGTTAACTTGACATTTTCCTCTTGTTCTTGACTGGTGAAGCAGTTTTCAAGTAACTGGGCATTTACACATGTTTCAGGGGTATTTTATTTATCACATACCAGGCCAAAGTTTTAACTAAACAATCATAAATGTATGTCTTTTTGGGTGAGAGTTAAGGTCATCTATTGGTAGTCCATGATTAGTCAGTTCTAAATAGTTAGGTTGTCTTATTTAGAAAAAAATATCTTGCGCAGTGGTTCAATAGGTAATACTTTTTTGGCCGCCAGGTTTTAAATCAATTTATATCTCAGGAAATGACAATGCAATTGTATAAATAAATAAATATTTTAAAAAACTACACATCTTTTAATTTTAAAAATTTATACTACTTTATCTAAAACAGTCTTAAGTAAAGCTTCTGCTGACATGGTCTCCATCAGCTATGCCGCTAGTTAATGGTTTAATGTATTTCTATCCTAGTTAAGACCATGGTAAATAGGCCCTTATACACACATTCTTCAAATTTGATCAGCACTCTCACAATTAAGTCATTTGCTTAATGTTGAAGGGATTAAAAAATAAACACTAAAATATATCATGTTAATCCTAGGGTACAATCTAAGCCTATGTCTTACATAAAAGAACCCATGTGACATATCACGCTATATGTCTTTGTTTTTCTCCTTGAGCTAGGACATTAGTTAAGTTATTCAGTAAGTATTTACAGCAAACAGTTATTTAATCATTTTGTTCCCGTTTCTTTCTAGATGGCTGCACCCAACAATACACTACTCTGGCTTTTACTAGGAATCTGTTTAATTTTTATATCTTTTGGTGGATTTGCAATTTTACTCCTGCTGTATTCATTGGCATTTATTTCAGGGTAAGTATACATTTTTTTTTAATAGATTTAAAAAAAAATAATAATTAAATAACCAAGGAAAGAGCTATGTGACTCATCATATCATTTATTTTTAATTCCAGAGCATTGTTAATTGTTTACAATTTTGGTAAACAAGCCATTGACATAGATGTTGCTGAGACATCTTTAGTAGTTGGCCAGTTTGGTCATGGTGGCATTGAAAAGGTAAATTTTGCTTTTTTTAATCAATATCCAATTCCATGGTCTCTTTTTTATTTACAGTATAAAAAGTATTATCTTATAATAACTCTCTGTCCTCAATTAAGTTGTGATTTATAGCAGTCTTTAGATTTTATCATCAGTAAACCTTGCTTTTAAAAGCTAATTTTTTATAGCTTTTTGTGGTGAAAGTGGCACTTAGCAAATCAGCTAACCTAAAAAACGCATTATTAAATTATCTACAAAAAGTTTAAACTTTAACTATGAATAATAAAAAAAAAAACTAATTAGAAAGTACATATTTCTTTCTTTACAATTGAATTCACAGTTTAAAAATCTTAATTAAAAGCTATGTAACAGACCCACTGATGGAAAAAAATTGTTAGAATTCATACTTGTCTCTAGTTTTCTTTAACTTCATCAATTTTTAGCAATTTTGAGAATTTAATTCCATAGATAACGCCTTATCTAATTAATATTGCTTGAAGGTTGTTGTTTTTAAAAATAAATATTATTTTTATATATTTTTCCCCTTGACTTTTTAACTTGGTAATTGCTTAATTTATGGGTTTTTTCATAATAAACATCTTCACTTTGTACAGGTAAAGGAATCCATGGAGCCAACCACTAAAATAAAAAACTTTGATAAACGTATGACTGGTGCAAGTGTAATTGATGATGTCTTAAAGGAGGTATTATTTTTTCTTAATTCAGTTTAGGGAAGTGTGGGCGAGGAGGGGGGGGGGGGGGGAAAAAATCCCTTTTTTTTTTCTTTAGGGCTTCATTCAATGTATGAACCATCACTAAAGCAAAGCCTCTGACTACAAAATAAATGTAAAAGTCGATATATATTTTTAAATTGCAGACACACCTGTTTTTATTCCAAGAAAGCAAGCAGTTTAGACAACCACTGAGACAGTCTTTAATAGCTTCAGAATTTATCACATTTTTTTTTATACAGAGGATATTTAAGAACGGTTTATTTTTTTTTTTTTGCAGTACTATCCAAAAGGGCATTAAAATTGGTTATTCAGTAAAGTTTATTTGATATTGTATAAAAAGAAATTTGTTTCTTGATTTGTATTTACAGAACTTCTTGTTTTAACTTATTTTAGTATAACCTAAGGGTGACTGGTTTATTTATATTTTTTTCAGGTTTTGGAATATGTAGTAAAGGATTACATTAAAACCTGGTATCGACAAATAAGTGACCATGATAGTTTTCTTGTTGACATATGGCAGTGCGCTCAGAAAGTGATCATTACATTTTCAAATAGGTATGTTAGGATGTTGAAAAAAAAAATTAAAGCTCTAGAGATTGTGTTTTATCTGGCTGGTACCAGCCCAGATTATTTAGTATTGATTTTTGCCAAGTCTGGTTAACCTTTACTATTATACAGGGGCTAACTTTGGAAATAAATGGTACTCAAATTCTGAGATTTAAAATACTATGTGTCCTCTAATACAGGTCAACAATTTTATGTTTTAAGATTTTTATTAAACTTATTTGTTTTCTTCCTAATAGATCAAAAGAGATAGACTGGATGCCATATTTTACTCAACGACTTGTGGATGACTTTGCATCTCACATTCGACTATACCGCAGGGCAGCAGAAAAGACAACAGTATCAAAAATTGAAGGTGTGAAATTTTTTCTCTTAACATTACAATAGAATTTGCTTCTACTAAGTTAGTAATTGCAAGTGTAAGAACCTAATAGTCCGCCATTTGTGGGGGTGAGGCATGGCATGTATTGTTTTTACTTTTACCAGAATTTGATTCCTGTCTTCCAGAATGCTTTCTTTATCAGTCATAGGGACTGTGTCATCCACAATAATACATGAAAACTTAAAGATGACAGAATTAATTTTTTATTTAATGAAATTTCCTTCAATTAATTCTTTTTAAGTGTGTTCTACTCCCATTGAATGAAGTGACAAATAATTCTCCTTTGTGCAGAACTAAATCAGAATAGTTTTTCATGGTAGCCTTGCCAAAATTTCTTCTCTAAATGTCTTTTCAACCAGATAATGCTGGTGCCCTTGAGAGTGCATTCTTTGATATGGAAGTAGAGATGGAAAATAACATGTGTAGAGATTTAGTGTGTTTAGATCCAGAGGCTGAAAGGCGTAAGTCAACAAATATATCTTTATGCAACTTTTGTTCTAGATTTTCACTGCATACATTTTTTATTAATAACAAAATAATATTCTTGTTTAAATAAAACAAAACGATTAAAATAAGATAGTCAAAGGAAATAAAATCTTGTTTTTTTTATACGAGTTCTAAAAAAAATTATATTATTAAAATTATGTTCCAGAATATTTACAAGACCTCAGTGAAGTGTTATTATATTTATTGTTGCCCAAGGAGGATTTCCACAATAAACCATTTCGATACATCGTTCGTGTAAGTATCTATGCAGGAAATGCAAAAGGAATCATTAAATAATTTTACTGAAGAGCATCATTGTTTTGAAAGAAATTCACTTTCTGTACATAAAAACCCTTTGAAGTAAATTGGCATGTGTTTAAACTGTACACATATGTCAGGGTCCATTTGTCCTAAATCTTTTTTCCATAAGTGGTTATTGTTTTTTTTTTACTTTGTTTTTTTTTTTTCAAGTTCAGGCATTTATTTTGGCAGCTGTAACTTAACTTTTAAAACTACTACTCATTAATAAAAACCCTTTGAAGTAAATTGGCATGTGTTTAAACTGTAAAAATATGTCAGGTTCTATTTGTCCTAAATTTTTTTTCCATAAGTGGTTATTGTTTTTTTTTTACTTTGTTTTTTTTTTTTCAAGTTCAGGCATTTATTCTGGCAGCTGTAACTTAACTTTTAAAACTACTACTCATTGTGTAGACTGACACATTTTATGGTTGAGGGATTTTACTCAGAGGTTACCTCCTCCCCAAGATTAGCTGCATTACTCATTCTATTTCATACCAGCGTTAAACCCCCCAAAAAAAATTCAAACCGTTACGTCTTGGATGAGATCAAGCTTAAGAACATGTTTTAAATTTTATAAATCTTTAAATGATCCTTGTGAATTTAAATTTAAGGTGGATGGTCATAGTTTGTTTCCCTTTACGTTTTTATCTTTCTTACGTTTTAGACCTAACATTAGAATATTCCATATATTCCAATTGTATACCTTGTATGAATGTTCATTTGTGCACTTACCTTAGCCATGCTTATTTATTAATTAATTTTTTTATTATATGCCTTATGTTCCCAGGAAGTTCTAGTCAATGGTATATTCCTTCCAACTATAGATTTGTTGTCAGACCCTGACTACATTAACCAGTACATGGCTTGGATGGTAGGTAAATCTGCATCACTTGTACACATTTTGGAATAGTTATACAAATTATATAGAGAACCATTTTGTTAAATTTACCAATTTAAAACCTTTGACTTTATTTTCAACTGGGGTTTTACATTATTATTAGTATGGTTAATTTCATCATTTAAATGAGCTATAATAATAGTGTTGTATTTGATATATTGTACTACAGTGTTATGAGACTTCATTTACTCGCGAGACTTTTTTGACTGTGATACGCTCTAGTGACTCAATGGAAGAGTTAGAGGCTGTTAGAGATATGGTTGATAGTGATATTGCCAAATGGCGCTCCAAAGACACTGGAGGTAGTGATGGTAGGTTATTCTATGGCAATATTCATTTTTTAAATTATAGGCTTTGTTATTAAAATATCTATTTATGGTATATTTATTTACATGTAATTACATTGTATAAATAAGTTATTTTGATATAACATTTAAAATGATTTTTTTTTTTTTTTTTAAATTTTTTTTACACATGTCCTTTGTTTAGCTGAAATAAAAAAAAAAATCTTTATTGATTTCTTTTTTGTTTAAAACTAAAATATTTATTTCACGGGAAGTTTTAAAAGAAATAATTTATTTAGTTATTTTGATATAACATTTAAAATGATTTTTTTTTTTTTTTTTAAATATATTTGACACATGTCCTTTGTGTAGCTGAGATAAAGAAAAGAATCTGTATTGATTTCTTTGTTGTGTAAAACTAAAATATGTATTTCACGGGAAGATTTACAAGAAATAATTTATTTTAGCTTTATTGTTTGAAAGAGCAGTCATTGCCATATCTTTAAGCTAAAAATGATTAAATATTATACCTTCATCTTTTCAACCAATACCAATCACATATGGATTCCTTATCTTAAAAAAAAAAATTAAATTGCGCACATTTTATTTTCACCTTGCAGACACTGCCATAAAACAAAATCTGAACAGCTTGATGTTTCTCCGTGACACCTGTGACATGAGAATTCGTAGGCTCAAAAGTGGCATTGGCTCTCATGAGCAGTTAATTGAAGTAAGAACAATTAAAATCAGTCTTGAATCACTTCTTTTGACTTGAAAGCACATACTTTTTTTAAACAACTGTTTCACAAACCTTGTTAACAAAGTAAACTTTGTTAGATTTTACTTTGTTAGATTTATTATTTAAGTATTGTGTCCTAAAAGAAGGGAATCAAAGCTTTAAAATTGAATTAAAATCTGATAATATTTTGTGTTAAACTGTAAGTTTTAATTCAAATTTTTTTTTGGTAACTTTATAAACCTTGTCATTTTCATTTTCCTCAAGGGGCCAGATAATTTACGGTACAATAGTTTGTATGTATTAACCTTGGATGAAATTTTCAATAACAACGTGGCTCTGCAGGCTTTCATTGGTAGGTTTATTTTAGATTTGTTTTTTTAATGTTACAAGTTTATTTTTAAATTAATAAAATTTATGAAGCAGCCTTTAAACTGTGTTGGGGGTGGGGGGATATTGGGTTTACCAAGAACAATAGGAGTAATACAATAACTATTATTTTATAAATATTGTCAAATGAAATATTTTACTTCTTTTATTCCTGGAAGACATGAAAATAAAATTTTAACTTTAAATGTCTTCCTTTTTTTAAATATTGTTTTATTTTTATTAAAACATAGAACACTTGTTAGAATTTTTTCCATATTTTTGTTCCTACAGAATACATGAATAATAGAGGTGGTCAACAATATTTGTTCTTTTATTTAAATGTTGAGGTAGGTACCTGTTAAAATGAACATGGCAAAATGGTTAAATTTCCATCGAAAGCATGTACTGGTAACATTTAAATTGTTTACACATAGCTTTATTTTAATGCATCAGGTGATAACATTGTTTAAGATTATTTTATCTTTTCATATTTGTAGTGAAGTTAACATATAATAATTTTAATAAAGTTTAATTTTCACTACATGTATTATGAATTAATCACTGATTTCTTTTAAATAGGGTTTCAGGGCTGCTGCAGAGCAACAGATATCAGAAATGCAGAAACTAACTCTATCTTCTGTCACTGCAGCTGAGCCAGATTTAGAATCTCTGCGAAGAGCTGCAAAAATTATATTTGATCAATACTTATCAGAAAAGGTTAATGAAATGTAATTTTTACATTATTAGTGCACACCATCCATCTTTAATTTTATTCTAGAAATATCTCTTATGTATTACTCCTAAAAGAAAGCACATTTTATTTTAGCACCTCTGTTTTCACTGCTTAAACTTAACTTGTCAATTTTTTATTGCAGGCATCTTCAAGACTCAAAATTGAGCCTCAGTACATCAAGTACACTGTCGCAAAAATGAAAAACAAAATGTTATCTGAAGATATTTTTGATATTGTGCAGGCCAGGGTAAGTCTGACAATGTGTTTTAAAAAAATATTTTAAAAATTGATTTAATATTTTTTTATTGTCATTTCAACAATCCAACAAGACTTTTCTTCATAAATTTTTATTAGCTTATTTGAAAATGCCCTTCTATTTTATTGGCCTATATGAAAATGCCCTTCTATTGACAACACCAAAGAAAACTAACATAAATTAATAAGCTCAAATACCAGATTTATAAGGACACAGATCCTCCACATAGAAATTTGTTACTCATAACTATTGGCATTTCTGATATGTTGGGAAGTGGAGAAGTTTGCACAAATATGTGCTACAAATTCTTTCCAAGATGATTGGCAGACTAGGCCATTTAGAGACAGGTCTGAGGGTTTCCTTAGTGGAAGTTGCCTCTGTATGTCCTTGTTTTCACTGATGAGCACTGTCAGGGTGGAACCGAGTCCTGTCAGGTTGGTCTTTGTGGCAATAACTATGTTGCACAGGAAACCACATCTTGACTGGAAGAGTTTTGGTGGATAAAAACCATGCAGCTAAGACAGCCATGGTTCCTTAAGTTAAATAAAATATGTGGTAAATCTGAAGTGGAGTGTCATGGGGAAAACATCAGCCAGGTTACATCTCTTGAAGCCCATTAGGAACCACATATCTTGCCTATTTGTCCTCATGAAGATAAGAATAGCTCAAGATCCTAATAATCAGATACCCTAAAAAAAATGTTTAAAAGGAGCAAGCTTGTCCATCTGCTCTCAAACTCTATGTGCCAAGTTTGTGTGTATTATTAGCAGTGTGTAAATGCTTAAGTAAAACCATATTTCAGGTTTATCAAATCCTCCACTGTGAGTACTATGAAGATTTTTTGCAAAGTCCAGCCTACATGAAGCTTCTGGGAGAACTTGGTCTACTCCATAACAAAGGGGAGGACGGGGACAACCTCAGCATGGAGGATGGTAATGATAAGTTGTTATCTTGTCTTCACATTAATTGCTAGGCATTAAAATATTCAAATGTGTTTTATGGTAGTCAGATTTGTTGAACATTTTTGTGTTTGCAGGTAATATGATAATTTCTAGATTAAAGTAGGCCTTTAAAGGCTTTACTGAGGAAAGCTCCCTATAAATGGGAATTAATTAGAAATTATGTTACGAACTCGGTTCTACCCTAAGGTTTGATGGCTTCGTTCTGGCTAGGGGTTTTAATAACTACACAAACTATAATTCTTACATTAAATATCTTTATTAATGAACTAATTCTTCAACTTCCATTACTGTACTCAAAGACCACACTACTCAATAACAATGATACATCATATCCCCTTTCACCCAATACGTCACAAGATACTAAGAATAATAGATAAAACGACACACATAATCTCTTAAAAAAACACACAATCACACAATACATTCAAGTCTTTAACAACTTAACTCAAACAAGTTCAAACTCAATGTTTATGTCGGGAAGAATTTTTAAAGATTTATCTAAATAATCTTAATTTATCTAAATAAACAATCTAAATAAGAGTTACCTGAAAAGTAACTTTGAAACTTTCTAGAAATTTTAATATTATGGTACACATTGCATAGCAATTTATAAAGTTTTTTTTACAGCAAAAGTAAGTTTGTCAGTGGATTGACACTGACTCTCAGCTGGAATCCTTACTTTGACATGTAGTATTGCCTCTTTTGGGAGTAGAGTGGACCACATCTACTCCCAAAAATATTTTTTTAAAAATTAAACCCATTGATCTTTTAATTAATAAAGTTACTGTTAATTTACAGTTACCCATACAACGTCTGTTTGTTCAGTATAGCATAGACTTACCACAAGTATTTTTATTTACTTTTTCAGTTCCAAGAATTTTGTGGTTTAAAGTAGGTAGTCTTTCAGGTCAAATAGAAGCATGAAAAATGTAGATGAATTGCTGATTCTTTTTTTTTTTACTGATTGCTTAGCCATCTTCATTTGCTTTCACTGTAAATACATAGCTCAAATTGTAGTGAGAGTGGGCTTCAGTGATGCCTTTATTTCCATCAGTTAAAATCAAATGTGCAAGACACACATGACTTGCATGAAGAATGATTAGGTTTGCTTGTCAGTAGGACAACCACATGTAGAGCACATGAGCCTTAACCCATTTAAATTAGTCTTGGGACCAGGTCTATTCTGTTAAAAGGTTTGTACATATTTTCAAATCATACCCTGACAAACAAGCTAGCTTTGCATAACAGTGTTAATGAGACTACTGCTTTATGTATTGGTCAAGACTGCTAAACTGATAACATAAATTTATTTTTTTTTAATTTGCTTTCATTTAAAAACCAGATTTTAATCTGTTTTATTCCTCTTTGAATCATGAATTCCTCAAATTATGTGTTAATAATTTTTCATAAAAGACTATGAACTTTAAAAACACATTCTTTGACTGCACCAAAAAAGCCAATAATCAGTGTTAAAATAAATTGGGATAAAAAGATATATTATACTGTTGCAGTTTAACACATATGTGAAGTTAAACGGGTTGTGAAAAAAAAGGATTTTTTTTTAAAAAAATCACAGTATTCTTTAGATATATTTCCATTGAATTCAGCTTTGGGCTTAATGTTTACTAAAACATTTTTTTTGGTCCACTTTAGCATTTATTTTAATCCTAACATTTTCAAGCATTTCTATATCCAAAAAATACTATAAGAATTCTTGTTCTGTTTTCTTCTTTTACATTCAATTCCCTGGCTTATTATAGTTTTAAAAGTTTATTTTGGGTAACCAGTTCTTATATTTTCTAAACCACCTGCATGATAAACAGTGCTCTGAGCTTGGACTGCCTCCTTTTATTTTTTTTTCTTCTTCTCACTTTCCACTGTTTAGATGGAAGTGCTCCAACTGGGTCAGAGTGTTCTTTGGGAAGTGTAAGTTATTTGTGCTGACTAATTTATTAATGAAAATGTCAGTTCATTTTTTGTTATGAAGATAATGCAAAAGCTCCCTTTTTTTTCTTTTTTTTTTTTTTTTAAGGAAGTTAATTAAATAAAATTTTAAACACTTACAGAACTAGAAATCAAGGATGTTGTTTTTTTTAATTTAATTTTTTTTTTTTTTTTTTTTTTTTATTTAATTCAAAAACTTCTTTTTTTTTTTTTTTTTTTTTTTTTTAAGGAAGTTAATTAAATAAAATTTTAAACACTTACAGAACTAGAAATCAAGGATGTTGTTTTTTTTAAATCTAAATAATATTTAATTTGTTTTACCATTTTACATAACCACAAGAAGAAATATGTGTAAAACTTTTTTTTAAAAATAAAGCTGGCATTTCTGCTCTGCTTATTGATGTTGCATTTTCTCTATATTTGTTTACTTTTGGGATGCAATGGTTGCCTATTTCTATTTGTTCAAAGCTATAAAGATTTCAAAAATGCTATGCCATTTTATATCTAGAAAACATTTTTGTGTAAAATGATATTTACTAGTTAAGTAGGCTCAAGTTATTGTCACTTCAGACATTATCATTATTTCTTAGGAAGGAGTTGAATTCTTTTGTTTCCTTTATTTGCTAATCCCTCTGATGACTGCAAAAATTGTCCAATTGTCTATCTGTTAACAAGTACAGTAGAGCGCAGATTATCCTTGCTAATTTGGAATAGGTGGAGGTTCGGATAACCCTTTTTTTGTTTAATAACCAAAGGTTGCATTAAAGAAGTTAGTGCATTAAAAACAATAAATTCTTAAATTTATAATTTGTTGTTCCATATTGTACAGTAAATTATGCACAGCAATCATCAATTTTTACATTGTTTCAAATTTGTAATTCTTACATTCGCTGCCAAGTCCCTAAACCTTTTCAAAAGCAGAAGTTGCTTTGAGCAACACTACACTACTTTGTGGTTCACACCCAGCATTGACATTTTGGAATGTAGAAAAGGCCTCAGCATGTGTGGGGTTTTTGTTTACCTTTTCACCGCATACTTCTTCATCTGTTGCACTTCCAGCAACGGCTTCTGCTTTCAGGTGGTCCACATTTTTGTCTTTAGTTAAAATCCTTGGTCACCGATGTCAGTTTCCAGATACTCATTGACATTGTATTTATCACATTCTTTGAATCCAGGAAGGCTTTCGATAAAGTTTGAAACATCCTGGAATATTTTTTACAGTTCTTTTTCCTGAATCTGTTCATCTTCTTGGGGGTCTGCTGGAAAGGGCCAATGCTCTTCCATGCATGAATCACATTCTGTTCAGTCAGTGAGTCCACTGCATCTGCTAACATATAGTAGGCATCCTTAAGATTAAGCTTAATGCTCTGTGCCATGCAAATGATGTAAGATATTAATTTTAAAAAGGCAGGGGCGTTTTGGATTGCTGGTCTTCAGTATTATTGGCATTCGGATTATCGGTGTTCTACTGTAGGAAGTTTTTTATAGTTCATTTCTGTAAAAATGAATTCAGACATGTAAATATAATGTCCACTTTTTTAGATTTGCATTTGGTTAAAAGTGCTTATTTATTCTTGATTTTTTTTCTAAGGGTTTAAAACTTAATAATAATTATTTTGCAAGATAAGGTAAAAATTAATTAAAAGACAGTTCATTGCCCTGGTATAGTATTACCAAGAATATAATTTAAAAACAAGCGTGCTTTATTTGAAGTGAAATGCATATCCTCTTTGACAAATCATCAAAATATTTATAAGACTATTTTTGATATAATAAAATAGAATCAAGTCTAGAAAATTACACCCTGGCTAGTAACATGAAAAGGTTTTTTTTCCTCTTAGGCTGAAGATTTGTTGGATACTCAATTTGAAGACATGGGATCTGACACTGTCTCCATTGGATCTGGTTCATCAGCTACTTCAGCGGGATCTCCATCGGGGGATTCCTATATACATGCTCAGATCACACATTCAGGTAAGGTACTGAAAGTTTTGGAGGGGAAAAAAATGGCTCTAAAGAGATATTAAATAATGGTGGCAGTAGTCATTTAGAGATGCTTCTATGATGACTAGCTTGGTGCCATTTTACAGGCTGTCCAGGACATTATCATAAAATTTCCATTTTTATAACTTAAAATAAGTTGAATAAAATTTTAATTTACCCATAGCTTTTAAAAATTTCATATTCTTCCTTAATCTGGCTATTTTAAAAGGAGTTATAAAAGAACCAGAGACGGGGAAGTCATATGCTGTGTTCGCTATCACTGTACATAAAAAAGATCCCTACTCAGATGAAGAGGATGTGTGGGATGTTTACAGGAGGTATAGTGACTTCCATGACCTCCACATGATACTGACAGAGAAGGTAAAGGAAAATAGATTTTAAAATGTCTCTGTCTTTCTGTATATCTTCAACACTTTGAATAATGAGTTCATTCTTTTAAAATAGTGTTTCTAGACAGGTTATCTCTCTCTATCTGAAATCGACTTATTTTAACAACTTATTTTGCCTACAAACAAGTTGTTTAGAGTTGTTGCTTTTTGATGATATTGTTAATTTATGTTACAACTTATAGAATTTTCTTTATTGTTTTTCTCATGTTAAGTGAATTTGGAAATGAATGTCTTTTGTTGTTAGTAAATAATGATGAGTTATGTAATGATTTATAACTTAAAACAAAAAAAAAATATTTTTTACCATTAAATAATGAATTTTCGTCTCATTTAAATTTTATATTAAAATAGCTCAAGAAATAAATTGATTAGTCCATAAAAGATTGGCGTGAATGACTTAAATCATGTTGTAAACATTCAAATACCAACAACTTTAACTTTGATCTGCATCTAGTTTCCAGAAATTTCAATTCCTGTCCTGCCTAGCAAGACAGTACTTAAAAATATGAGTCAAAATTTCCTGGAGAAGCGAAGAAAGGATCTTGACAAGTACCTTAAAGTAGGTAGTCGTTCTCTGATACAAACTTGTTTCAGATCTGGTTGTCACTCTAATATAGTTATTACAGGTAAATGTACCAAGAGCAAAGGTTAAACTCAGTTATTTTATCAATCATTATTTTTATTTAGATTTCTGTATTTTTTTTATTTTATGTTCAGGTGTTTGTTTCTTCATTTTACCAACAGTTAATTGCATAAAAACAGGATAAGTCATGGTTGCTTTTTGCATTGATTCGCAGATCTAGAAATAACAGTTTTGCAATAAATTGTTGTCTACTAATCAGTGTAATAAATATGCAATGTCTTTCATTATGCAGCTTTGACTGAGTTTTGTTACCAGATTTTTATGTAATTCTACCCTTCTATATGGTCTGTCTGTCTGTCTGCCGCCCGGCCCATCACAATGCCACACCTCGCCCCCCGCTCCCACAACACATATACCATTTAAAAAAAAAATTTTAATATACATGTGCTCCCATACAATGAAAGCTCAAATATAAAAAAAATAGTTGCAAATCTATGCTCTCAAGATTTTAATATCATCACATATGATGGTCTTTTTGAAAATAATGACAGCAATGGAAAGGAAATGTACACCTTGTAAAGGAAATTGATGTACATTTAATGAAAAATTTAGTGTCATTTATATTGAAACTTCAAATATACATAATTCGTTTGGAAACTGTTTTTGTGAAATGAAAACAATTAGTTTTATATTATAAAGAATTTTAAATCTGAATGATTTAAAGGGAAGATTATTTTTTCATTTTTGATCCATAGGTTTTAATGAAGCCAGAATTGCTGCAGAATATATCAGGACTTGAAGAACTGATGAATCAGTTTCTTCATACTGGCATTTGGGAAAAACATAAATCTGAATTTTCCAGAAAAGTAAGTAGATTTTATAAAACAAAATCTCAAAGGTACATCATAAAAAAAAAATCAACTTTTAAATAAAAGTATAATCATTCATGATATCTTTGAGATATTAGCATTCAGGCACTATTAAGAGATTATAGGATGGAGGGAAAAAAAGAATAAAAAGTAAACTATCACAAAATATGATATTTTTTATAGATGGACACCATAGTGCATCCACTGAAAAGCGCATCCAAAAGTATGGGCAATGTTGTTAAAAGTGTTCCAGATGGTGTATCTCGTATAGGAGATGGCCTTGGAAAAGTGTTTACCCAAAAAAGTGTAAGTGTTGATTACACTAAGCATAAATGCCCACTGATGAATTTGGCTTAGTTAATTTTAAATATTGGGGATTTCCCACACATCTTTCAAAGGGTTAAAGTGTAAAGAAAGAAATTTTGTTTGCAGTTATATTAAATAAATAGCTGTTCTGACAAAACAAATATGATGGCAGATATATTTACTTTGTGGCCATTTGTAAATAACCCATGGGGAGTGGGTGTTTGGAATTTGGGACAATGAATGATCAGGGACTCTAACCTCTGTCTAAATTGTGGTGTAAGGGTAGGGTGGGGGTGGGTTAAAAATGGGACATAATAGTGTGACCTTATTTATGGATGCCCACTTCAATAATGTAAAAATATCTTTCTAGATGGATCAAAACAAAACCAGAGAAACGATGAATCAGCTGAAAGTGGGAGCAGGCTTAGATCCTGAGGTTAGTTAGGAGACTTTTTTTTAATATTACTTTTAGAAACACGGCTAGGATGGATGAGGAATTTTATTTAACTCTCATGACTTATTTGACAAGTGTTAAGACTTTCCCCCAGCATTTAAATAGCCAAGAAAAGCATTAATGTGTCTTTTTTTAATTCCTAATTAAGATTTCTATTGATGGATTTGAGATTATACTTTTAAGGGTTGTTAAATGTTTTTCCACCAGACTAATTATTACAGCATAATAACCATTGTGGCAATCCTTTTTACTTGTACCTTTCAGGCAGGAGAGAACATTCCACTCCGCATCATGCTTCTAATGATGGATGAAGTGTTTGATCTCAGACACAAAAATCAGTGGTTGAGGCGAAGAATTGTAGCCATTTTACGGCAACTTATAAAGGCAACTTTTGGCGACAAGATCAATAGGTAACCATCTTTGTTTTTACCACTACTGGTTCTAACCATGATGGGTTTATTAAATAGCCCTAATGTATAAATACTATTACATTTATTGAACTGTATCAATATACTAAAAATAAATTAGTTTCAATTAAGACATTTTAAATATAATCCTACATTATGAAATTATATTTTTTAAAACTTCAATTGAAATTTTTTTTAAACAAATTTGATTAAACTGCCATCTCAGAGTTGTTTAAATTGTCATCTCAATATATATACACATCATGCACCAACAGTAACAGTACTGAAACTCCTGCATCATGTACGCTTATTAATGTTTGTCAATGGTGCATCAATCCAACTGCTACGTATTCCTAGACCCATTGACAACAACAAATGCCCAACATATCTGCCATTTTCAACACTACTAGGAATATGTGGTGGTTGGACCAATGCCCAGTTGACAAACGCATATATCTGCACAAGGGGGGGGGGGGGGGGGGCAGATTTCAGTACTGATACTTTTAGCACATACTGTATATGTTTTGAACAACTTGCCTTGTTTTGAGTTAAGCATGAAATTTTAAATCGTCATGTAAATAGACATTTTCATCAAGTATGTGAAGTTATTTGGAATTATGTTTGAAATAGTATATTTTTATTTCTCATAATTGTTTATCTTCTCAGAAAAATAGTTGAGCATGTGGACTTTATGACTTCTGCCGAGCAAATGGCTGAATACATGATGGCCTTCAGGTAAGTCCTGAGAATCAAAACGTCATGTCAAACAAAGCTATTGATTTGCAAGTTTTTGTACTTTTTACCATGGGCTTTTGCCTATTTTAAGTTTGTTGATAAATGATATTATTAATGACAGCAGTTTAAAAAATTTAATAAGCAAATGGATATGCTTTAAAATTATGATTTTTACCCAAGATTAGTCTTCTCTGGCTCCTGTGTTGTACGGTGCATGTTGGCAACAGAACAATGAACATATGAACTATGTATTTTGTGAAGCTCGGAGTGGGCCCTGCATATTTCCAGTTTCAGAAGGGCAAATGTGAGGACTTGTATATGAATAAATGAGTTTGTTCGAGTGAGTGATTGAGAATATCAACAGTATAACAATAACATGGTGAAAATGAAATGCTAAAATTCAGTTTGTTTTCTTTTTAAGGAATTCCTTCTGGCCGAATGGAGTGCTAGCAGAGCCACGTGTAACTAGGGATGAATCAACAAAAATGAGAACGAGAGTCTTGTGTAAAGCCAAAATGTTGGGCAGTGTTCCTGGTAGGCATGGTTTTATTATAATGTGAATACTTTTATTCAATGATTTCTGCACAATTGCTTTTACTTTTCATTTTAATTTAACCCTCAAACTGTGGTCGACTGACAAAATCGGCCGATATTCTCGTTCTGTGCTGTGGCGGCCGAAAAAATCTGCTGATTAAAAACACAGTCTGACACCAACTTCCAATCTAATATTTAACCGAAATCATAGCCACTTCCTTTTATTAATAATTAAATCAACTTCCGGGTCAAGCTGTTTCTTGATAACTTAACAATAAGTACTTTTTAATCAGAATTTATATCGCTGTTTTTTTTAAAGCTAAAATGGCGGAAGCTTTGACCGGGCCTTTAGTACGAGAACTAATATAAATATTGTTGAAAGCTTTTTAGGAGAGGATTTAAGTGATACTGATGATGATTTTAACATTCGCCATGACATCTCACTTCAGATTCTTCTTTTCGTGAATCTGATACTAGTCTTAGTGATACTGAAGTAGGCCTACTGTGGCTACTGTTTGACTTCGAGCCAGGCCCGGAGGTTGGGCAAGGACTGACTGAATTTTAGTCACAGAAGCTACAGATTATAGATCAGAACTAATAAATTTTAAAGTTTAACAACCCACATCAGGTCCTCGGTTCTTTTTTAAATGTTTACTAGTCAATAATAACCATTTTGCCAGAGATTTTGTATTTTGTACTTGGTTTTAGCTGTGGTCCCAGTTTCTTATACAAATGACCTAAAATTACTAAAATTGCTTTGAGAGGTTTAATTGTAATCAAAACCTTAGCAAATTATAAATTTTCTGAAAGATAAATGAACTGGCTACAACATTTAGATTTGTGTTTTAAGTGTATCTATAAAAATTAATGATGTTATGAGCACTTAAAAGCAAGAAATTATTTCGATTTTTATTTTCCTCAGCACTCCAAGGTCAAGGACACTGAGCAAAAAAATTTTACGGGGTGGGCAATATAGCCAACTTTATTCCCATCCATTTACCTTTCTAAAAATATATAATTATTGGGGTCTTGCATCAATATTTCTATGTCACTTAATGCAATTTCAAAAGGCACTCAAAAAGCTCTGAAAAGCTCTACACTACAGAATGATGCATGCCACAGTTGGAGGGTTAATCATTTGTGATTTTTGTTTTGTCAAATTCAGATGAAGTGCGTACACTAATGGGGACGGATGCTGTACGAAAAGGAGTGGCTAGGGTCTTTCAAATGTTTCAACACAAGACTCTGAATAAGCGTATCTTGTATGTTGTGCTGGAGGGGGTATTAGTGACACTTTTCCCAGACAACAAATTCCAGACAATATTCCGAACGCTGCACTCGAGGTCTACAAGGGTAGAAAAAGTTGATGGTAATAAGCAAACTCCCTCCAACCATGAGTCTCAGCTGCGTAAGAGGCAATCAAAACGGTGACCTTGGATAAATGTGGTGTCATTTTGTTTATCAGCGTGTATTAAAAACGTTATCAAAAATTTGTTTTAAAACTTTCCTCTGCTGAACCTAAGTCTGTGTAAATATTTTGTTTCTTATACAATTTCTAATTAATGCAAATTATGTTATTCTGTAGTTTCCGAAATGAGTTGCAAGATAAGCTTGATAATTTATGATTGATATTAAAAATTATAGGTAAGGAGGTGGTGGACCAGATTCTTAACCCCCCCCCCACTCTCTTGCACTGACACACTGAAGATTTGTTTTTCTATATTTTCTCCCATGTTCAAACTTCAATAGGTTTTTATATCTTTGGTGGTTTGGATTCTGAAAGATTTTTATCTTCATCCAAGTATGTTTAGTTTTTTCTTAAGGAGGAATTATGGGAATTAATACTTTCATATTTCTCTGTGGCTCTTTTCATATTTTTACATGTTACATCATTGGTACTGTAAATTACAATTTGGTGCTCACATCTTAAGTGTGCTACTGTTTATTTTAAACACATTTCATAATTCTCTCAGGTTTGAGGTCAACTTTGCTAAATATAAAAAAGTTGACATTTTATAAGTTCAACCAAAGGAGGCTAGAAAACACTGCTTCATGGACCATTTACTTTTATTTTTTTAAACTTTCTTTAAGTTCTAGAAATATATTTGGTATTAATGCATTTAAAACCTCACTGATTATTTTGCGTTTTAAATGACTATTCGTTTTTTGAAGATGTCACATTCAACTCAAATGCGGAGATAGGGATGTAAGATTTACTCAGAAGTTACAATTAGTGAAAAACTTTGTTTTCTTAAATTGTTTTATACTATGATGAAGTGTAGAAGAGAGTTTGTTAAAAGTTGCAGCATTGCGTTGAGAATGAGATATTTTAGTTTTGGAACATAACCAATGCTCTATTGTAAAAAGCTGGTTACATTCTTTAGACAATTGTTATCTAAAAGGAATATTCATTCTAGTATGCAAAAATAATTTGTTACTTATTTCTTTAGAAAGATGTACCATAATTTTCAAAGTATAACTTGGTTTTTGGGGCATAGGATCATTTTTCATTGGTTTAATATTTAAATCTTTATTTTTCCTGACATAACCTTACACATATTCATGAATTTTGCAATTTATCACTTTAAATTTTCTCATTTTAGGCACTTTTTAAAGACAAATTATTTTTTTTTAAATATTCAGTCAATATATCTATATGTATTTTTACTTATAATTCATGTACTTGTGCAATATTTTAATTTGAAAATTGCCTAATGTTTATAGATTTTGTATAATGAAAATGGGTTCTCACATTTCTGGGTCATTTTTAAGAGTATTCAAACGAAACAAATACCACTATCAACAAGATGATATTGTACCTTTTTTGACTATTGGAAAATATAATGCAACTTTATAGGCATTAATAAGATTGTCATGAAAATATTTAACACAGGGAAACTCTCAGTTGTAAATTTTTTAAGGAATTTAGTTGAATTAGTTTCACATAAGATTTTTTTTTTCCCATGCTTTTTCATAAATGGGCACTAAATTTATGATTTAGCTCTGGCCGTTAAAAACAAAATGACCTTTGCATTTCCTACCAATATCATTACTGTAATTCTGATGTTATTTGATATTCACACTATCACACTATATTAATTTATTTCATCATTGTAAAAGACATTAAAGAGCTTTCAGAAAATGCCAGTATTTTTTATATTATTTAAGTATGAGTTTAATCAATTTTGTCTTATCTTTTACTATATAAACAAAAATAATATTTTTAAAACATCACTTCCCTAAACATAAAATGCTCTTTTTCTATGTTCATAAATAAATCAAAAATAATTTTTCTTCAGTAAAAAATATTTATTTAGAAAAACATCAAAGTTACAGATCTGTCAAATCACAAAGGTTATGAAATAATGGTTTGTGGTGCACACACAACTGCAATTCTGGGGCTTCAGGCAAATGATTCAACATATCTTGAACATCAGAAGCGGACCGCTTGCATGGGATCTGCTGAATCATGCGGACAGCTTCACCCTTGATTAAATATGAATATTTATTATTATGCTATCCATACTCAGTTTTTAATCACTTTAAATAAACTCTTTTTGAGTGATGAAAACATCCATATATTACTATTCTAATGATTCATCAATGACCCCAAAAAATGTATTAACTTTTTCAACCAATAAACATGTAGGAGCAAACTTGCTAAAATTTATACCACCACTGCTGCTGAACCTACAGAGAACTATTGATTTGAAAACTCCAACCCAGGACTTAAGATGTATAAATGAATTGACTTCGCTTGAAAAATAATAAATACCTGTAAATAATATAGAACCTTAGTGGGTCTTGCATCTTCCAATATCACTTTTGGGTTCTTGTTAATAATATCCAAAACTTCATACAAGTCTTGACAGCTATAGGCAGGAATGAGGTTACACAATCCAACTAACTCAGCGTGCAACTTGTTTTCCAAATCTAACATGAAAAGAATGGATAATGGATATTAATGTTCAAATAAAAAAAAGTATTGGTTATAAATTCCTAATCAAGATTATCTTTTACCATAATAAAATAACAACCCTTGAAGGACTACTAAAATTATTGTAGAATTTGTATACATAAATAACTGAAGTCTGATGTTTTATCAAGCAAAACCTTCAATACAGAAACAAACATGGATATATCTTTAAATCCTTCTTTTTTTTTTTAAATCACACAATGGAAGTGTTACAAAAATAATTTACCAAAATGACATTTCACTTCAAAACCATTAGCAACAATTCTTTCATCATTGATAGTAAAGTATGTGTCATTTGTTCTGTTTTCCTCTGCCAAAAGGTTTAGAGTTGACCAAATCGATTCACTGATACCTCTGACAAAAAATAAATGTAATGGAGGATAAGAATAAGACGAGTTCTCTTGCCAAAATACTATACTATTGTAGTCAGCTATTTATTTTTTAACAAGGAATTTTAACTGACAATTTGATACTGCAGAGAATTGTGTTAAAAAAAAATGATGTCTCAAATATGTTGAAACAGATGAGACTTAATTCTATTATGAAGATTTTTCTCCCATGTTTATAAATAGGAAATAAGTCAATCATTAAATTACTAGCAGTAATAAATTATACAGGGCATTTTTGTGAAATTTTAAATTCTGAATCCTATTATGCCCACCAATATCCACTACGGTTATAGGCAGAAGTGATATTCGGGCTGCCAAAGTATGCAACAAATCTTACCATGAAAGACATATTATTGTAGATTTTGAAAAAATTTAATCTAAGTGGTTTAGTAACAATTTATTGATTGCATTAGAAACCAACCTGTAATTAAGAGCAACTGGAATTTGGCAAGGACTCAACAAAAGCCTGTGTGTTGCCCTGAGTTTATAGTACAAAGTAACCTCACCAAGTCTATGATCATTTACAAGACTCATGGTGTTGCCATGACAACAAAACCAAGCATCACATAAATTGTCATGACCAATCACTGTAGGCTTGGAAAACAATATACTGAAAAACAAAGAATATGTGTGAATTGATTTTTCTTAAATTTATATAATAAATTGCCATGGAAATTTTAATGTAAAAATTATTATTACACAAATGGTCTTTTCAATAATTTTTTTTTAAATTTAAAGTAAAAAATATTCCTTAAAAAAATCTTTACCTGTTATCATCTGTAACTTTTTTCTCCAATGCACATCTTAAAAGACACAAATCTATGTCAACTTTCTGCTCGGTATGATAGCGCTTTCTCTTGAGTGACTTTTTAACTTTTTCTGCTTGACTCTGAGAAGCCATGACAGCTACTTGATCCCGAACACTTTGCTATACAAAAGAAGCATTTTATATTGTTTCTTTAAACAATATAAGAAAAGGTTTCAAAAATATAACAAACAATAAGAGAGATTACAATACTTCCATAAAAATTAATAAAATGAGATGTTCAAGTTCACCTTTAATGCTTTAGTTGGTTGATTATTTTTCATCCCATTTAATGATTCTTTGCTTTTCATTCTATAGGAAGATAAACCCAAAACATAAACATTAATCACAAATTCTAAATGTTTAGAGATGGACTATTTATTTTAAGGGAATTTTTAAAATTTTTTAAATTCTCATTTATTTATTCTGTAAAATTATTTTTTTTTTTTAAATCTGTGATTAAAATTTAAGATGAAATTAAAATATATATGCATAATTTTTCATTGCTATTATACTTTGCTAGGTCAGCTTCATCTAAGATGCTGTCTGAAGGTTTAAGCCTCTCTTCCCCATTTGCTTGACTTTCTGCAGAAATACTCACTGCAATTATAAATTGTGCATAAAAATGTAGCATTTTATATTTACCACATACTGTTGTAGATTTTTAACATTTCCAAATTGTTACAATCATTCATACAGTCTGAAACAGGTTTTCAACTATTCATTTAAAAAATACATCAGAATTTCATCTCTTATTTTATTTCTGAATTCACTTGAAAAATGGCATTTCTTCTTATAATGAAATGGCAGTTCTACATAATGATATGGTAATACTTTGTTCGCATCACTACTATTTTACTTTCATTCAGTCTAACAGTGTAACAAAATCACCTATTTGTTATCAAATAATAAATTTACAATTATCAAATAATAAATTTACAATAACCTATCCAAATTAAGAGAAAAAAAATGTGTCTTGATACCTGCCATTCTTGATTTATTGTCCATGACATCATCCAATGTAGTTTGGTTGGGATCCAATGTCTAATTGAAAATATATATTGCCATAGATTATTTTAATGCATTTAAATTTTCATTTGAATCCATTAAAAAATTAAAGATTGAAATAGTGTCCCTTGTACTTGAAATTAAGAATGTTGAAAGGAGAAAATGACAACATTGTGGTAAGAGATAAAACTATAAAAAGGTATTGAAATCATTTATTACCTCTGTCAGTGTTCTTCTACGCTTTGCTGGACACTCAGTGTGTACTCCCTCTTTACTTAGGGCATGTTTTCCAGGAATATGTTTTGAACTGGGTGCTAAAAGTTGAACAGGCTTGAGAAAAATGAAATATATATTACTAATGTATCAAAAGGAAACAACATAAAAGAATTTTTAAAAAATTGTGAGGTGTTATTTATTACATATATGCAGCAATATTAAACAGAAATTCTAGTAAATAGCCATAATAAAATTTGGAGTTGGTAGCCACAAAAATAATAAAATGTTTGCTATACCTGCAAAAGTTTACCTTGGACATCTGAAATCCAGTTTCCTCTGCTCCAGCTGCTTCCTGTAGTAGTACTGATGGTTCCTAACTGATTATCACCACCAGTACCTTCCGCTGCTTCCGTTAAAGGTGTGTTGTCAAAATTATCAGTTAAAAAACTTGAACTGAAATAAGCATGCCCTTCTAAACTTGTTGCCGTCTTGTCCTTAACTGAAATATTCTGCAGGCTGTCACCATGAGAAAGTGCCACCTCCACATCACTTGTGGCTTCATTTATTTTCTCACTTGTGGGCACATCAAACAATGAATGAGAAACACCACCTGCGGGTGTTCCAGGGGTTACATCATTTTGTAAATTAACCTTTGGTGCATTAGCATGATTAAAATCATCTAAATGCCTATCATTCAAGGAAAGAATTTCACTGATAGCAAGTGATTCATCAGGAACACCATGGCTTAAATCAGGCGAGTTTTTACTGTTGCCTTCAGAATGCAGTGAAACATTAACATCTAAGTATAGGGTGTTATTATTTTGATTATTTTCCATCTTGCTTTTGTCAGTCTGATTATCATTCATCTGATGTGTCATCATTGCATCATTTGTTTGAACTCTGGAATACACCATATGGTTGGATACTTTCACTTTAGTTGTTCTGTCTCTAGTGACCTGAAAAAGAAATATGGACCAAAAGTGCAGAGAATTAGCAAAGAGATTTTAGTCTCAGTCACAAAAAATAATGATCAATTGTATTTTTAATTATTCAAATTTAAATCATCCTAACTGAATTTATTTAGCCACATGATGTTACGCTAGACTAATTTAACAATGCTGATCTTTTCTCACTATTTTCAAAAGGGAGTTTAATGCAGTAGCTGCTATTGGAACCTACCTCCTCTTCTTCACTGGACAGTTTTTTATCATCTGCTGCTAAAGACTGTTGTGCAATTCCCTCTGATGACTGACTGTAGTGCCATGAAGGAACATTATCTAAAGGGCCGTACAACTCTAGTAAAATTTCTTCTGAACACATCTGTATTTCCTTCTTTAAACATCATGAATAAAGAGGGAAAAAAATATGTTTTTTAACAAACTGCACCAATGTACAATTAAGGGAAAATGTAAATAAGAAACATTTCTTAGGTCTATGCAACAAAAAAGTTTGTGCATTCACAATTGCATTCAAAATGATAAGCTTTAAAAAAAAAAGAAGATTTCATCATAACCTAATTGTAAGTGCTTTACAGGCTTTGATTTTGCTTAAAACTCCATACCATATGTTGAAGAAAGACAATAGTTTTGTTTGGATCAACATTGACATCAACATCTGTTGTAGGGAGAATGACTTGCACATAGCAGACTGGCAGACGTGTTGCATCACAAGGATGGCAATTGTTGTAGTACTGTTTAACTACCTTTAAAATTAACCGAAAATTCAATCATCCATAAAAATAATAATTTGACTTTATAATAAAGTCCATATACGCAAATTTCAGGATAGAAATGATTATATCAAACCAAAGCAGTTGTAAGTATAGATTTGAAACTTAAATTACTTCTAACTTTTGTAGAGCAAAATATAAAAATATACATTTGACATTATTGCTGCAAATAAATCCAGAAAATCCTCAACGAGGAATGAAAATAGCAACATTAATTTGTGTAGATATCTGCAAATTTTTTTTTTTTTAAAGTTAAAACTCACTTTCAATAGTTCTTTCAAAAACACAGGACGATCATTGACAGCAATAAAACTTCTGTCACCGGTAGAACGAGACATAATCCTGACATCTGAACCAGGTTTCGGAACATATACTGATACTTTTGCCTTAAGAGAAAAAAAACATGTCTTTAGGAGTTAGCTTAAATGCTTTAAATTATAATTAAGATCATCAATTTAGAAGAAGAAAATATTTTTAAGTAGAAAATAATAGCAAGAAACAAGAATGAATACCAATACAAAATATTTAAATCTTTATTACATAGCATCTAAAAAGGAAAGAAAACAACATACTCCAATTTCATTTATTGCTTTTTCTTTGAACACAAGTTGACTTGCAACTTGTCTTCCTAGAACTGAAGTTAATGCGTCCTTTGTATTATTGGCTGGCAGCTTTTGCAACATCAATTCTTTATTGTGGCGAAACACTATCCTTAACTGTGGTTTGATTATAGAAAATGCCATGAGAAGATCCTCGACTTTCTTCAAGTCCTCTTTCCTTCTTTGAGAAGAAGAATAGTACTGTTTCCTTACAGGTATATTGTAAAAGAGTTTGACAACAGTGACAGTGGTGCCTAGAACACAAGAAATTGACATTTTAAAACCAACATACCAAACAGCTGATATTTTCCCTAGTCATCATTGCATCAAATTCATTCAAAAAGATGATTGAGTGATCTGTAAGACATGGCTATGAAAGTGTCACATTTTAGGTTTATTGCCCTCCAAGAGAGGTTTATTGCCCTCCAAGAGAGAAAAACAGTAAGAATACTTAGTCCTAAACTTCTTTAAGCAGGAATGCAATTTATTATGGAATATAAGAAATTGATAAAGATTATTTTCAAAAATACCAACCTTTGCCAAGATGTGATGGTTTTTTATCTATTATGTTTCCTTCTTGGTCAAAGCTATAAACATAACTAAGGTCATCCTGCTCTGTTTTTGTGGTGACTTTTAGATCGGAAACTGCACATAGGGATGCTGTTGAACAGTAACACATTAAATCTCTATTGTAATATTAATGCTTTCTCTATATATTCAACATTTTATAAGGTGTTATACAGTGTTTTAAATTGACCTATTTAGAAAATGCATTTTAATTATCTGGAATCCCCTATCTACAGTAATCAGAATCTTGCAAAGCTTAAGTTTTCTTTTATTACAATTAGTATCGAGCTCTTGAGAATGGAGTGACAAAGAATTACTGATTAGCAATCAGATCATGTGCAATAATTGCAAAACTAGGCAAACACTGATAACATAATAAAATATGATCTAAAAAAATTTAAACAATTGTTCACTCAATTAAAAAATTCCTTCTCTTATTTCCAACTTCGATACTAAATTTATAACTGACATCATTTTGTGGCAGTAAACGGTTATTTCATCAATGCTGTAACACCTACTATAATAAAGGTTAATATTTCTTTAAAAGCAAAACAAGACATTAATGTATACATCACTTATATAATTTTTTCATTGAATAGTTGAAAATTGTATTTAATTATACAATTTAATGATAAAATAATGAGCTTTTCATATTTTTAAATATGTATTAATCCTTAGTTTATTTACCTAGCGCCTCTCCTCTAAAACCATAAGTCTGAAGGGTGTTCATGTCACTAGTGCAGCTTAACTTTGAAGTATAATGTCTTTTTGCCAAGAAGGGGACATCAATGGCTGAGAGTCCATGGCCATTGTCACTTACCTCAATTTTGTCTAATCCAAAGTTGTCCTGTGAAAAGTATTTGTAAAAACTAGATGTTGACTTGTTTATAGATTTATTTTGTTAATTTATAAAACTTATAAAACTATTTCTGATTTATCCATCCCCCACCCCCAAATGGGCCATGTACTACATGATGTAGTATGTAGTCGGGCTAAGTATAGCAGAACAACAAATTACAACTGCAATTATCCGTAATGCCCCTGTCTTTTTATTTTTATTATGGTAACCAATGGGCACTGCATGGAACTTTGGTATACAAAGGACGGAAAACAATTCAAACCCTTGTAACTCAATCCAGGAAAATCTAGTAATCAGACTGAGATAATGTGATCTGCAAGCTTGTTAATCCTTTAATTATGGCTGGTTTTTCGATTTTTGCTGACTGTGCAAATATTGACCTTTCACCAACTTTAAAATACCAAGCACTGGATAGCATTGTTTGTAAATATACAAGAAATCACCGTAATGAATGTTAAATGCAAATGTAAATGCCAGCAGTTAAAAACTCAAAGAGGAAAATTCTGTGGTTTTTTTTCATTCTCTATACGATTCACTTATTAACTTCTCTATAAATTGAAGAATACAAGAAATATATAACACTGAAATTGTGATGTCGACGTGACGTATTCGTAATTCAGAAAAGTGCTTTGCCTCTTCGTTATCATGACAATGTGGCGTCCTAGGTAATTGAAAGTGGGTGATCGTGACTCTCATTGACGTCAGCGGTAATGAAATGGTCAATAAAGCAACTTCGTAACTTATATATATATATAATACATATTTATATATATATCACTTAGCTGACCTGATAAACTGTATGGTTTGTTTAATACACTGTATATTAAACACATCAAAATGTATAACTTCTAAAAGCTAAGAATACATTATATTATATGCACTGATGTCTTTAATGCAACCTTTCCATCTTTGGTTATCTGCAATATTGTAAGTTATCCGAACTACCCTTGGTCCCAATGAGTTGGGAAAATCAACACTCCACTACATGTACTCATTTGTAGTTTTAGCTACTCTTTGGCAAGCCCCTAGGGTCTTGTTACTCTTAGGCATCTTAGGATAAGATGGAGGCCAAATTTTTTCATATTATATCTTATAAATATAAGCTAAAACTAAAAATAAAAGGCCACAGTTTAGCCTTCGAGACTTTAATAACTTTATTCACTGCAGAATCTCTTTTTTGAGGAGTGATCATTATTACATTAAGTAGGGGTTTTTAATTATTAAAAACTCCCTATTTACCAGATGTAACTATATTAAAACACTTCAATTCAATACTTAATTAATAGATCAAGTATTTTTATTTTTTAGTTAGTTTGTCTTACATTTTGTTGCTTTTAAAAAGTCAAGATTTTAACATTCTGATCTCTCCTTGTATTTGTATTTCACAATCAATGGTGACATGAATAACAAAAGATGAATGGAAGGTGGTCAGGTGTACTTTTTTGATCTTGTACAATTTGTTTACTATTAATAGTTTTTGTTTTGTTACAAAATGATAATATTTGACTTATAATACTTATACTTATACTATTAAATCCTTGTAATAATGAAATAAGTTGATTATTTATTTTTTAAAGTTTACACTATGAACAAAAAAAAAAAACGCTTTACTATTTGTATGACTTTTTTTAAACTTAAATTAATGAATTAAGGCTAAGACTAGGTACTTTAGTGAAAAAATTTAAAAATTCAAAATAATTTTTTTGGTATTACAGTTATTAGAGCTAATTTCAAATTAAGAAAATGAAACCAGAATCAACTTTTAAGCTTAAGTACTTTTTGAGATACGAATTTTTAAAGTGTGAGTTCGTTTGGTATTTTTTACTATGGATGAAACCTCCACATCTTGTGATCTCATTCCGCTGATCGCGTCATGAGCAATGGCTATATAGTTTATACATGGCAACACATCCCCTTATCACTAAAATGCTGTTTAGGGTCGACTTATTTTAAACTTTCAACTTTGGCACATGAATAATTAATTAAAGCTTTCCCTGACTAATGTTTTAATAGTTTTTGCACACAGCAAACTCTTATGAATGAAACTCTGAGATAGTACTACGATATAGCCATTATGCAAGTGGCTGTGAATGGTTGCCAATGACAACGTGTTGCACACGGAAAATTCTGATCATTTATAATATGGACTCTACAGGACTTTTAAAGCTCAAATTAAAACATTCCAGTTTAAATGTCTTCAAAATGCATTCTGAAACACAAGTTATCAAATATTTTGATGTAAATAGTGGTAATAATTAAATATTTCCTAAGTATCTGCAACTTCTGCCATTAAAAGGGGGCGTGGCCCAGGCCATGTTGAAATTAGGCTGAGCGACCTTAAGGTAATGCAGGTTACTTGGACATGCATAGCAATTGTTGGACACAACCTACATCAATGAGAATTTGCATACATAAACATTATACATCAATATATTGTGTTTTTCAGAATTTAATATGAAAGACATGATCTTTAAATGAGAGAAAGATGCCTTATATTGACATACGATTTTTCCTCACTTAAAGTTGATATAAAGAACAAAAAAACTCTATGGGAATGTAGGTCAACATTTCTCCTAATGTGAATGGGCGGAGTCAGACCTTAATTATGGACCAAAAGGACTCCTGTATTATTAAAATTTACATGCATATAAAAAAATTAAAAACTTGGATTCTACTGCCTCGACGCCCATTTCCGATACAAATTTTATAGGAGTGTCCCTTGCTTCAACGAAGTACCTAGCTAAGACTAAGTCTAAGTCACTAACTAAGACTAGTGACTAGAGTTAGAGATTTCCCACTCACAGTTTCTTAAGTACAATTAGTACTAGTACTAGGTCTAGACTAGGGTAATCTACCACTTTAGCGTCGGCCAAGAAAAAATCATTTTTTTCCGGTTTGAAGGGCTATTTAAACAATTTTCTGATGGTTTCGCTTCCGTATTTAGCACAATACATTTAAATGATTATTACTACGGTACAAAGTTCCCGATATGGCAGGAAAAGAGGAGAGACTACAATAGTGCCGATGCACGAAGTGTTTGATAGTGAATAAGTGATCAGATACGAAACTGAAAAGGCAGTTTGGCACAAGCCTCGAAGTGTTCCCTTCATATTTACATGAATTAATGTTCCGCAACCGTTTTCGAGGAAATTATATTTTCAAAAACTTCATTGTCGCCTTTGGGGAGAACTATGCATAATGTCATTTTCACACATTACATTACATTGTTTGAATTCTTCTATTTTATTTTTTTTTTTAATTAAATTGTTTTACATTTTCTTTTTTTTTTTAAATTGTCTCGTGTTATTTGTTTTACTATGTATGTGCTGGAATGAATCCATTCAACGTCGTAAAAACAAGATATGAATAATTGTTTAAATAGCCCTTTAAACAGGAACAACTCAAGTGGTAGATTACCCTAGACTCCAGACTCTTCTAGAGACTAAGATGGACACTAGCGTCAGACTACTGGCGACAACTTCAACTTAGTAGTACTAGTGAGTTGAGTAGACAAGTAGTACTAGTACTACTGAAGTGAGTGTCTCCTCAGGCCTCAGTCTAGTGTAGTAGTAGTAGTAGTAGTAGTAGTAGTAGTAAATAGTAGTGTTAAAGTTAAGTGTAGTGATGTAGTCAATGTAGTGCAGTGTAAATTTCAATTTACATTGTCATATAATCATATAAGGCAGGGTAACTTACAATCCTTATATCAAGTGATGTTGCTCCTGCATCTACAGAGTTTTCAACTAATTCCTTTATAACACTATAAACACTAGTTATAACTTGCCCACTACCAATTAAATTTACAGTTGCTGGCGGTAACTGATTTATATTAAATGACTGACCCGCCATGGTTGTTTGACTAGGGAAGTGTCTCGGTTCAAGGTAACAGTAAATCTAGTGTGATTTGCTCTTTGTCCTACGTAAGACAGTTTATTAAAATATCGCAATATATTAATAACCATTAGCCTATCTTATAGGATTGAAATATAGGCTATTAAATTAAATTAGAGGTTGTCCACTCATGTCCATGGAACCGCCTATCGCATATAATTATTTATATACCAAAACAGCGTGTTGAGCGTAAAAAGAAAGATAGAAAAGTTATTCTTCCATCTGACTCATCTGTCTAAATTCTCCACCACAACTCTCCTCTACACTCGCCCTGACCCCTTCCCCTTGCCTTCCTTCCTCCCATGCTCCCTCCGTACACGCTCCCTAATCCCATCTCAATCCCCACCCACCCTCTATCATACAATGGTTGTTCCCTCTTTACGTTCTCAATATTTTCTATTTCTTACCCTCGGCCCACCCATTTCCCTTTCCCATTCTCTCCACTTCCTTGCCTTATAAGCTTTGCACGGTCATACATTAGACCAACTTATTTAGGCTGACCATACGTTCCGGTTTGAGCGGGATCTTCTCTGATTAGCTACTTTGGCATGGCATCCTGGTCGGTTTCATGATCTGTCCCAATTTCAATTACTTTTAATTAATTTTAAAATAAAAATTAATTTTTCCAGTCTATGTTTAGAAAGTCTTGAATAATTATTTTTTTAATGAGAACTTTCTTGGTTACAAATTACATGTTTAATATAACTATGCTAAAAGTCAATGTCTAAAGCAGGGGTCGGGAACCTCTTTCTCTGAGAGAGTCATGGACACCACATATTTTGAAAAGTAAATCTCTGAGAGCCATACATTATGTTTAAAACTAAAAATTCAATTCAAGTAAAATGTGCGCATTTTGTGCAATTTCAACAAGAAAAATGCAATAATTAGGTCTCTGAATTCTTTTTAATAGCATTGTTATGCTGTTGCTAATCAATAATGAGTATTTCTTACCATTAACATTAATGTGACTTTTTTTTCCTTAATGGAACATTTGTCTGCGATCTAGATGCAGCCATCAAGAGAGCCACATCTGGCTCGCGAGCCATAGGTTCCCGACCCCTGGTCTAAAGACTTCAATTTCTAAACTTGTATTACGCAACGTTCATTTATCTATAAATTAGATCACGTGTTAAGTTGATGTCTGGGTCAGGTTTTACGCGTGTAACCTATGCCCCCACCCCAGAGGATAATGTGCTAGTTTAGAGCCAGCATCTTCTGATGACAATAGAATTATTAGGCTACTAAGCTGTTTAAACAATTTTTTAATAGAATAAAGACAATTTTTAGAAAGTAGATTATTAAAGTGAGAAATGTGAAAGTACTAATAGTCTCTCTCTCTCTCTCTCTTCCAAAATACACAACTTACACGATGTCGCTTATTAGACCTTGTGCCAACATCAAGAGACGCCAAGATAGTCAATCATCTATATTTGATTTATATGATCAAATAGATTTGCGCAATTTTCTGGATTCGCCCGAGCGAAGGTTTTCTTTCACACACCCATGCCTGTGTGATTCCCAATGGTCTGGGCCTACCTTGAGTAAATCCAAGCCAGTGCAAACTCCCAAAATTGCGCACCCAACTCTTCTTCTTCTTCTTTATTTTGAGGGCCCACGATCAATGAATTGATCATTCTGGCTCCTATGTTTCAGAGGGTTTTGCGATGTTACTGTGCATGGGTTTCAATGGGATACTTCACTGGTTGCAAGGGCGACTCAGCAGTGGTGTTATGAACTGGGGGTTGGAATACAGGAGGCAATAGACACAAATGTGTCGAGTGTAGCCGCCTCAACTGTTGCTTTTGGAAGCTTGTTCCAGTCCCCTATTGTCTTCGGCAGGAATGAGGAGCTCCTGTACTTTGTTCTTGTTTTTACCAGCCGGAACTGTCTGTCGTAGCTTCGTCGCAGTCTAGGGGGAAGATGAACGAGTTTCTGTTTGATTCCGGAGCAGTGGATCAGCCCATTTTTTTTATCTTGTACAACATGGTGAGCCTGGATAGTCGTCGTCATTCTTCCAATGTAGACCAGACTAGTGTTTCTTGCATGCTGCCAACTCACACATCTATTAAAGAATGTTGTTAAGGTTGTATATAATAAAATTAATAATAGTTGATCAGTCAAAATCGCCTATGACACATGAGAGTGGTTCAATATTTTTGCATGTTGTTGATAGATCGTCCACGTCTTACAGACTCACAGGCATATGGAGCACAGCTGCCTTGTATGCCTCCAATTTAGTGTGAGTGCTAATACCTCGTTTGGTCCATATATTCTTAGAAAATCTGCCATAATTTGCACTGTTTCTTGCAATATGTATATATTGACCTCGTCATTGATGGTACCCCTTTGGGACAGTACGCTACCAAAGTATGAGATGCCATTTCCCACATTGAGCCCCTCGTCATATAAAATGAAAGTACTGCCCGGGCAAAAAAATCCTTTTGCACCATTTAGGTACGCTAATAGTTTTGCCTGGTCAGCAGGTCCCTGTTTTAACCTGTATAATTTGGTAAGTTTAAATATATATAGGGGCCATAAGTTGAAAATCTGGGCTTAAATACAAATTACAGGGGGGGGGGGTTATTGTTTTGTCATTTCGCTGTTTTATGCTAAACAATGTCAATATTCAGGGATTATTTTCTGTTTCCTCATTGGTTTTCAACAACTTTTTTCCAAAGTTGGTTGCATTCTTGTATGCTTCAGTTGATAAAATTGTACGAAGGTTTTCTCCATTCATTGCCTACAAAACTATTTCCACAATAATTAAATCATGTCTACATTATACAATCGTATCACCTCTTTGGCCCACCCTGTATATACGTTATATGCTATAGAGATAGGCCAAGTCCTAGGAACAAATGTTTGGAAACAAACCCAAGACCCCCCCTCCCCCATAAATATGTATTCTTACCATATTTTTCAGTGCTGTGGAAAAAGTACAAGAAACGCCGTTCCCATGAATACCCTCTGGACTCGAGACCAGCAAGAAAATATGTGCAGTAAATATTTTTAAAAATTAATAAAAATAAAAAATATATTTACGTTTCTTCAATGTTTAATTCAAATCCTTTGGATTCATATAGTGTTTTACTACTTTTCTGCACTTTCTTTGCGTAATTCATTCTAAGAGAAGGGTCTTATTTTCTACTTTATAGTGCGTTAAATCTCATCTTTGATAAATTGTTATTTTAAAATGTTTACTAAAGATAATGAAGTACATGGCGTTTCATTTAAGTTTTTAAGTTGTTATGGAATTATTTTTAACTGTTTAACAATATTATTAGTTAGCCTAGGCCTACTTTAAAAATGGGCCATTTAACTCCCCAAACCTATCTGGGGGTCAACATCAAATGCCCATTTTGGCAACCCCAAACTAAGGGACCTATAAGACAGCATGACTATATACGGTTTTCTGTATATTTATTATCGTTTGCTTTTACACCAACTTCAGAGAAATGAGATCTAAGGCCCTACTAAAACATGAATCTCTAACTTCTTAAGCAACCGATGCCAGGCAGTAGTGGTGGGCGGTACAAGCTCCTCCTTTGTCGGTGTTAAGTCAGGGGTCCCCCAGGGCTCGGTGCTAGGCCCCTGTTTATTATTAATGACCTACCCGAGAAACTGACATCCCAGGCAAGACTGTTCGCAGATGACTAGGTGGTGTATAGGACGATCGCTAACATATATGACCAGGACCAGCTCCCATAGGATCTCAATCGGTTAGCTGAGTGGGAGATGAGCTGGGACATGGAATTTCATCCTGTCAAGTGCCAGGCACTGTCGATCTCTAGAATTTGTACTCCTCTACACCACCATTAGTAACTGTATGGCCATATACTTGAGCCAGTTTCTTCCGTAAAGGTACCTCGGTGTTACCATTCAAAGAGAGGCCCGCTAGGACGAGCATATTAACAATGTGTGCAACCAGGCAAACAAGACCCTGGGGTTCTTAAGGCGAAATCTAAAGATCGGCAACTCCGGTGTGAAAGAAAGAGCCCAATAAAGCCTTTGCCCGGCTGCTTTTAGATTACGCATCTTCAGTCTGGGACCCATTTACCCAGAAGAGCATTGGCAGGTTGGAGGCGGTCCAGCGACGGGCAGCACGCTTTGTCCTGCACTGCTACAGGAATACCTCTAGTATTGGCAGCAAGCTAGAAACACTAGGCTGGTCACCATTGGAGAAACGACGACGACGACTATCCAGGTTCTCTATGATGTTCAAGATAAATAATGGGCTGGCCCACTGCTTCAGCTATAAACAGAAATTCGTCCCTCTCCCCTATAGACAGCGACGAGACCATGGCAGGCAGTTACGGCTCATACCAGCAAGAAGCCAGCCCATGAACTGCTCATTCATGCCAAAGACAACCAGGGACTTGAACAAGCTTCCAAAGGGAAAAGTTGATGCGACAACTCTCGACACATTTGCCTCTATTGCCTCAGACCCCAGGTTCATGATACCATTACAACCAGTGAAATATCTTCTTCAACACCAGGCACAGAAACATTGCAAATCCCATCCACATGCATAGGAGCTAGAATGATCAATAAATTGATCGTGGGCCAACCAACCCCCCTCTCCCCTGGAGCTTGTTAAATTCTATGGCTATGGTTTATGGTATTGATATTTAAATTGATAGGTCTAGTTTACAATATATATATATATATATATATATATATATATATATATAACTAAATATAAGAATTTCTCTTGTCGTGCTCTATTTCCGATTGAAAATTCACACTATCTTATTTTCTTTTTTCATTTTTATCTTTTAACCTAATAAACAAAGCGAGTGGAAATAATGAGAGGATAAAATATTTTTTAATGTATCCACAAAGGTAAGCTTCTAATACATTATCTATTTACCTAGCCTCGGCCTTGGCTGATAATATCAAAATTTAGCGACAGTTATTGAAATTTAGCACCAAAACAAAGCATTATTTGTATACATGATATGAAAATATTTCAGTAATTACAATATTTATTTATTTATTCGTATTTTTTCTTGTTTTAATCTGATTTTTATTCAAAAATTTAATTATTATATTTTAGAATTATGGAAGAATAGTTTTGAAATATTCCGTGAATTTCCGGTAGTCCCTTTCACTTTCCGGTTGTGTTGTTATTGCTATTTTGTATCACTTGTATTGTTTAGTCAGAATAAAAATTAATAGCCCTATATTTATAGTGTACTAGCTTATTTTTGGGCAATTAAACATTATATCCTCAAAGAATTTGTTTCAGAAGCTGTTTAACTTACTACTGCCGTTGGTAATGCCTTAGATCATGTTTGAATTATGTTATTGTCAATTTAATCATTCGGTACCAATTCATTCAATATTTGTCAATTTTGTCTTGTTTGACGTTGTCAGTCATTTTTGTAAGATTTTCATACTTGGCCCAACTCAGCCTGACCTCTTCTTAATTTCTCTTATTTAGCCTCAATTAAGTGGGCTCAAAATATGTGATAATGTTTATGTAACCAAGGCCTATTCTTTAAATAATTTTATGGGTCAAATAATTTTTAATTAACAAAGCATGTCAGTGATACCACCATTTTGTTTCTATGCTAAACTAAATAAAGTTTTTTAGTATTTGGTTTTAGGCTTAAGACTTTAGGATAATAAATGAAAGCCTGCATTCAAGCTATGTGAAGGAAATAGGGGAACAAGGTACGTGGAAGGTTGAATTATAAAGACAGGAAAATAAAAGGAGAATGTTTCAGCTAAGAGTCTTCTTCAGCTAACAGAACAAAAGAAGAAAGAATAAGAAACCAAAAACTTAAGTGTTGTAGTTCACCATGTATAGTAATAGTATGTTATTTTGGTAAAAGTGCAGTTCAGGTGCGTATATTATTTCTGTTTGAATCTCTTATTTTCTTGTGTAAACTTATGTTAATTCTTTATAAAAAGTATTTTAAAAGTTATATACCATCTTTTTATTGGAATACAACAACAATTTAACAAATTTTACGAGATAAAAAAAGTACATTTTTATGAATCTTTCGTGTTTTACGGAGCCATTGTGGTAAATCAAGGATAACTCTTCTGTCTTTAAAGATACTTTATAAAAGTTGCCCAATTGGATGAATCTTGTTAAAATAAATGATGTATTTATTTTATAACTTTACTATCAACTATAACCGGAGTTGCCTGGGGCTGCATTCAGAAAAAAACATCTGCTCCGTCCTTTTAGTTCACATTGCTATTAAACGAAATGTCAACAACAAAACAACAACACTATAGTAAAAATAATAATAATTAATTTGTCTCCTATTAAAAACAATTAAAATAACTTATGTAAACCTTTCGTTTTTCCCGTTTTCCGATGGCACCCGGAAGGATCATGATGGGATCCCGAACCCGATGTGATTCCGATAGAATCCTGGTCATGGTGGGATCCCGATCCCGGTAAGATACCGATCCCGGTGAGATCCGTTTTCGGTGGTATCCCAAACTAAATGAGATCCCAATCCGGTGGGATCCCGATTCGGTGAGATTCCGATCCCGATAGGATTTTGATCCTAGTGAGATTCTGATCCCGGTGGGATCCCGATCCAGTGGGTTACCGATCCTGGCGGGATACCGGTTACGGTGAGATCCTGTTTTGGGTGATATGCAGATCCCGGTAATTATGGGGAGCTCACACACTTGACATACGAACCCAGCTTACAAGCCACATTGCAATTGTTACGAGCGCCTTAGGAGAAATTCCAGTTGTTTTAACATTATTTGTTGCCCCACAAGGTGCGCGTTTAAACCAAATGCTGCACCATTAAAAATGCCAGTTGCATCAACAATTTTAGTTATTGTTTCTTGGTCGTCCTGCAATTTTAAACAAAATGATCCTACAACCAGCAATACCGCAAAGCCAAAACGAGTCCTTCTTATAATATAAAAAAAATTATCACTAGCCCTCGCTTTACTCAGCGCAAATCAGTCACCAGTAATAAGCGCATTTGCATACGAAAAAAGAGGAGGGGTGATCAAATTAGAACTGACCAATCACGGACAGCGTATTAGCAGCCTTCAGGGTGATAAGCTTCACGTCAGGTCCTGGACAATGATGACGTGTGTGTCCACTGCTTAGTCAGTGATCCACTTCTAATCTCCTCCCCCCCCACGACTCGACTTCAAAGGACAACCCCTATATTCCGAGCTCTATGAGAGGGGGAAAAAAGAAAGTTGGGGGGGCGCTTGTGCGTGATGAAGAATCTAGTATTTCATTCTTTTTTGTGAACATGCTTAGTTTGAAAATTTCGTTTAGCATTACTAACTTATAGGTGGCTAAAAATATGGCATAGCGTAAAAAGAAAAATACAAACAAATGGGGGCCCTGTCACTTTGGTTGGGGGATGTTTAAAGACTCTTAAGAAGTAAAAGAAAAGATGCGATTTATAATTCAGAATTAGTTAACTATAACTGCCTGGATTTAATTATTAAAGAATACACGTAAGGTTACATGATAAAAAAAAATAAAAATACGAAATGCGCTAAGAAATAATATACGCACCTGAACTGCACTTTTACCGTTATTTTATTGCCAGAACTTCAACATACCTTGTTCCACTATTTGCTTAAGTCTTAAGCAGAGAAAGAACATTAGATAAACACAGATGAAGACTTCTGAGAAGAAGTCTCTGACTAAGATGTACTTAGCGGTAATGTCAATGTTTTCTGCAGTATATACTATAGGCTATAGGAGGTCATGGAGTTTCCCCAGGTCAACTACCAGTCATTGTCTGTATTCAAAAGAGTCCAATTTTTACTCTGCTCTATATTTATTTGATTAGGGATAAAGTGGGTTTTTTTTCAATGAAAAGTGGAGTTTTACCTCCTCTGAAAGTAATGTTGAAATGTCCCATAAAATGGTGACATGACAGAAATGAATAGCATACAGGTACTTATGTTTTCAACCAATGAAAAGACAGCACTTGGGGTGTCAGCAAGGATGAGTGTCTTCTTATTTTATTTCTTTGAACATTATAAGTTGAATTTTACTAAAAAAAAAGATAAAGAAATTTTCATTTTAATATTTTTCATATTAAATGTATTGATTGTCAGATTTTGTTTATGATGCTAATCATGCTCAGTGAAGAATGGGAAAGTTATCATACAAATTATTCAGGTGCAACTATTGGTCTATTCCAATGTTGAGATTCCTCAAAGTGATGTCCCTGTGGTTTTGGTGAGACAACTCTTTGCAAAACCCTTACCATTAAGAACACATTTACTAAAGACTCCAAAGGAACTAGTTTTTGTTTCGATCACTTGGTCATTATTATATTAAAACACAAGTTTTTTAAATTCATTTTATTAATATTTCATATATTTATCACAGAAGATAGTTTAAAAGAGACAAAATTATGCAAAGTAAAGACATCATGGTCCAATCACAAGACACAAAGAGTTGAATCCTGAAATTTTCACTACGACTACCATTACCAACATTATAAAGTGTGATTTGTCATAAATAGATGAAGTGGAGCCCATTGGTTGGTTATTACTTATTAAACAGTGTGTTTTTCTGGGTTTGGCTATTGAGATCAAGATCAGGAATTAAGAAAGTGTTGTTTTTTGTTTTTGTTGTAAAAAAGAACATATTTTAGAAAGTAGTCTGTGGGAATCAGAAGGTGAACTAAAGTTTGGATGGGAATGAGTGTCCAAAACTTTTTCTAGGCATCTATTTTAAGGAAAAATGTGTGCTTAGCAGTGTGGTGTGCACATCTTCCTTTACATATTTTGTGATTTACCTTAATTTTCTTTTCCTCCGAATTCTGTTCAGCAATCACAACTTAAAATTAGTAAAATGAGTGTAGTAGAGAGGGAGCCATTTTTAGGGCATATGGTAAGAAATTGTCTTAAGATTTGCATTGACATGATTAAAAGTGGGCATTGTTGGCCCAGCTTTGGTCTTGAACATACCCAACTTTATGAGCTTTCATTTAATTATGTTTTTTAATACCTTTACACTGTTAAGACATAAATATAAGAAATTATAATTGTTCATTGCATATGGGGAAGGTGTTTTAATTGTAGATTAATTATATAAAGTTGGATATGGTCTGTTTAGTTGTAGTTCACAGACCTTTGTTTCCACTTGGAGAATCCGATCACATAATGGTCCGCCTAACGCCATGCTATAAGCCAGTTTTAAAAACAACAAAAATTCAATAAAAAACTATTGAACTGTGGTCAGATGAGGCGACAGAAAAACTTCAAGCCTGCTTTGAATGTACAGACTGGGACATGTTTATCAACTCTTGCCCGGACATTGACGAGCTCACAAACACCATCAATTCCTACATTAAGTTCTGTGTAGACGAAATTATTCCCCAAAAAACCATCCAAGTATTCAACAACAACAAACCCTGGATGAACAGAGAAATAAAGGAGGCCATCCACCACAAGAAGAACATGTTTAAGATTAACGATCAGGAATTCATCAAAGCTAAAAAAATTATTGAAGGAAAAAATATATCAGGGTAAAAAACAATACAAGCATAAAATCGAAAAATTATTCACTACTAACAATTCAAAGGCTTGTTGGGCAGGACTAAAGCAAATAACAGGATATACTCCTAAGCGAGAATGCTTGTGTGTTGAGGATGTGAGGAATTTTGTTTACGACTTAAATGACTTTTATTGTCGTTTTGACAGCCTAGACTTTGGAAAAGTGCACAATGAGATGATGAATTCATTTCAAGATGGCAGTAGTACACAGGATGGTACTTTATTGTTCACCGAACAGAGAGTGATGATGAGAGATTATTTAAGCAAGTGAACGCAGCTAAAGCCTCGGGACCAGATAAATTAAGTGGTCGGCTCATTAAACTATGTTCAGAGCAGCTCTCCTACATTTTTTGTTACATATTTAATAAATATTATGTAACTCACATAATACCAGCAATTTGGAAAACTTCAGAAATCATATCAATTCCAAAGAAAAATAAGGTAACGTGCAACAACGACTTACGACCTGTTGCACTTACCTCTATTGTCATGAAATGTTTTGAGAAAATAATTCTGAAAGAAATTTTGAATGAAGTACACCAAAAACTTGACCCCCACCAATTTGCTTATAAGCCTGCCAGAAGTATGGAGGACGCAATCTTACTATTGTTGGAGAGACTTTGCCATCACCTAGAAGTCCTAAAACATATGCCAGAGTGCTTTTCTTAGACTTCTCATCAGCATTTAACACTATCCAACCACACCTTATGATAAAGAAACTTTCCTCATTAGGTGTCAATTTAAATATTCAGGCTTGGCTACTGAATTTTTTAACAAATCGACCACAATATGTCAAAGTAAATAACCAATTATCTCTAACCAGAGAAATAAGCACCTGGGCACCACAAGGCTGCGTTCTCTCTCATGTACTGTATGCCATATATACAAATGATATTCAAAGCTCAAGCGACACCGTTCCAATCTTAAAATTTGCTGATGATACCACCAGTGTTGGTTTAATATCTGAAGGAGAAGGCTTATACCGCAACTTGGTTACGAGCTTTATCAATTGGTGCGATGAAAATTTTCTCCAGTTGAATGTCTCAAAAACTAAAGAAATGGTTGTTGATTTCAGGAGGGGGAAACACCAGATTACAGATATCAACATAAAAAATTAAAATGTGGAGAAAGTGGAGGCATACAAGAACTTAGGTATCACCATTAATAATAAGCTAACATGGCATGAGCACGGCCAAATGCTGTATTAGAAATTCAACCAAAGACTGTTTTACCTCAAAAAACTGTACTATTTTGGTGTAAACAAGCAAGTCGTTAACTTATTCCACAGTGCAACTATTGGAAGCCTGCTTGATTTCAATATTACCTGCTGGTGCGGGAATTCAACGTCTGATATTAAACACCGCATATATATACCGACTAATCAAGAAAGCTAGGAACATAACACAAACTAAACATCCTTTACTTGAAGAAATATTTGAAGAAAATGTTTTTGCAAAACTAAACACATTTTAGATGATACATCCCACCCTCTTCATCACAGATACTTAGGATCGGGCTGTTCTGGACGAATTCTTTCCATCAGGGCGAGGACTGACAGATATAAAAATTCTTTTGTTCCCCAATTTGCACAAATTTACCGGCATGCTTCCTCTGAAGTCACACATCTGAATGACAACTAATAAGTCCCCGATTTTGCTAAGAGAACTCACTGAATGGCTGTTTGAAATAATTTATTATAAGTGTCTTGTGTTCAAATTGTTTTATTTTTGAGCTGAAAATGTATAATGCAATCAAAAAACATTTCCATTTATTTGGATCAATAAAAAAATCTTCTTCTTCTTCTTCTATATCTTAAGGGCCCACGATCAATTTATTGATCATTTTGGCTCCTATGCATGTAGATGGGATTTGCAATGTTATCTTATCTTCTCTTATCTAGATATTTAGGTGCATGTTAATCTAGTCCTGTGCCTAATTACCCACAAACCTAAAACTATTTTCATTGATTAAATATTTTAGAGTTCATCTAATCAAAACTCTTAACTCTCTATGAACCAAAAATAACTCCTCTATTTGTAGGGACAAAATGTTTTAATAATTTCAAAGAGGACATATTCTGAATACCTTCATCAAAAGGTCATGGGGCATTGCTATTACGGATGCCTTTAGAAGTGAAGTGAACTGATACAATCTTAGGCCACTTTTTTTTTTTTAATGTTTCAATGTCTCTATTCATACATCATAATCTGTGGTTGGTCTGACTTAAGTTGACCCTATAAAATAAACATGTATTATTCAGATTTTTACCCTTGGGCTTGGTTAATAATGTTCATTTGTGCTTATTCTGAACTTATCAGCTATCTAGTTTTCCTGTACCTATAAATTTGTCACTACAAGGCCAAAATTAACTAAATCACTAGTCACCACAACTATGAGAAAAGCTCATTAACATTTTTTTTACTCTTATCTAATCATGGCATTTATTGTTAGTCATCCCATCTTTATTATAAAAGTTGCATGCTTCTCTGAATCATTTGAAAAAATGCAAAGTTTTTTTTTAATGTTGACTACCAAATTTATGATTCCTATTTAGTCCTTTTAACATTTTAGGACATTTAATTAAGGTTTAATAAAAGATTTTATGCATACTCCGATGTCAAAAGCAAGGGGGATAAAAAGATTTGGTTGCATAGGCATTAGTATATATCATTAACTGGTGATGAAAACATTTTGAAACCCTTCATGAACCCTTATTTTTAAGTAGCAGTTTTTCAACTTAATTTCTAGCATTATGCATGATAATATACAGTACATATTTTTGTGTTTCCCCAGACTTTCTCTCAAATACTGTTATATTAAAAAAATGTACCCCTCCTTGTTATGTCACTTTCCTCTATTATTTTAACAACCAAATTATTTTCAAGGGCATGCACAATAGGAAAGATATAATAACACAATAACTTTCCTTTGTTCTAGCTCACTTCACCTCTCCTGTTAGGGCAATAAGAAAATAAATATATCAACAATAGATTATGCTAATTAAACCTTCTAATTTCTTTTAAACAGGTATTATTTGCTTATTGAAGATATTAACCAAACAGATAAAGGTCAAAATGAATGTAGGTGTTGCACACAGTGACAGTAACCCAACACACTCCTACTTCAACAGCAAAGGAATATGGCTCACATACATACTTTTGGTGTTTGGTGTACACCTGTTGCTGCTGTCTGTTCCATTTTTTTCTGTAGCAGTTGCCTGGACTCTAACTAACGTTCTTCATGATGTGGTGAGCTTTCTATATGTATTGAGGGTTTATTGCAAGTGAATGTCTTGTTTAAGAGATTTTTCTTTTGCGGTTTATTTTTGTTTATGAAAAAAATACACATTTTTATTAGTCTTAGAACATTAAGTCTGTAGCATTTACCTTCGGTTCATTTTTAATTCATTTGTTAACACTCCCATTCATTCATTAATTGACATAAAGAGCTCACATTTTTCACGTTTAATTCTTCATTTAGGTGAAATCTTTTTAGCATGGATTTTGTTGGCATTTTAATTTCAAATAGACTTTTTAAATTAAATGGTCATGGTAAAAACCCTTGATTTGAAAACTGTTGACCGGTTGATGCGTATGGTCTTGAAAGTAACCTACCATAGAAAAAAAAGTATACATCATTGTCAGACTGTTGGTTAGTCAAAATGAAGATTTTGAGAATTAAAAAAAAAAAAAATCAAAATCAGAAGTAAATCATGCATCATATGCTTAGCATATTTACAATTGCAACTCATTTACAATATATAAAATCACAATTCGAAATGAGCAACAAAAAAAGTGTAGATTTCTGGTGAGTAATAAGATTTCACTTACAAACATAACTAGAGCTTTCATTCAAAGTCTGTTAAACTCATTTGAGATGTAATATTTTTCAAATCATCAATTCTTAGCTTCAGGCACATCTTGCTATTCCTGGATTACTAGTAAACACATTTATTTACTTCTCAGATCATTTCCATTTGAATTCAAATTTCAGCTAAATCAATACATTGAATACAAAAGCAAACTATCCTGTGGTTAAAAAATGTGGTCTACAACTGTTTAGCCAATATAAAGCTTAGACTATAGACTGCAGATTTTTGTGACCATATAAATAATATGTTGCTTTTTGTCATAAACTTATTAATAAATTTTACACCCCCAAAATGCTAAAATGTAATCTTGAACAAAAATACTTACAAAAAATTCAATGAACTATTTATTTGTTAACCATATTTATGTGATTTCCTTACAGTGTATGTTTGTGATGCTTCATGTGACAAAAGGCACACCCTGGGAGACATCTGACCAAGGTACATCTCGTACTGAAACACAGTGGGAACAGATTGATTATGGCAAACAATTCACAGCCACTAAAAAGTTTCTCACAACAGTGCCTGTTGTTTTGTAAGTACATAGCTTCTAAATATGAGTAAAAACTAAAAAAGATAAATCATTCCATTCATGTAATTTTGACCAACAACATAAAAATGCCCCAAATACCTCTAAACTCACAAGTTGATAATGAATGAATTTTTAAAATATATATTTTTATCCATGCAGGTTTTTCTTGGCAAGTTTCTACTCCCGCTATGACAAGTACCATTTTGTTGTCAATGCTGGTGTTTTGGCCCTCAACTTGATTCCAAAGTTACCTCAATTTCATAAAGTCAGACTCTTCGGTATTAACAAATACTAAAGGGCTGTGCCATCACTTACATGATTTGAATTTTGTAAAAAAATTCCTGTTGAAAAAAATTAATAAAACCATCACAAATACTTCTGTATTTAACTTACATTATTTCTAGTTGTTTTGCAGATGGAAGTAGATTGTTGTTTTTTTAAAAATTGATACCATGACCTTGAGGTCATAACAAAATATTAAGAAAATTAAATAGAATAATAAAACCTAAAATTTGAAGAAGAAAACATGATATTCACAGTGTTATTGATTTAAATTGTACTTTATTATTTTTTACATTTAATTTCAATTACTGTTTTTAAAATGTATTTTTCCTGCAGGTATCACAGTAATGAAACATGCATGTAGAATTGTTCAAACTATGGTGCCGATAGTTGAATTTCCTATATTCAATCATTTTGAATCCTGTGAATGTTTACATTCCATCTGTAAATCATTTTATTCAAAGTTAGCTATTGCAATAATTGTTTTAAATCACATATTTATAACAGACAAAAAATTTAGTCTTTTGGTATGAGTTGATTAAATGTTATTAACATACTTTTTTTGAAGCTACATACAATAAAATATTATATTCTTATGGTACGGTTTTTAACATTGGTATAATTTTAATTTTAAAATGAAATCATCTTTTACTATTGTATAACATCTAATTTAGCACAATCCTTAAAAAATATTATATATAATAGTAATGTATAACACTAAACAATGTATATTCAAAATAATTTTCATTCCTTTATAAAAATTATAAACAAATCTTGAGACATACGTAATACCAGGTGTCATTGATATCAACTTAGTATTCTTTTGCTAAAGCGTTAACTAAAGGTTACCCATTTATTAGAATAAATAAATGAATTAAGTTTTGATGCTTAAGTTATAATAATCCTTTTACTCTTAGACCTATTAGAAACTTAGTTTATTAAATTTTAAAATATTAAACCTAACTGGTAACCAAATGTAATGTTAATGAATCCAACTGTAATTGCATATATCAGATGATGCTCTGGACAATCAATAATTTAAGTTATTTAAGATCATAATTTGTATCAGCTATATAAATATAAACTCTCTTGGATAATTAGCTGCATTGATAAGAGAGACAAAATATTTTTTATTATTGTAAAGGCTTACTTATAAGACACTTATTTTTATAAATCGGTGATTACGTGTAAGATTACAATTTAGAAAAAACATAACTTTTTAATATTAAAAAAACGTATTAAAAATGCAGCTTGTTGCACTCAGTAAAAAAACAGGTTTTAAAGTCATTCTACTATATTTGTTCAGAAGAATTAGTCTCTTCTCTTTTACTAAATTATTTTAAATATTTTAAACATTTGTTTCTCAAAAATAATCAACATGCTGTGCTGAATTATTACAGTACATGTAATGGTGAGATGTATACAAATTTTCATAATTTTCACTCTGTTCTATTTTACTAATGTAATGTTTCTGTTTTTCTTTTTGTTCTTTTTTTTTAGTATTTTATTACCATTTTACTGAAAAGTATTTTTTGAACCATATTATTACTTATGATTTTCAACAACAACAAAAAAAAAGCCTGACGTTTTCAGTTAATAAATGAATTCCATGTTTCAGTAGTGCATTCGTCAAGCATGTATTCCTGGGAAGGATACCTGTACTTAAAGAAATTCACATTTGAATATTATTGTTTTGTTTGAGCATAGGCATCTCCTAATAAACTCCTAATCACATTTTCTACAAGAATAAATATGTTGGTTCAATCATGTTTTGAACTTTTGAGGGTGAGAAACATTTGATAACTGCCTTTATACTATTAAAGGATAAATTTATTACATTACTGACTCTGATGCTCTGTCCAAGTTGTACGGATTATGACGAGTCTTAATGTTAAATGTTGTGTCAATGTCATACTGCTTTAAAAAAGTCACTAACATTATTATTTCTGCCGCATTCTCTTTCTACATCATATTGTTGAAATTTAGCATTAAGAAACAATTATACTTTTTATGTTTGCAGTGTTGCGCTATGATTATTATTATTATTTTTTTAAAATCCTATAAAATTTCACAATATTTCATAAATAAGAATATCAGCATTTACAGTGTTCCTTTGTACAGCAAAAATACTTACCCTTATTTGTACTTATACTATTTTGATTACACTATTTCTCTTTTTAGAAAAATATAATATTTGTTTAGTAAATAAAATTAATTTAAATTTAATTTAGGTAATATAAAAAAAATCAAATGTTCACATTATAGTTATAGTGTATTCAGACTTAGTCAAAAGGATCTAACCATGAAATTGGAAACTGTCCAACACGAGGAGCACTGTTTATAAATACACATATCATAATGCTTCATAAAGTTTCAATCACTTTTCCTAATCATTCACGTTTACTTTTAATAAGTTTTAATCAGCTTTGTGAAAAAAAACATATTTTATTGTGTGTTTTATTTTAAAAACAAACATTTGTAAATTTCATTTTGTATGGGGACATGTTGAAGGTTTAGAGAAGTGTTGGGAAAGTGTATGAAATGCATGGTATCCAAATTTCAGAATGGCTCATAATTTAAGTTATACATTTAAGATAATGCAAGCTGCAGTGCTTATGTATAAACTTTACAATAAAAGTGTGTCTTCTGTAAATAAGGCTGGAGGAGGTATTTCTCCAGTGGATCTCTACTTGTACTGAAATAAAAACTTTCTGTCTTTTACAAACACTTTTCTCATATGTACATATACTTCAGCTTTGGTTAAGGTAATTAACTTAGTATTCCTTGATTTTCTGTTTAGCTAAGTATAATGTCTTATTATACAAAGTTGAAGTTTCTAAACACTTAGTAATTTTATGTTTGATTAGATGAGGTTTATTTAAAAGCTTAATGGATGATTAATATAATGTTGGTTTTTAAGTGATAAGGTTGATCTTAGCTTGTTACCTACTTGTTGGCATCTCTAAATTGTAAGTTTTGCAGTGCACACTGTATACACTCATCTATAAGTCGATTTTGAAATATGGTGTGACTCAAGGATCAGTTGAGGGTAAAGCTTTGGTTTTGAAATTCTGTGATTTTTATAAATATGGCAGATTTTACCTAGCAGTAATTGCTGCACTGTTTACTATAGCTGGTGTATAGTGACTCCTAATGTATCACACCAGATGCTTATATCTGAAATCTCCATGTGTGTGTACCCGGTATCTGGGTCAACATATATCTACCGGGTAGTACACTATGACTAACGGTAACTCACACTGCCCCACATTCAATGTACAAAATTCTATTGAAACTAGCACTGACCCGGTTGATAAGCCGACTCTGCGTTTTAAAATGAAGTTTACGACTAAAATTTCTCGACTTATACATGATATATTATACTGTCATTAAGAAACTTACAGGAAGCATATTTTGCATAAACTCTCCCATTTACTCATATTTTTTTTAAATAAAAGTATTTTAAAATAATAATTAAAACCACTGTTTTAAAGCAAGAACGATAATCTGCCCTTTCTGAAAAACATTCTTGACTTATATTATTTTCTGTTTCTTCTTCTGAAAGTTATTTAATTTCCTATTGCTAAAAAGTATTATTTAATTTATTACTGGTATGTTATAGTTATATTTTCTTTAATGCTGAATTTGTGAATTTCTTTTCTTGTACTCTTAGTGGACTGGTTTTAGCTTGAAAACTAAAAACATTTAAGATATAAATCTTACTTTTTAAAAAAATTCACTAATGCATTCAAAATTTTACTTAGCTCAAAAAGAGTTGACACAACCTTATTCACAAAATTATTTTCACATTATATTGAAGTATGGTTACAAATTTTGAAAGGATAATTTTTGTGGATGTTGAACTGAAGCATAAATTAAAGTTTTTTTAAAGCTATTCACGGACTATACTTTTACTGAACAGTAAATATCATCTTATGTTTTAATTTTTAATTAAACAACCTGTATGAATCCTTCATAAAATGTTATATCAAGCAGTGGGGGGTCTATGTGCCAAATTTCACCTGGGTAGGTTGACAGGAAGTTGGTCAATTAGCTGTCGAAAGAATTTGCCAGTCTGCCACCCAGCTAGCCAGCCACGAACAAAAGCGAATGTAATATAAAAGATTTACAATAAATAAGTGTTTTTAATCAAAACGGTTTAAAGTTAAAATGTCCATATTTTGGTAGAACATAAAATAACTCACATTGATAGTGCATTTTTATTTGAACGCATGTGTTTAATGAAAACATTTGGTTCTGAACATAGAAGAAAAGTAAATAATAAATACCCCGTAACCAACAGAAGTCTCTGAACTTGAGATGATTAAAATAGACCATAGTTTATTCTCTATAAAGACAGAGGAAACAATCCATTGAAATGAGTATTTAAGGTGATTGTGTACATTGATGTTGCTTCAGTTACAGCGTTTAGATTATCATATTTATGGTCACACTTGTTATCACTAACTTTGAAAATATTTATCTAAATAACCTCTTGAATAGTGTCATCCTAATGCTTGACTTCACTTGTCTACAATTATAATTGTCTTCCAGTCCCATTTAATTCTTTTTGTAGTGGAATGGAAGCACTGCCACTTAGCCATATTTATGACAAGCTCTTCTTCTTCTTCTCTTCTATATTTTGAGGGCCCACCATCAATGAATTGATCATTCTGGCTCCTATGTTTCAGAAGGCATTGCGATGATAATGTGCATGGTTTTAAGGGATACTTCACTGGTTGCAAAGAAAACTTTTGTAAAGCTTTTACTTATAAAAGTGATGTACATCTCCTTGAAAACTTTACAGATTCACTTATCAAGTGTCTAGGAGATACATAAAATTTCACATTTGTTTTAGGAAAGAAAAGTTTGTTAAAAATTGTATCCAATGAAGTTGAAGCATAAAACAAGTATAGTTTAATAAAAGTTTTTAAATTATACTTGGCAAATATTGATTTGGGTCAGGATCATAAATGTAAATTAATTGAACTGAAAATTTGAAGAGCAAGACAGGCATTGTGTTGCATCTGTGTTCCCTTTAAAAAAAATAGTTGTTGAACCACAGACTAAGAAAATGCCAGCTTTTAAAAATGTAACTTTAAAACAAACAGAATTACTAAAACCTAAAAGCAATCATTTTAGATTTTAAGAATTTAAATTTTAAAAAAAAATGTTTTAACTAACTTAGTAGATTAGTAAAGAAGAGTAACAAAAAAGAAGACAATTTAATTTGCTGTGCAATGATTACCATTTTTAACAGCCAGGGTCATTGTGAGAAACAAATCCTTTTATAGTTAATGTAAATTTATATCACCAATTGTAAGCAATAAAAATACTATTAGTAACTATGATAAAATATAACGGAAAGGCTATTTTCAACAATAGAAATATCACAGATTTTTACATATTTTAAAGAAGCCTCTATTGGTTTACAGGGCATAGGGCTTGGAAGCAATTTATTTAAAACTATGCAACTGTGTCAGTATGAGTACCGGTACATCATAAACTACAGATAATACAAAAATTATATTCTACATGTCAAAAAACCATTTGAATCACAATTCAAGGCCAAAAATGTTAAAGAGATCTTAGGATACCGCACTGATTAAATGAAATATCAAATAACATTAAAATTACAGTGTATTTATATATATGTACATACATTTAAAAAATGTCCCCAATTTTAAATTCTATTAGTCACAAGTCACAGACTAAAACCCTCATAAAGACCCCACCCACCACTACCGTGACACACACTGAAGATTGTCACCTGTTGATGAAATGTGTTCTGCACTGGAGCTGGGAGGGGAAGGGGAAACCAAAATTATGGAGATGATTTATGGCAGCACCTAGCAGATGAGTTATGCTTCTGACAGCCCAAGCACCAACAGCTAGCTTGGCTCTTAAATAACTATGAAAAGTGCAAAGAAGTAACCTGAGACAAAAAATTTGATTCCTTAGTGATAAAATGCAAGTTTTGATTCTTTAGTGTGGTGAGTAAATAAACACAGGGAAAAGACCAAAGTTGAAAGTAAGAGCAAAGGCTTCGTTGAGCATCTTATAAACTGTATCCTCATCAACATCTTCTGACAAATCCATCATGATGGGCAGCTCTCTGCTAGTACAATTAAGAGATCTTAACCTGAGATTTGGAATTGGGGTTCCTACATCAACAAGGCTACCAGAAAACTCCAGTTCATCATTTGGCTTCAAGGCCATAAGCTGTCCTTTGAAATTAGGCCCAGCTTCCAAGTCTACCTGAACATCCTCAACTTGCATGCTCAGAGAGAAAGTAAACTGGTCATGGCTTCTTAAATGACAAGTTTGCTTCATTTCTTTTACAATCTGGCAGTGCTTGAATGCTGTTGTAGGCATTGAAGCCTCATTACAATCAGATATCCTGTCACCATAAATGCAGTAAAGTGGGTCAGATAAAATGGTGGGTAAAGATTTTATCACACTCTCAGCAGTATTTTCACTTTTGGTAATTTTAACTTGCTTTACTGCTCCTTTCCAATTTACTTTTGTTCCAATAAAGTCACGACATCGTATTTGATAAGGAGCCCAGATGTCATTCTCAGCAGGTATACATATGGCTCTGTAACTTTCCCAGCTCAGTTCAAAGTGTTTTGCCTTGGACAGAGTTGGAATGCGTACAAATAGCAGTGGCAGGACACCAAGCACTGCAAAACTAATCATGAGAATTTTCTGTACCCTCTTTGATTTTGCCGATGTATTTTTATCCTTTTTGCCAAATAATGACTTGGTTTGTGTTAACACCACAGGTACTGCAAACAGCATTGCAGTGATTAAAAGCTTTCCGATCATTTGCGTCTGCAGCAGTTTGTAAATGAAATAAAAGAATCCAAGTATGGCTAGTAAGAAACTAATTGGGATTGCTGCTGGAAGCATTATGTAGCCAAATGTTGCTCTAGCTAAACTCCTCCAGGTGGTGAAGGGAAACATTGTGATTGAAACACTGAACCAGAAATAACACACCAAATGTGGAATTAGGATCCGGTATGCTCCAGACCATGACCCTTTCATAGCCATTCGTAACAACAGCAGAGGTATCAGCATATGAACTATGGATGGCAGACTCAGATTAAAAGACACACCCAGACCTAATTCTAATGATAAGTAGGGATTTGTTATCAGACCAACAAAGCTAGAAATAATTGGAATTTTGGGAATATTTTTTATAAAAACAGGAAGTGATGCAAAGGCGTGAGCGCTCAGGGCCAACAGGGTATGAATGTCATAACTATCTGACAGCCCCAAAAAACAAAACCCAGTCATTATCAGACTGACAACAAATAGTTCTCCACCTGGGATGTAGTTCTTGTTTGCCAAAGAGAAACTTGCAACCATTATTGGTAGTGCAACAAAGTAAACCAAATAGGGAGTCAGCGAATTCCACAAATACTGTGATTCTGTGCTTTCAACATCTATATCAACTTGAAATTGTTCCTGAAGCATGGAGACTAATGTAGTAGATTCTTTTTGCTTCCGTTTCTTATAAAACATCTGTGGAATAATATGAAGTGAAGTAAAAAGATTAAATTGAGAATTACCGCACTAAATTTATTTTAAAATTATAGAGATTCACACCTAAAAAAATTCAAATGATTGCAGAGTCTGAATGGCAAGTATTGCTGCTCTTTAATTTAATAGTATTTTTCCTAATGTGGAATTCTCTCAGTATACAGTTTATAGTTTACTTCAGTATTGGATATACCATTGAGGTTACAACCATTGATGAAATATTTTGAAACTAGATAGAATTCTTGTTTTCTTTAAAATATTGTATGTGTTCTCTGAACCAAGATGACAGCTTGGTCTTCCTATGTAAGTAAACTTTCCACACCTTTTTCAAAGGACATTGTAAACCATGCAACTTGTGCAAGAAAACACATCCTCGATTTTAAAGTTAGAAGAGATACCAGTACCAGGTGATGCACAATAGGTTAGTGCATGATAAAAGCTATTTAAAAAAGTAACATCATTAGTTGGCTAGGAAAAATGGACATGGAGCTATTTTGCCATGTCAGAACTTTCAATTTCAGTATGATGAATTATTGATACTATTATGCTGAAATATCTTTCTCAAAGATTTTGACATGCATCAGCAATGAACAAACTTCAAGAAAGCATATAAGATATATAAATAAGAACTCAATGAATACACAAACATTACCTGAAGTGTTGCCACAACCATGACAAACAAAGAGATGTAAAATGCCAAGAGGGGTAAAAATAGAAGGAAGAACCCTGGGGTGAGATAGCTATAAATTAGTATCATAGCCAGAAGATATATTTGGTTGGTAGGGATAAGAGACAGAATCAGGCTAAGCCCTTCTTTGCTAGCATATTCCAGTCCTCTGTCAAATACAATGGAAGCAGTCTGTCGAGGGTACACAAAGACCTGTAAAATGTATTAAATAAGGATCAGTTAAAAGTTGTAACATAAATTTGTAGAATATTTTAAAATACAATAATAGATGCTCTAGAGCAGGCCTGCACAACTCAAAATGTAAGGCGGGCCATAATACTTCATGAAAAACTTGTGCAGGCCAAAAGAAAATAGGACGGGGGGGGGAGGAGGAGGAGCTATTAAGAAAATAATAACAATAATAAAGAATATTTGATTACTTACAAAGTAAATTTAATGTGAAACATTGAATCTTTTTGGCTAACAAGTTTGTTGTCGTATTTAGGAGATATATTTGAAGTGGCTGTTCTCAAGATGTCTTGCAAATGATCATCAGTCAAACATGAGCGTGGCTTGCATTTATTAATGTTCATTATTGAAAATGTCTGTTCACATAGTTAAGTGGTTCCAAACACACTAAAAGTTTTTAGTGCAACTTCGTAAAGATTTTTGTAGTTCTCATGTTCCAGATTATTATAAAACTCCTGCAGGCTGCTCTCTCTTTGCTTGCTTCGGTAACATTGTAGTTTGATAAGCTCCAGCTGCAATTGAACTGGTAAGTCCTCAGGATTCACAGAATATGGATCTTCAATTGGTTTAAACTGAATTTCTTCTTCTTTAGAAAGAGTGAGTCTTTTATCGAATTCTTCTATCAAAAGATTAATTTTATTACCAAATTGTCTTCCCAACTCGACGTGCTTGTCCTGAGGAATGTGCTGTGCACACGTGTAGAAGTGACGCATTTCACCTTTTAGAAACTGGGTTTTGAAAATTTTCATTTTCAGTTTAAAAGCTTTTACTGCTGCAAACATTTCAAATACAAGTTGTTGATTACCTTGAAGTTGAACATTAAGGACATTTAGATGTGTTGTAATATCACAAAAGAAGAGAGGTCAAGATTCCAGGATTCGTCTTCAAGCTCAGGGAATTCCTTTGCTTCGTCTTCTAGGAATTTAGATGTTTCCTTCTTCAAAGCAACAAATTGTTGAAGTTGAAGCACTTTCCCTCGGCTTTACCATCTCACTTCTTCATGGATATGGTTTACTATTTTGAAAACAACCGACATAACATGTTCTAAATGTAACACTTGGCTACAAAAGGCCTGCACATGTGCAATGCAATGATATTTTGTTATTTGCCTTCGAATAAAATTTTCAAGAGACGCAACTGCTCCTTTATTACTGCTCGTCATATTCCGGGAACCATCAGTACAAATGGCCACTAATTTGATAAAATCTTAACTTATCTTTCAAGCACTTTATCACTTCATTGAAGATATCTTTTCCGGTTGTGCGAGCTGACATGGAGCACATTCCAGCGATTTCTACGGTAATTTCACAGTTTTGTCAACACCTCTAATGAAAATGAGAATTCGGGTGGTGTCTTTTAAATCTTTGCTTCCGTCCATAGCAAGAAGATAAAAAGATTTTCACAAGCTTTCTGCATTAATTGTTCTTGAAGATTGGTGGAAATATCTGTAATTCTCCTTTGCACTGTCATTCGCAATAAACTGATGTTTTGAAATAACAACGTTTTTTCCGGACATAATTCAGACGTGGCAATCAGCATTCACTTTTTTACAAATTCGCCTTCAGTAAATGATTTCCCAGCAGTAACTATTTCCCTTGAAATACAAAAGCTTATCTTGGTAGCAGTCTCATTTTCACTGCTCTCTTTCTTGAAAAAGTTTGCTCTCCAGTAAGAGTTTTTGATAGATTCGTTGCTTTAATTGATTTTTTCATTTTGGTCTAATTTTGACAAATTAGGATGTTTAGATTCAAAATGCCGTTGAAGATTATACTCTTTCGGCGCAGCAAATGTGTCACGACATACGAGGAACATTATTTTGTCCTTGAACACTGTAAATAATTATTTATTTGTCCATTCAGGATTACAAATTCTGTGCTCTATCTCTAGTTTTCTCTTTCTGCTTTGATTCATTGCGCTTAAATATTTCAAGTACACCTCTAAAAGTATATTACCGAACTAAATGCACAGAATATCAAAATAAGGCGATACGTGAGTTCAACACAACACAATTCTACACAATATTACAAGAATAGTAAAAGGCTACTCTGCACAGAAGTCACTGGTTTTGGACACAGTTACACTAACAGTTGGTTAGGTTGATTGAGAATACACAAGCGCAGGAAACTGATATTAATTTCCCTCGAGAAAGAGTAACTGCTCTGGAAAAGCCTGCATGTGTAATTAAATATCGTTACGAGGAAAGAAAACTAGTGAAATATTACACAACGATAAAAAATTAGTAGATCTAATTTAATTTGATTTAATAAAACAAAACGTTCATTTCAATTATATGTGGGGAATATTAAATATTTTAAAAATTGATTATTTAAAAGTGAAATAAGTATTTATAGTATTATACTGCTTATATATAACTCTCGTAATATTATGAATCAATAAGCTAGGGAATATTAATATTAATTTATATTATGATTTTTCACCAAAGTATTCGCGGGCCACACAGTGGGTGCTCGCGATGCGGCACGCGGGCCATATGTTGTGCAGGCCTGCTTGCGAGTATTACAATTAAAAAATCATAATTAAACATGTAATCAATGTTCCCTCTAAGATTTGTTGGTTCGTGTGCAAAAATCTTAAAGTTGTGTTCAAATTTTTAAAGCATCAATTTTTTTGTGTGCAAAATTTTACAACCTAACCTACAGACACAAACACACGCTTAAGTGGAAATTAGCTACTCAAAACTGCTGCGCGGCATCTGTGAGATTGCTGCGCGGCCGCGCAGCTTAAAGGGCACATTGCATGTAATGGCAAATGGACGAATTTTTTTTTTTTTTTCATTCTCTTTTGTCACTTCCATGAGGCAAACTTTGTTAAGATTAATAATATAATATTTGAATTACTTAAATAATGCTTCCTTTCTTAATCTTTAAGAAAACTAAAAAACTAATTTATGAATATTATAAAATTGCCTTTTTAACTATCCCAGCAGAGTCATATGCTGCAGATGTTTCCCCAATTTCATCTGTAGTCCATGTCAAAGTACCCTGAATTTTTTTGGAAACCGTTTTAACAAAATCATTTTCTCCTATTGTTGAACCAATTTTTTTGCCTGCAAAAATAAAGTAAAAATAAGAAAAGAATTTTGAAACTATATTATTTATGTAATAAGAAAAACTTTTTAAGCTCAAGAACGTCAAGATTTCAATTTTAAAACATGAGAGCTATTACTATTAATTTAATGTATTTCTTAAATTTGTAGAATTCAAATTGAAGTGAAACATTGATCATTTACTTAAAGAGCCGTTTCAACAAATTCTTTTAACATACTGTTAATATTTTAAAGAAAAGAATTTACTTAGCTTATTAACAATTTCAAATCTTTGTAAATTATGCAACAAACTAACCTGCTGCTAGTAAAAGTTTTTTCTCTCTTTCACTAATGGAACTGAGGTTATTGATTGCTTCAATATACTCTTGTTCTGATAATGCCTTCTTATGAGCATTACTCAACTTTAAGAAAAGTGATCTAGCAGCAAAGCGAATTTTCTTTTCGGACACAGATGTAGTAAGACACCAAGTGACATCATTTTTATTTTTCTCATTTAAGCCTGTATAAAGGTTAAATAATTGTATTTTATATCAATAGATTTTAATAATGTTATTAATTTTTTTAATGGATTTCAAACAACTAAAAAAAAATATTTTCCAAATAGGGGCCGTCCATAAAGGACATCACTTATGGGAGATGCGCGCCAAATTGTGACAGGGCTGTCTAATGTTTGTGACAATGGGGGAGTGTGTGTAAAAAATCTGCTAAAATAGCATGACATGATTTATGGATGGTACCTTACTTACTTTTTTAAAATCTTAGAAAGTGATTATAAAATTGTAAGTTTTCAAACATTTATCTTAATTTTAACACATGTAAAAATGTTACAAATATTTGAACATGGTAATTAAGTAGGCATTTAGATCCATAATTTAAATAAAAAGAGTGTGCATATATAAATGCAATTAAAAAGAAACATTTTACCATACCAAGATTGGTTTCCACACAATGCTTTAATTTTTCATTAGCTTCGGAATTTCCCTGCTTTGAAGCCGCAATAAGCCAAGTAACAGCATTATTAGCATTCTCTTCTTTGTTAACACCTAACTCAGCAAGCTTGAGATAATGTAGGCCAATAAGGAGTTGATGTTTCTCTGAACCATCGTGAGCCTCTTTTAACCAAACATTGACATCTGCATAAATGACATAATAAATTTAATGAACTATCTTCATAAAAGTTTGGAGGTAACATCAAAAAAGTGTTACCAATATATGAAAATTTTTTCAGCGGTATAATTGAATCATTTTTTTAAAAAAGGTGTACCGTTAGTACATTATTTTTTTGTTTCTTCACAAAGGGACTTCAGTTCATATGTGAAGCTAGATGTAACTTATGTTTGCAAATGGTCTGACTTAGAAAGAGTTAGGGCTAACAAATGGGCTCAGAATTTCAAAACAATTGTTGGGCCCTTTGTTCAGCAAGAATCATTTAAAATTTAAAAGTTTTTTTTTAATTATATCCTATTACTAGAGGCATCAGGCTCACTTGCCTCTATTCTGCAGCTTTTAAGGTGTATAATATCAAGGTTTTTTTAAAAATAATAAACTAATGCAGGGGTAGTCAATCCTTTAGGACAGGCCTTCACAAAATACGGCCCGTGGGCTGCATGTGGCCTGCCAGCACCCACTTGGCGGCCCGCGAAGTAAGGAAATAATCTTTATTGTTATTATTTTCTTAATAGCTTTCCCCCCTGTCCTATCATCTTTCGGTCCGCGCAAGCTTTTCATAAAGTACTATGGCCCGCACAAGTTTTTCATAAAGTATTACCGCCGGCCTTACATTTTGAGTTGTGCAGGCCTGCTTTAGGGTAAGTGCAAATTTAGCAACAGTTTGCTACAAATTAAAATCCATTACCTTTTTTCATTTATTTAAGTGACATTTTAAAAATTGATGACTGCCTGCACTCTCCCTTTGGACCGACACAAAGAAAAGCATATAGCCTACGCTATACTTAATAGATTTATAGTCATATTATAGCATATTAAAATCTGTACCGTAGCTCAAGCCTTATGTCATAACTGTCCTCCTGCATAAGTAAGTAATGCTTAACTCACTTAGCTATGCTGCACTCAGCCTCACCTTAGAACTTTTAGTAATCAGAAAAATGACAATAACAAATGAGTTAACTTAAGCAATAAGAGGCTGAGCAGTACTCAGAGCAATGATATGAGTCACTTAGTTTATTTAGATTTTATTTTTTTGATTATAAATCATTCATTAGTAATACTATGATAATAGATAGTAAATAACTTGTAAGTAATGAGCAATTTCAATATGTGTAACCGTATATGTAGGTCTAACCCTAACATGACATAGGTATTAACTCTCTTGGGATGGCTTGGCCGATCTATCGGCTCAGGTTTGAAAGGAGAAAAAGACGAAAGGCTGATCTATCTGCCCATCAATATATTAAAGCCTCGAGATTGGCTGGCTGGTTTTGTATCAGTTAATCAGATTGTTTCTTGCATGTCTTAATCATCTCACCATTTTAATGGCAACTTCCATTGATATTTTACAGTGTTCTGTTATTTTATATCATTTTTTTGGGGTACCTGGTGAGCCCCCTAAAAATGCTTTAAAAAAATGTGACCTTGAAATATGTCAAAAGACATAAGCAGCCCCAGGGGAATATTTTAAGTAGTTTTTCCACACTGCATCTCATTCAAATATGGGTTAGGAATTATTTAGGCTTCAACGATCATAAAATCTAACAAAATTCTGCCAGTGCAAGACGTATTTATTGTAAGTGTAAAAGTTAAAAAAAGTACATGCATACATTATGCAAATTAGGATATCACATTTGCATAAATGTTGAGATTTCAGTTTGATTCATAAAGATTGTATTAGTTCACTCAATGCCTACAAGAATATATAAATTATATAGTTTTATATTTGTAAAGTAATTAGATTATTTATTTATTAAAAATTTTTTTTGCAATATCAGTGCTGAGTAGGGGTTGCAATCCGGGATCCCAACTTTCAAAAATACTGGAATACTGGACCATAACTGATGCTCGAAGAAAAACGGGATTAGATTTATGAAAACCGGGATTTTTGAAATTTCCGGGATTTCATTTTCAAAAACTATTTTTCGCTCTTTTAGTTTTTATGTCATGGTTAAAGCAAGACATATCAATAATATATGTGATGTGCGAACCCCTCACAAAACATGTCTCAAGTTCAAAGAGAGCCGACCGATGTACTAGATCTGTTTACTGTTCATTTGTCAAGAATCATGGCATTGTGATTAGTTTTGTTTTTACATTGTGCGTGTGTAGTGTTTAAGTGGAGACGGGAGTCGAGACATGAAGGTACAGGATTGGTAAGTAAATCTTTTCATATTATTGACAAATAAGTGATTTGTATAGTCAAATGGAGATAGAATGTTGACTTACATTAACAGTTTTTTTGTATCATGAAATATATGGAAATAATGACACGACTCGAATCACAGGGTAAACTTTTAATAATAAAAATGTTTGATTACTTGATTTCCTTTAATTATGCCAAAAAAACCTACATATTTAAAACTATGAGTAAATCTGTATTTTAATAATCAAACACCTTAAGTTTAAGACATAGAAAAATTATGTTACTTCTATTTCGTAATAACAATATTAATAATTCCCATTCACCTCACAATTGATTTTCGAGCTATTTTGTCCCTGGCTAAATGCCCCCAGTTTGTCTGTACCGTACATAGGCAAACATTTACATGAAAATTTAAACATTTTTTTTTAAAAGTTGTACACATCAAACCAATTCAATTAATAAAAAAATTTTTTTTAATCATTTATTTTCCCTTTAGGTTGATAGCAAAAAATGGGGGACCCTGAAAAAATAAACCTAAATATGAAAAGCTTATGAAACTCGGAAACATATACATCAGTTTGGTATTATTTCTTGAAAACTATGGTCAATCTCTCAGCTAAATGCAATAGATGTAACAAGATTTGTAAAACATTAGGAGACACAACTTCAGGCCTTCATACTCATTTAAACGCTGCACATTCCACTGTCTTGAAAGATAACAAATTTTCTGGTACCAATACTCCAAGAGCATTGATTTCTACAGCATCTTATTCTAAACTTCTGCCGACACAAAAGATAAAACTCAAAGAAATAAAGCAAATTAACAGACTATTTTTAAGGTTCAACGTATCAGCGGTCGCTCTCGTCATCAGGTTACTTTTGTAACCATTTGCTTTCAAAATTAAGCGACCAAACATTAGACACTTTGTCATTTTTACTATCTTCTTATTACCTGTATTTAAATTTGACCAAAGATTAAAGCAACACAAATTATTTTAATATTTGATATTTAAATAATTTTATTTTAAAAAAGTTAAAAATATTTTCGTTGATATAAGTCTGAAGTTAAGTATTTGTGTTATTCTTAAAAGCTTATTAAAAATCAAAATATGATTTTTGTCTGAATGTTTTTATTTCAATGATAAATCGTCAATGAAATATCTGGATTCCTGTATTCGTAAACTTCAATATAGAAAATACTGGTTTTGGTAAAAGGGACCGCTATTGCGATCCCTAGTGCCGAGCTTGTAAAAAATTAAAGGGCTCCATCTGCTTGGCACTGACACTCCAAAAAGGCTCACTCTCAAAGGGGTTATCGTTAATATTTTTTATCATTTATTTTATGAATTTTAGAATTATAACCAGCATGATGGCAATGTAGGCACTTTGATTAAAATTTCAAAACATTTTTAAAAATATAAAAATACTACAGCTGTATAGAACCTGGAGAATAGATTACAAAAACACCAAGATCAACTTTCTAGCTCAAGTGGTTCAAACATTATGAATTTTTTAGTACGGACCTCAAAGGCACTTTTTTACTATGGGATTTTCCTCCACATTTCGTGACCCTCAATTTGCTTTTTTTTGAATGCTTATAACTTTATTGTAAAATTAGACAAAAATATAATATTTACAGGGAACATAGTTAAATAAGAGTACTTCTAAATAAAGACACAAAATATAAGTTAGTTTTTGTTAATATTCCGCAAATTTTTTTTTTTAAAATCTGGATTTTTTCCTTTTAAAACATGTATAAATATGCTGACTCATCACTTATTTGAAATTAATTAATTAATTTTGTTTAAATATTTTTTTTTAATTTCCCAAGAATCATAATAATAATAATATTCTTTAGATATAAATTTCAAATTTTCTGTGGAATTGTTTAACATTTATAAGTATAAACTAATAATAAAGGGATTACTTGTTTCATTTAGTTAAAATTTACGATTACACTTTTTATTTTACCATTTTCTATATATGTATTTTAGTCCCATATCATATGAATGTCTGAATATGAAAAAAAAATAGTATGTCATTTTTTTACAAGTTAGTAATCTTGTTTCACAAATTAAGATGCATTGATAGAATCAACTTTGGTGGTTTATACAAACTAAAATAAGTTCTAGTCATTTGCTTGTGGTAAGTATAAGTTTTTATGATTGTTCTTTAATATTATTAATAATATCTTAAGTAATTCTTGGACTATTGTGGCAGAAAGTGTGTTTTTTCTTTGAGAATACAAGGATTATGTAATAATTCTCTTGTGAAATATTGTGATATGTGATTAAATATAGGATATTTCAATATGAACGGTAAGTGACTATTTTTCTGTTTATATTTTTTCTTAATCTATGCATTAAGAATCATAATATTCATTAAAATATCATTACAAATAACAAATAATGTGTCACACAAATAATGAGTTGGGCAGGAGCTAGGCCTATACTTAAAATACTATACTTTATATATATATTAAACTTTCATATTTAATATATTAATTATAATAAAAATGAGGCTAATAATAATTCAGTTTAACCCACTACCCAAGTCAATACCCTTCAATAAAAGCATCAAAACAAGTTAAAAATATATATTTATGTTGTTAAGATAGGTATCTGTGTTATTAAATTATTTGTTTTTGTTTTTGAATGAGTTATTAGGGGGTAATAGGCTGGATTTCCAGAGTAAATCAGGTTATTTAACATAGCAACAAATATTAACGATAATAGGTAATTTTGGGACACACGTGATTAAAATTTCTTGATGAATTTTTGACCAACTGGCTGGGTCTAACTTAGCATGTCTTGGATATGTTGTAGTTAATGCCATTATTTATAAAGTCCCTGAAGTTCAAAGAAAGAATCCTTTCCACAAAAAAAATATGAATGAGTAAAAATTGCATTATTTTACCTTCAATTTTCAAAGTGAAGCCCCAAAATTTTTTGGGGGACTCAAGTGTCTAATCATAACACAACATGTCTACTCTAAGTTATGGGCGGAAATAGAATTAACATACTGGGCTATGTATAGTTAAAAAGTCGTAAACAACGTGACTCTCTGTAAATTAAAAAGTGGAGGTCGCCATTTTGACAACGAAATCACGATACCCGGTTTACGGCACTTCCCGGATCTTACCGAACTACCTACCTGGCAATGAAACTGATGATAGTATTGGTATTATAAATTATGTAATTGATTATACAGTATTAACAGTATATATAATTAAAATAAAACTAAATGGAGTGAGTAGAGAATATGAAAGGTCTCAGTCTCAGCAGCAGTAGTGTAAGTCAAAGTCAAAAGTAAGTCAAAGATGTAGTATTGCGTGTAGTCTGTAGTGTCGATGTAGAGGAGTTAAATCCGGTCTCACTCTCAGTGTGTCAGAAATCAGAAATGTGAAGTCAGTGAAGTACTGACTTGAAGTAAATATTCGCGATACATAATTTAGGGTTCAGGTTAGACCGTTGTTAGGGTGGGTAATCCCTTATTTTAGTGCGTTTTATTGTTAGGGTGACAGTACAGTACAGTGATTTGAGTTTGAGTTGAGTGAATTATAAAAGTCCACGGGTCGTGGTAACCAATAAGGCGGCCGTGTGATACATTATGCACCAATTGTCTGCATTCTTCAAAAATAAAATAATGCGGATATGAAGAAATCAATAGGCCTAGATATTATTGATAACTACCCGAAGAGTCTTCTTGAATAGCAGATTCGAAGGAAGAACTAGCCGCCATTTTAACTTACGCTAAGAAGCAATATTCACGTGACACTTTTACATTCTATGAAAAAATAGTATAGCTTTTTTAAAATTGACCGGTTCTAAATAAGTAAAACACATGGCACAGAGAGGATGATCGAAAATAGTTTGAAAACTTGCAATAAGTTAAAAGACGTGGAAAGATATTGTTAATAGTTAACGGCTTATCACCATATGCATATGCCATGCCATATGATCCTCTGGAAATTGAAAAGGCAAAAATGAATTAATTTAATTTTGGCATGGGTGATTATGAATATGGCATGGGTGCCTACTCATTTAACGTATTTCAAGCTACTTCATTTAATTTTCAGTGTTCTCATTTTTGTTGCGTTTATTTTGAAATTATTTTTTCTCTATCTTGATTTGCTTACGTTTGATTCGAATGAAAATTGTGTTGTTATTAATTTTAGAACATGTCTTAAAATTTTCCGGGTAGGGGGCAGCCCCACACAGTAGGCCTAGTCCAAATTTTAAAATTGTTCTGTTATTAAACTGAGTCCAGTAAGTTATGTATAATTAGCAATTTTTCATTTAGTGTTACCTCCTAAAGTCCCTGTGAGCCCTGTGACTGTGATGGTCTCACCGGCCCCGGCTCGTAAGCTACACTACACGCGCATTCCCCTAGTCACGCTAGGGCCTACTCAAGGCTACTCGTCTACTGTTTGGAAAGAATAGCCCACAACAAATATGGGCATGGGATAATTGGAATGTATTTGTGGCTGATTTATTATTAATCACCAAAATAAACTCATAATTTATGTCCTCTTGATTTTTTAAGTTTAGCTTGGTCGTTCTTCGTATTTCTGAATCGACTTTACAATTGTACAGACCAGGCCTGCACAACAAACGGCCCGCGGGTCGCATACGGCCCGCCAGCACCCACTTGGCGGCCCGCGAAGTAACGAAATATTTTTTTTTTATTAGTTTATTATTGTCTTAACAGCTTTCGCCCCTGTCTTATTTATTTTGGACCGCACAAGTCTTGTCCTATTTTCTTTTGGCCCGCACACGTTTTTCATAAAGTATTATGGCCTACCTTACATTTTGAGTTGTGCAGGCCTGGTATAGACAATAGCTTCATCTTCGTATCAGTATTGTATTATCCTTATATTTCATTGCATTTCCAAATTCACGGTTTTAAACATTGAAAGCTCCCATCACTTTCTGTAATCATCATGCTCTATTATGTTCTAATGAATGAAAAAGAAAGAAGGGGGGGGGGGGGGGGGCAGAAAAAAAGAGTAGAACGGCGTCAGGGTAGGTGGCGGGGGCAGATTATTGAGGGGATGGATATTTATAAGTGGTATAACTTACTCTTGTTGTGTTAGTAAAAATAACTAATTAAAATACTAAAAATTCCTTCGCCTTCGGCCCTGCCACTGCCAAGCCAGATCGTGACTGCCTCTACTGGGTACAATTCACTGTATTCAGTCAATTCAGTTCATTTCTGACGCATCATAATTAGGTCGACACTCGACACAGTTTCTAGTTTGTTGGTGTGTTTGTCAGAGTTCGAAACTGACTTCTTTGATGAGCGGTCTAATAATCGATGGCCAATGGAACCAGCCTTTTTCTGTGCATGGCTCAATCGATGGACTGTTGACGTGACGTCATTTGTCCGTTACAAACATGGAGGAAAAGTAGCGTCCCCATCAACCAGCAATCGATTCGATCTGCCTCACTAAATTTAGCGTTCTGGTTAACTCTTCGAACAATCTATGAGTTTAGACTTAACTGGAGCGTTCATCGCTGATTACGGTTCACTTTTATTTATTTGAAAATGGGGATTTCTTTTATAAGTATAAGTAAGTAATTCATTAATTTAGTGATAGCGAAATGTTTGAATTTGAATTGTTCATAATTTAATTAAATTACTGCTTTCTGTTACTGTTAATATTGGACCGTTAATTATAATTCTTTTTATAATTGACGATTGACACATTCTCAGTGTACTAAACTGTAGTGTATGAGTATGAGTCATGAGTAGGACTATAGTCTAGACTTGTGTTGTAGGCCTACTTGTAAATGTAGGCTTATTATTATTATTTTGTTTTTAAATTAAATGTAATAGTATAGTATAATCATGCCAATAATTAATAAAATTAATTTAATATATTTATTATTATTATTTAAATATAGGCTACATTAGTCAATTAGTCATTAGTTTGTTAATGCAATGACTTGGCAAAGTCAAAGTTTGTTTATTATTTATTTATTATAATTTTATACAACTTTTAGTTTCAATAATTTAATAATTCAAAATTATTGGAATTGTAATATTGACATTGGACTTGGTCTCTCTCAACTTGACTTTAAGACTTAAGTTTTAAGTCTTGAGTAACTTTAACTTTTGTTACTCTTTAATTTTAACTAGTTTTTAGTGTCTTGTGACTTGTGGATGTGCTACTCACCAGTCACCTAGTCTAATGCTAACCCTTTACTTTGTGATTTTAACTTTTAAATAATTTTAAAAATTTAATGATATGATTTTTAAGAAGTATAAGTATATGCTTTTTATGAACCACCCTATGCCTTTAAATATATGCTTTCTAACTACTTAGTCTTAGTATTATCAAATTATGCATAGATAAAAATATGAATATGATTATGATGATTTGCTTAGGCTAGGTCTTTTAATTTTTAATAAGATAACTTAAAATGAGATAAGATTATAAGATAACTTTTAATCATTATTCAAACAAATACAAATTTGTCATTATTTTATTAGGCTACAAAAATACATGTGAATTAATGTAGGCACCAGCCCACAAGGGCCATCCATTAATGACGTTGGACTATTTTGATTGTTTTGTCACAAATTTGTAACACAACAATTAAAAAAAGACCCTTTAATTTTAAAGCATATCATTTTAAATTCACCCCCTCCCCCTCAACACATGATGTCATTTGGATGGTTTCAAAAAGAATAATGTGATGTTTACTAATGACACAGTTCCGACAATTGCTGCTTGGCCCATCAACTCTTGCGTGGAAATTTGGATGATGTCAGCTTTTGATGTAAGTGATATGCTTCTCAATGGAATGCTTCTAGTCATGTCACTGGCAGATTCAAAGTAGCCTTAATTGATTCCTTATATCATTTTAAAAATTCATTTGTACATGTTTTATAACAAAACCCTCCTGAAGTAATTGAAATTATTATAAATGAGTTTCCGTAAATAATTTAACATGCATTTCAGATTATCAAGAAGTCTGGGTTGTAATGGTACCTTTTTTTACAATTTGGTTTCTGAAATCTTGTTGCATGAAAAATCAAATTGGCAGATTAAAGATCAATGGGCCTTTTGATATAATAGCTCATTCTTATTATTGGGTGTCAATTATTTATCAAGTAAACATTTATTGTGTTTGGACAATGCTACTATAGGTAATTTAGTGTAATAGTAATTAACATAAAATTTCTTAATAAATCACAACCTTATAACTACTATTTGATAAGAGTAAATATATATTATTTTAACTTGTCAAAGGAAAAGTAACTCTATAACAGCCTGCCCCAGATCAATATAACAGATAATGGTCAGGCATGGAGCTACCAATTCCATCCCATAAAACACTTAGTCTACCCACAAAAAAATGGCAAAAGAAAAGGCCAACTCAATTAAAATTAGGATTGAAGCACACAAAGTATCAGGACTTATGAAAGATGGAGACCATCAATAACACCTACAAACTGAGAGCAGATTGCCTTATCCCTAAATCATAGACCAGAGTTGGATGCTTAAATGTTAGCCCTCTGTACAGCTGGTGCAAGCTGTTCTTACCCCTACAGACTAGTTGAAACTGCCAGATCCATAAGCCTTGAAGTCAACCTCAGGAAAACTCAGGTATTAGAGGGAAAAAATGTCGGAATCGACACAAGGACTGTGAATAACAGCTCACTGAAGATGGGACAGAGTTTGAGTACCAAGGGATTAAGGCCACAACAGATACTGACTGTGACAAAAAAAAATAAGTAAGGCAAATCAGGGGTTAAGAATGTTGCCATCCATTTTGAGATCAAACAACCTGACCAAATGCACCAAGATCAGAATTTTTTTAAGGAATGTCTTGAGCACATCAGAATGTAAGCTGGAAGTTTTGAGCTCAAATGCTTTTACTATAAAGGATTTATAGAATATACTGATCAAAGACAATATTCTTAAAGAACTAAGCTCTGATAAAGAGGGACGAGTTTCAGTGCAGTGTCCATCATGGCATGCTTAAAAAAATATTTATAGCAACTTTTCATCACCTAAAATTCTGCCCTACTCTCTCCTACCAGCCATGCAGCTGGGTACATGTAGCTAGTTGTAATCATGTTTAAGTCTAAATAATATACACACTTCTTACCAGAGCATTAAGTAGTGCTAAGTTGACAGAAAAAAAAACAACATTTGTTCTTAAGCTTAACATAAAATAAGCCTATTTTAAGCCGTCTTTACGGTTCATTCACATTGAATTTTGTATTATGAAAATATATTAGGGCTGAGCCAGTTTCAGTTGTTTTTTTTCATACCATGCCCAGGTATTTTGAGACAATACTTGGCAGGTCCGGGTGTTACAAAAAAAAATGTATCTGCTCATTTTCTATAATATGTTCTATCCAATGGGGAGAAGTAAAAATTGCATGTATAAAAATAGAATCAGTAGAAATCACCAATCTAATGCATCATTATCAAAGTTGAAAGCTTTATAACAGAGCTTAATAATAAAAACCTTTCAAAACACAAATAGCTTAATATTATAATCATAACCCTGCAGTTCTCAACCTGTTCATTGTCATGATCCTTTTATAACATTTGTAAAGTTGTTGCTATCCACAATGAAATATACACTGAAATTGAGAAACAGTTGTTGAGGAGGGGGAAGGCAGAGCTTTTATTTAGATAAAAAGATACTGGTACTTTAAATTTAACCTTGAGTGGAGGGAAGCAGACATAAAGACTAAGAAAAGTGGAAGGTTCTGTAGAGGGGGTATGTAAGTTGATCTACAGAAAAATTTTGATAAATTCACACACCTGGTTATAGTTTTGCATGCAAGCTGCCAACATTTAAGTTGAGGAGGAAAAAGAAACTAAACAAAAAAAAACAGCAAAAATTTTAAAAAAATAATTTTGTTGTTTTTATTATTAAATGAAACTACCAAAATATTTAAATTAAATTAGCTGCTCACATCAGAATCATATATTTTATTTTATGTAGCTGATTGTAGTAAAACTATGAAAATTCCGAGAACTCCTGCAACGTAGAACTCATAAAGAGCATGGTGAAACACACACTCCTGGTCAGCTAATTCATCCTGGTTTATTACCGGTCCTCTACTAATTCTTGCCATTGGATCAAATAGGCAAGGATGAGAGAGTAAGGCTGATGAATTGAGCAACTCTCCCTCACTTGAAACAAATACAGCTCAAGTCAAGGCGATTATTCAAGTTGAGAATTAGTCATCTTCGCATGCGAAGGATGAACAACAGTAACAATAAGAAACTAGTAGTATCACTGTTAACAATATTTAAATTTTAAAACGAGAATTCAAATAATAAAAAATAAACACTTGACCAGACCTGTTTACCCTCCAACTCTTAAAAATCGTACAATATCCTTACAAAATCATTCAATACATTATCTGAATATTAAAAAAAGACTACAGTATATGTTATATATAGGCCTCAAAATTGTACATCGTACGCCAAAATCTTAAGAGTAAACAGGTCTGCTTGACATACAAGAAATACCCTCAAATTTATAAAATTCTCAAGCAACCCCTAACATTTTTTCAGGCAACGCGCAAGGGGGGTTGTGACCCATGGTTTGAGAACAACTGCCCTATCCCATAAACATAAAAAAATCAAACATGGAGATGAGTTTTGCTATGTGCATTAGTGTTGCTGGTCACTGGTTGATAGCAATTTTAATTATTCTGAGACCAGTACCAAGATACACATATTATTTTAATAAATATTTATATCATCATCATGGTGATATCATCCTAGCCTTTCTTCAGTTAAGCCAGTTGCTTCATTTATTAATTAAATGTTAAATTATGTTGCTATTATTGAATTCTATGATAGAACTTATAAATGGCACACATACAAAATAATCTTGGCTACTCAGAATCACCAGCCAATCATCATTTGATTTGAAATATCAGTTGCAAATAGAAAGTGCCAAGGTCAAAACATAAGTTATGCATGTTCCCTAGACAACTAATCATCCAAGATTCACACCAAGTATATTATTATTTTCAGAGCTTGGCCATTTATTTTTAATTTAACTTAAATTTGGTATTGCTTCAATCACTTGTTAGTTTTATATTATTATTAACATAATTCAGGTAAAAGAATTTTTATAAATATATAAAGAAGATGCATGGTTTCATACATGCACTTTTCATTATTTTCCATTGTGTTGAACACATTACAGAAATGAGAAGATAACTCTTCTTTTTTAAATAGCCAGACCCAGTTCCATATATGGTTATGTGCCCGTTGTGCTAATATTGATACTCAATATTTCCGGGGATCCGGGTCAGTACCAGGCTCATCCCAAAAATATTAATATGGTCATTACTGCCATAACTATTTTTGTCATGTTTTTATATCATAAATACCATTTCAGAAACCATAAATATTGGAAACATGAATTCATTTTGAAACTGGCTTCAACATCATTACAAAGCCGTATGGCTTCAAATAGTGACAGATCAGATGCTTTAGTCACTTGTCCTACATGTGACTACTCAGTTCTTCAAGCACCAGGAAAAAAGAGAACAATATGTCCCAAATGCGGAAATTTTTATAGTAAAGAAGCTGCTGAGATAGCAACAAATTATCATCGGAACAGATCGTCTCAGAACGAAAGACTCTCATCTCAACAAAGACGAGCTGTAAGTACCAGTAGTGAAAGAACCATTAACGATGCCATCATTTATTAATGTTTATAAGATATTTTTTATATTAAAAAATGCTTTTATTCATCATCTATAAAAATATTATGAACATACTGCACATAATCAACATATCTCTGATTCACAACATATTGTTATTCCTTATTTTCAGTTTGAAATGCCTTAGCAAATGTATATGCTCAGCTTTATAAGGCATAACATAGCAATTCTAGTTTTGCAGTTCAAGAAGCTCTTTTATGGTTTAGAGAAATAAAAAATTAGTAAGCTAATCAAATTGTTTTTTTTTGTTTGGTGTTTTTTTAACAGAATTCATCTGATAGAAGAGATGACACTGTTACAGGAGGAAGGCTGCAGACTATTTCACATTTTTTTCAAAACTTGACTCCGGGCAATAGAAGATCAACAAGGAGCTCTACTGAGGAAACATCGTCTTCTTCAGATGTTTCCAACAATAGTTTGAAAGACTCCCTTCCCCCCATTGAGTCAGGACACTTGCTGTCACCTAGTAGGAATGTCAAGGCATCATATGGCAGTAGCAGCCATGCCGGGAGGTATGAAGGAGAAGAACACTCACCTCACACAAATGAAACTTGTGGTGCTAACTGCATACACCACAAAAAACATCATAGTAGTCAGAATGATGCCCACAGGGATGGACCTGGTTACTCTTCTAGACTGCTAAGCCCAAGCTTAAACAGAAGCCAAAGTTCCAGTTATCCAGGTGGATCTAATGATTCTAAAGAAGAGTTCAACTATAAATCCTCAGTTGCTCATGCTAAAACTGCTGAAACTCTTAAGTAAGTTGAAAAATGTCATTATTTGACTGCCTTTAAATTTCCCTACCGTATATAAAATTCATTAAAAGTGTTGAAATAATTATCATGATAAATTTTTTTATAAAAGACTGTTATATATTACTAAAGTTTTATAGTTTTTTGCTGTGCACAGAAAAAAAACACTCACTGTCTATTTCAGAGAAGATTTTCTGAATGCTAAAGTCTCTGGGAATTGGAAGTCACTACTGGAGTTTTACACATCTGCTTTTAATTCCTTTGATGAACTAAATGTAATTTTCAAGGTAAAACAAAATATTGTTTGTGTAAGGGGTTGTTTGCAAATTATGTCATGTTCATATGTCATACAGACCTGTTTACTCTTACGATTTTGGCGTACAATGTACGATTTTTAGGTGTATAGGTTGTATATACTGTTTATTTTTTACTATAAATATAACGTATTGAACGATTTTGTGATGATATTCTACAATTTTAAGAGTTTGAAGGTAAACAGGTCTGGTCATACGTCAAAAAAAATTTTATGTTATACAGCTATTGTTGACCTACAACCACAATCAATTTCAAAAGAACAGTTGAAAATCGATTTGGACACATATAATAAATAATACCCTGTAGTTTACATCATTATATTATTTAAAACCCTTAAAATGTCTTAACAGGAAGTTTTATTTATCTGCTCCTAAAACTGGCAAACACAAGTAGGAAAGAAAGGATATTGATCTTACAAAAAAAAAATAAAATGGAAACTGCATTACTGCATTGACTGTTACATTGCAAAATTTTGATATTTCTTACTGCAACATTGAATAAGAGAATATTGCAAAATGAAAATTTTGTATAAATATTTTTCTATTGCTTTTAACCACATGGCTCAAGGGAAACTGGTCTAGCTAAGATCAGAGCCATATGAAAGGGTCTCTCAATGTTTAGCTTCTCTTTATTGTCCCATTGCTGAGTAACAAAGGAGCTTCTGCTCCTCAAAGCCTCCTACCCACCTGTCATATTTTGCAAATGCTTTGCCAAAAATCCACTACAAATATATAATTGGGGGCTATCTTAAAGTCAACCAGTAACAAGGTTGTAAGTGGATAACTAGCTGTAATAATATTTACATGAATATCTATTATATTGTTAAATATTCACTATGGAAAATGAACTGATTGTGGTTTAATCTTTGTTTGCAAGAGAGATCTGTCAAAGGACTACAAGACCATAGAGGATCCTGGCCTAAAATTTGAATTTATTAACTTGGTCTATGATATCCTAGTCAACACAGTAAGTCCATCTTCATTGGTTAATTCTAAATTGTTAAATTAATGTTACATGTTTTTGCTGGTTACTTTTCAATGTATAATTCCAGTGAGTGTGTTCTTAGATAAAACATAATCAGTTTGGAGCAGGAAAATATTAAATATTTTACAATTTCTTCAGAAATTAAATTGAAATGACAGATGTAACATGTATTTTTTAAGTCAAAAGAAAATTATTATTTATAAAAATATCTCATAGATGGTGTCAGAAAAAAAATTGCCTAATAAATTTGATAAACTTTGATTATGGTGTGTCTTGTAATTAAAGATGTAAAAAAAAAAAAAATACCTTTCTTGCAGACCAAATTATAATGCTGTGTAAAGTAAAGTATAATATATGCTATCCTTGCTTCTGTGTAGTGAACATGATTATGTTCTTTACAATATGATCAAACACCCAAGTAAAAGCTGACCTATATTTCTGATGCTAGTTTTTTTGCTACTTTCCAGAAATTTATTTCTGAGTCATTTATCGTCTCTAATCAAAATAACATCATTTTATTGTAAATCACATTTTGCACCACTTGGAATCTAATCAATTGATATAATCATTGCAACAATACTGACCTCACCCAAAATTCATGTATATCACTATTAACAGTACTTGAATCACAAAGGTAAAATGCTAATTAAATAAAATTTCACTGATATGCATCTGAAGGGGTATAAAATGCCTCCTTGTTTTTTTTTAAAGACCAATGGCTGCAGCAGAAGAAAGCTGAGGGAATTAAATGTTCTTCAAAATCAATTAGCCCTGTCTCAGCTCCCATCCCCCACCCCCACCCCGCTTTTTTAAAAAATGAAATGTGTGAGAACAGAAAGGCAGTCATGCTGTCCATGGCATAACTCCATTTCTACCAAAAGTATTATTTCTGTATATGATCAGCAGTTCAAAAATCAATACAACGCTATACGCCATCTCTTTAGCCATACTTGATCGATCCATATTGATTTATTGGCTCAAATAATGCTTAGTGCATTTCATAAAACTCATTTTTAACAAAGGTAAAAATTTTTTTTTTATGCTTTTTTTTTTTTTTTTTTTTTTTAATTGCCTTAGGTAAAATTGTCTCCTAATGTCTCTCTTTATAAATGCTAGACTTTTTAAAAAACATCTAGCTTTCCACACATTACCACTTTCCTGTCAAAATGTTTATTTTTATTTGAGTGTTGGTTTGTGTGTTTTTATTTTATTTTATTCAATTCTCTTCATCCATTTTTTAGTTGACATCAGAATTTATAATGTCAAGAACATAATAATTCCATTTGAATATCCATGTTAAAAATCAATAGCAGTGTGGCTCTATGTTTGTCAAACGAGTTTGCCACATCATGCAGTATGAAATTCCAACGATATTAGGTTAACATCTGCTCTTTGCAGCATCTGACCCTTTATGCATGCCAACAGCAAAGATAAAATTTTATGGGGCTATTTTATTTTTTACAAGCAGTTACTATTTTCACCACATCTTTCAAGAAAATAAAGATTAATTGTGTATGTACCAATGAAATCGTGTGGTGGACAAGAATGTCAAAGAATTTTTCCAAACTGTTCCTAATTTTAAATTATGTTTGAGTAGTTTCGTAATTTATTTAACCCTTTAAGAAAGTATCCATGTATCCAGACAATATAATAAGATAATGAAATAAAATAATAAAATATTCACCAATTTTGTGGGTACAGTTTTAATGGGATATAAACTTTAGCACAAATAGAGGACACATTGGTTGATTTGTTCCTAATTGTATGGGTTGTTATTTGAGACATCATAAATGCATGCATAAGTTACACGATTTTCATTAGTGTTCCAATGATCAATATGTTTAAACCCATCATGTATATATTTATTTTCGATTCTCCAATAAAATAATCAATACCAGTTTTTTAATAAGAGGAGGCGTTACTGTTATAGAAGTTGTTATCCCCTCTCTGGTGAATCAATTTAAGTTAATATTTTGGCAAAAGCGTTACATGGAAAGGCAGTTATGAACAAGGGTGTCCCTAAAGTAAAATATTATTATGTTCTGCTTTTTTAATATGACAAATTTAACCACATGAAACCTTATTCAAATAACTCTTTATTAAAATTAGTGGCATAACTGTTCTGACCTAACAAAACTACCATAATTAATCTTATGTAGTAACATAGACCTACTGCAAACAGTGTACATATTATTGGGAATCTTAAAAATAATTTTATAGTGTTCCTCTTTACTTTATATCATGTCCTGGAGTTGCTGATCCACACCCCTCACTTTACCCCTGGTATGTTTTGATTAGATGAGGAGTATAAAAAGTGGCCAGGGAAACCAAAATGGAGTGGACAATGCTGTCAAGGTGTAGGCCTATTAGATATCTGAGCTCATGTGTCGTAAGTCCAATATATGGACTAATAATTTGGTCTGTCCTGTAAGCTTTGATGGCCTTGATGACCCAGATAAAGGTTCCATTATCTTATCAAACCACCCTGGCAAAATGTATGTCACCAGACACAGAATGACAAAGCATCTTGTCCTCAAGCATCATCAATTGAAATGATTCAATATTATAATGTTTAAATTATTTTTTATTATTATATTAAATGCTATAACATTTTGTTCTGGTCACATAGAAAATATCTCTTAGAAAATGTACAATATTACCCTTAGGAAGGGCCCAATCCTAGGCAGGTTTTGTGCTCTCACCATGCATCAATGCCCTCCACCCCTCCCCAGTTTTGTTCCTGCCATTGTGATAAAGGTTTGTTGTGATCTTTTGTTCCCAGCCTCAGGGACTCCAGAAAGAAGTTCTAAAGGCAATAATAAATTCTTTATTGAAAGATAAAAGGTTTGTTTAGATTGCTTTCAATGCACACAATAAGTGCTATCTGGATATCCATAGGCTACAAAAACTTATAAAGATGTTTTTATGTTTGGAAAACAGACTCAAAACATTTATTTGGGTTCAATAAAAAAAATGTATTGTGGTTTAGTACATTCATTGAATAATATGATGAACATTTATTTTATAAACATTAAAAAAAACATATATTTTAAAATGTAAAGAACCTTTTAGATTTTTGCTAAGAAATTAAAATCCTTAAAAGCATGCTGCTATAAGTGAAATATTTTTGTCTTACCCCCTCATGCTGCTTAATCACTAATTTACTGTAGGAGTCATGATGGAAGGTTGTGGTAAGCCATTGATGTTCATCAAATGTGTCTAATTGTGGATTTAATTTTATGTGCTCTCTGTTGAAGTTTAACAAATAATGAAATAATGATAATTTGATAAAACTTAATATTTTCATATATTTTTCATTCATTCCTTAATCTGAAAGATCAAAATCATTTGTGGAAATAAAATTATGTTTTGTTTTCTTTGCTTTGTTTTTTTAAATAGAATAAGTTAATCTTTTAATTTTTACTCAACTATATTTAAAATATAACGTTGGATAAAAAAGGCTCCAATCGCATTTATGTTCAGTTAAAAAATTAAAAAACGCTGTTCATTAAAATGAATATTCACTGAAAAAGCCTAATTTTTTCTACACACACAAAAAAATTTTTTATTGAGTCGCTAAATGTCTTTTAGCAATGGAAGCCTTTTTTTTTAAAAAAAAAGGAAACATTTTGTAAATCTCCTTTTGCAGGGTCCATTCAAAAGATGATCTGCGAGCATTCTTGGTTCTTCTCCAGGTATAATAACTTTAGTTTATACCAATGTGAAGATGCTGGTTTGCAGTATTTTTGATTCTTGATGAAGTTTATATCTTAAACTAATAACAGTATTTAAAAAGGTTTATTTGTTGAACCATTCTGTCATTTTATTGATGTAAAATGACTCTTGTAAAGTAATCGCAAACAAATTTAACCTATTGATGTTTTTGCACAGAATCCTCAGTTTAGAAATCAGACAACTTATGTGATATTTGCTCACCTTCTGAGACAGATTGCTGCCTTATCTGACCATGATCATCACTATTTAGTTCATTGGCTTAAAAGGTCAGATAGCATTGAGGAATGTTACATAATTTATAAATACCAACATTACTTTGTTGTGAATTCTATTTTCATTGTGAAAAGCAAATAAAGAAAAACCATAGAATTTTACATTATACAATTCATTCTAATAATAATAATAATAAGACGTCTTATATAGCGCGGTACCGCTGTACAGAAAAATTTTATCAAAAGAGACATAATCATGACATTAAAATAAAATACATTCATAAAATAAAGAACAGCAATCTATATTCACCCACCCAACCACATAACTTTTACAAGGCAAACCATGGACGGCAGCCAGCAATTCTATTGTACCAAGACCAAGAAAACAATGTTTTGTCTGTTTTAAATATTCAGCTCATCATTTCCTTTTACAACAATTTAGATCTATTCTTTTGTTGCAATTTCTTGTTTATGAATGACCTTCTACTAATAAATTTTAAAATTGCAGCTTAAAGAATGACAGGTTCAGAGCTATTATTGAAAGAATACACAATTTTATCTCGGGCCGATTGTTTCCACCTAAACCTGGTGATTTACCTCCATTAGCCAAATGCTCATGGTGGATCCCAAGTGCAACAAAAGTGCTGGCCTTACTTAGTAAGTTTTCATTTAGTTTTTCAGAACAATTTAGATAATATGCAGAAATAAAAATGATATATGATTTTTAAAAGTACCCGGTAGCCCACATATTTATAGTTTTATAAAATGAATTTGTTAGAATTGACATGAATCTGTATTTGGTTAACGTTTCTTCTATTATTCATACAGATGACAATAAGTTTTATATACTTGGTTTTAGACTTGAAGAGTCATAAAACTGTTATAGACATAGCTAGTAGTAAAAATGCCTTATAAAGTCCTTAGTACAATATCATTGAAGGTGTTGCCAAAAGAGATGATTGTTAAGAAATTTTATTTATTTCTTATCATTAAAAATTTTTTGAAGTGAGATGTTTGAAGAGTGCCACACATATCCCTTATTTATTTATATTTTTTAAAAAATAATTAAGTCAGAGTTTGGATGTTTTATTTAAATTTACAATCAAAAGGATCGCAAAAGCAGCAGCAACTATGGCTAAACTGAATAACACCAGGAACATAAACTTGCAAATCCCATCTACATGCATAGGAGCCAAAATGATAAATAAATTGATCGTGGGCCCTTAAGATATAGAAGAAGGAGAAGATAAGCGGGTGTGGAATAATCTCAATCTAATTGATAAAACAAAAACAAGTGTCTATCAGGCATGTGTGCTTAGTATGCTCCTATATGGCAGCGAAGTGTGGACCACATATACCAGTCAGGAGCGGACACTAAACAGCTTCCATCACAGATGTCTGCGTTGCATTTTACGCATTCGATAGCAGGACAAGGTACCTAACATGGAGGTCTTGGAATATGCACAAATGTTTAGCATATTCTCCGCTCTTAGCAAGAGGCGTCTTCTCTGGTAAGGTCATGTAAGGAGAATGGAGGAAGGCCTAATCCCAAAGATGCTGCTGTATGGAGATTTGGCAGAAGGGACAAGACTTATTGGACAGCCACGCCTTAGATTTAAGGATGTTTGCAAAAGGAGCATGAGGGAAGCCAATATTGTAAACAATGAATGGGAGCTCATTGCCAAACAACGTTCCAGCTGGCAAACAGCAGTGTATGAAGGAGTAAAAAAGGCAGAAGATACGCGAAACGAAGCCCTTGCAACAATAAGAACAATACGGAAGTCAAAGGAATCAATATTCCTCTGCGAGAAATGCAGTCGACATTGTCATTCTAGGATTGTCCTAGTGAGTGTAGGACTACATAGCTACTCCATCGTCTCGCGAAGACGGAAGGATGTATATATATATATACAATCAAAAGTATTATTTTAATTGAAATACTATTCGTCAATTAGCAAATAATGATGGAGAATTAGAAATTCTTAATTTGTCATTAGTGAGTTGTACATAATTTTAATACATAAATTAATTAGCATTTTTGAAAAATATCTTCTTTACCATAGATTTATTTCAAATTTTTTTAGATGCAGCTAATAGTCTTCTGATACCCCATCTTGTCCCTTATGTTGAATTCTACAACAGCACTCTAGATCATCTTGATTTAATGGCAGAATATTATGCTTGGCAAAACCCTAGTTCTCATGCAGGGTAGGTGGTCACAAATTATAATTTAAAACTTAGAATTGATGAGAGACTATAGGTTGTTGCTCATCAGTTTTTGCAATATGATAGGCTGATTATAGTTATAGGCTGATTATAGTTCAAGTTTCAGACTTGATCTTTTAATAAAACTCACACAAAACTCTTCACCTGCAAGATGAGATGTTAAGGGTGAGCAATTGGTAAAGCGAGAAGAGACCACATTCAGAACCAGGAAATAAGACAAATGGTTGGTGTCATCCCAATCAGTCAGTATATGGCCCAACAGCAAATTAATTTCAGAATACCTGTTAATCAGCCTGCATTGCAGGGCCAAAGGAAAACCACGCTAGCAATGGATCGACTGTGACAGCAATACTCTCCCATACTTTTAGTGCACTCCTCTACTGTCTACTTTCAGTTATTATTGAATGATCCATATCAATGCAACTCATTTGTGGATAAATTTAAATCCTAATAATAATCACCTTTAGGTCTCTTTAGTAGATATTGTCAGCCTTTAAAAATTTAGTAAATAAACTATTATTTGAATAAATGTAACAAGCCATAATCATTTTTCTCAACAGATTCTCATTTTGTCAGTATCCTTTCATACTTAGCATAGCAGCCAAAAAGTCTATTCTCCAAAAAGATTCTGAGCAGCAAATGATTATCATGGCCAGGGTAAATCCTTCCATTCCTTGTCTATTTTTATTTTATTTAAACTATGCACAAATTTCCATACTTATAATTATTGTGTTCAGTAACAATTATCATAATAATATACATTATTCAAGAAAATTTCTTGAAATTATGTTAAAAAAAGCAAATTATAAATAGATTTGTGAACTTTCAGAAAAGTCTTGTTGCCAAAGTTCAGCGAAGGCAATTACCAGACATAGGAATGCTCTTTCTCAATCTGACAGTGAGAAGATCTCATCTAGTTTCAGATTCACTAAGTGAGGTAAGATAATTTCTTCTTCAAATTGAGGAGATTTTCTTTTAATCCAACCTACATTTTTGAAAATGAAGATTCATGATATGATTGATTGAATATTTTAAATAGATATTTTTAAGACTTAGCTTAGACTAACTATAAGTGTTATTTCATTTCCTTTGAAAAGAATAGGCATAAGAGGCAGTTGCAAAGGGTATACAAATAAATTTGACATGCTCTTCTAAAACAAAGTCAAATGTATGAAAATCATCATAGCAGATGTCAATTTTATTATTGATTTTTTAAAGTATTCATATAGCCCAGTTTTTATGTGTGCTCAGATTGCTAAAAAACAACATGATCTAAAGAAAAAACTGAAAGTGTCATTTGCTGGTGAGCCAGGATTAGACATGGGAGGCCTTACAAAGGAGTGGTTTCTCTTACTTGTCAGACAGATTTTTATGCCAAATTATGGTCAGTAGCAATTAAAATTACTTTATTAATTACTTTGTAAAAATAAGCCCACCTTATCATGTTATGCAAAATCTATATTTATTATTCATATATTTGCCAAATGATACAATTAACCTTTTCTTTGTGTCTACTAATGGGCGTTTTCAGATTTGTTTGCCCCATTTAAGATTGTATCCATGCTTTTGCCTGTTTACAAGTTACAATGACCTTTCCTATGAATTTTTTTTATCCAACCAGTACAATATTGGAATTTAAAGAATTTAAATAAAGTGTCATTATAGCACTTTGGAAGTGACCTTTGTTCTTTTTAAAAGTTTACCTTGAATGAGTTATAGTCTAAAAAAAAGAAATCATGTTATATTGCATCTCATGGTCAGTGACCAATATCACCATATATAGCAAACTCGGAAATCATTGAAGAACAGACTAAGCATAAGTGAGGGAACACTTCTACCAAAATTTTGTCTGTTAAAAAAAGAAAAACAGTTTCTGAATGGGCATAGAAAAAGCAGTATTTAAGCTGCATTTTAAAAATTAATATTAATGAATGTTCATTTCTTTAGGAATGTTCACATATGATAAAGTTGCCGGAGTTCACTGGTTCAGTCCAACACCTTGTGACAACTACCAGGAGTTCAACCTTGTTGGTGTTGTATCCTTTAAAACAGATTTAAAACACATAAAACCCTCTCTCAAATCGTATTAGTTTCTTAAAATAAGTTTTTGTTCTGTAATAATCCTTAACCTTAAACAGCTTATGGGTTTGGCAGTGTACAATTCAATCAATTTAGATATAAGATTTCCATCAGTTTGTTACAGAAAACTCTTGTCACCCGCAGTGGTTCCTTTCAATAATCCAAGAGCTACTGTTGGTGTCTGCAGTGTTTCACTGCATGATCTCAAGGGAGTTAAACCAGTAGGTTTTTTTTTTTTTTTGGATCAAGCTTCTCAATAATTGAACATAAGATATGCATTTGTAAATAAGTAGCTATAAAAAATTACCTGGAACCACTATTAGGTATGACAATAATAGAAATAAATGTAGGCCTGCTTTTTTTTTAAATCTAGGCCTGGTATTTCATTTTCAAAAGTGACATCTTTTTATAGATACAAATAATGATGTTTCCATAATTAAAAAAAAATTGTAATTAAATAGTAACAAAGATTTCCTCAAACATTCTAATTTCTATTTTAAATTCACTTGTAAAAAGGCCATACTTGATTGTTAACTTCAATATTTCATCTATTTAGGAGGTAGCCAAAGGTTTACAAGATTTGCTTGATTTTGAAGGTGATGTTGAGGAAACATTTTGCCTCACTTTTGAGGTAAATTTTTGATACAACATATTTCCATTTTGAAATAATTGAAGTATTGCTAAATTTTAATACAATATTTCAAAATTCTTGATTAAGCTGAAAAAAAAAATACATGAAAATTTTTAAGATCACTATTTTGAAGCACGAAAATGGTCAGTTGCATCCACACAAAACTAAAAAAATAATTTTAAAAAAGGCAATTTTGTAATGAGTAAATTAAGTAAGACTAGTCATTGTGTAAGCTGTCTGCTCTCATCTCCCTAATTTTATATAGTTGTATAGTTTATATATAATTTAAATGTTCTTTCTAATTAGGTGGTTCAGTCAACAGTTGGGGATACCAAGACTGTGCCACTGAAACCTAATGGAAGAAGTATTCCTGTCACATCTGATAATAAAAAAGGTATCTTTGGACAGTTTTAAAATTGTAATTATAATGAACATATGGGAAATCTAATACATTCAAACAACTTTTCATACAACAGGATTTTAAAAAAAAGAAAGAAAATAGTACAGTATAGAGCAGCAGTGACGTGTCTATAGTTAACTATGAAAGGTGTAGTAAAACTTTCTGTTCTCTGAGTTGTACAAACTTCAGATAAGTGGATTTTGTTTAGGCATAATATGGCTAGAAATATAGAATGTTTAACAATTTTATCTGGTCAAAATAAGTTAAGATTTAAGTTTATTGGATAAATTGCCTATTCTAAAGTGAATGTTATGAATAATTGGGTTTGAACATATAATATTACATGTATTTTAGCTAGAACATGGGGAATCTGTAAGCCATGATGCAGCATTTAATCTAACCTAGGAAATTTGGCCAAATAACCAAATTTGGCCTATTAACTATTTTTTTAGCTTTCATATTTTCTTAAATTCTAGGTAGTCTATTGAAAATTCAAAGATTACCATAATTTTTAAAATAAGCTCACTGATCAAATCTAGCATTATTGTTCCTCATAGCTTCAATTTTCTACTGGATTAATATTTTAAACTGCTGAATGATATCCACAGAGTATGTTCAGCTGTATGCAGAGTGGATTGTCAACAACTCTATATACTCTCAGTTTCAAGCTTTTTATCATGGCTTTCACAGTGTTTGTGCTTCAAATGCTCTCATCGTAAGTTCTGTATATAAAAATATGACTATCAATATTCAAGTAGAAGTTGTTAGTCTTATTAATGGAATAAACAATTTGTGATCATTTGGTTCTAAATTAATTTTTCATAACTATTTAATGACAACCTGAAGTGTACAGTAAATGTATTTTTCCCAAAACAGATGCTACGACCTGAAGAAGTTGAGACTTTGGTATGTGGAAGTCCAACTCTAGTAATGGAAGACTTAATGAAAGTCACTGTTTATGATGGCTTCAGTCCTAATGAGCCCACAATAAAGTATGATTCACATTAGGCATCATTTACCATGCGAATATATTCAATTTGCAAATAGAATTACCTTGTTTTAAAAAGGGTTATGTACTGTGGTAAAGCTTATTATTCTTAACACACCATGTTTAAAGAAGTGGTGTGAGCTAGCTGAAATACAGCTCAAGTTAATGAACTTTCCCTTTAAAAGGCTTAATGATTACTTTTTAAACTTGTTTTAAGAATATTATTTATCACATCACCCTTATAACAATGTGGAGAGAAATTGTCAATATTTCAACTTGATTTTGATGATACAGATATTTTTGGGATGTTTTGCTTCACTTGAACTTGGAAACACAAAAGAGATTATTGCTATTTGCAACTGGAAGTGACCGCATCCCTATTGGTGGTATGAGTGAGATGACATTCAAGATTTCTCGCATTGATGACACTAGTTTGTAAGCTATATATTTATTGAAATTATATGTTATAAATAACTTTAATGAACATAACTATTTTAATTGTTTGTTTTATTGTTATTGGTAATTTTCCTAAAATTGATAAAAAGAATAATTGTGGATTTACTAATTTAGTGTTATAAATGCAAAAGTACATTGTAGGAATAAGTAATACCAATGAAATTAATGTCCAGTAGTCATTTCTGTATTTCTTATCATATTTAATGGTACCCCCGTACTCACCTGACCTGTTATAATTTTATTTTCATCCCTTTTCTTTCTTTTAATAATAAAAAATATAGAGGTTTTGGGTAGTAGCAAATTTTGCACCTAGACTTCAACAAGCTATTTTTGCTATGATCATTGTATGTTGAGATTTTTTTTTAACTTAAACTTAAAGTTTACCAAACTGCCCCAAAGAAGATGCCTTGAAATACTGAATAGTCCATTCCATACAGCATTTATTTCCCTTGTGGATTAAATGAACTTTGTTAATTCATCATTTTACAAAATCCATTTGATTTACTTTGCAGATTGCCCATGTCTCACACTTGCTTCAACCAGCTGGTTCTGCCTCCTTACAAAAGCAAAAAAATTTTAAAACAGAAGCTCCTCACAGCTATAAATAATGCTGAAGGATTTGGATTGGAGTAGAATAATTTTAGCAGACAAAGGGAAGTGATTTAAGTCATGAACGTTTGATATTCAACAAAGTGATCCATTTTTATTTTAGCTCTTTATTTGCTTATATATTCAGATATACATTTATACATATATTCAGTTCTAAAGTTGTTTTAAAAAGATGCTACTTTATCCGCAGAGTATTTAAGGTCAAAGCATATTAGTCTTGAAAATAAGTATTATTAACAGTTGCATAAAGTGAAATTTTTGTGTAATGCATTGTATGTTAAATTATATTTTTATAACATTTACATAAATAAAATATGTCGGTCTTCTATATTGTTTTTAAATTAAGTACTTCTTTGGTTCCAAAGAAAATAGACAGAAGTTTGAGCAAGGCATTTGAACAATACCATGGTTTTATACCTGATGAACTTCATATATTAAAGGTAAAAAAAAAAAAAATTTGAAACTTATCATTGCATCTGCACTTTTTCTGAATTAAAGTAGTAAGAAGTTTAATTGAAAAGAATCCCAACTTGCAAAATAAATGTCTTTTGTACCAGTAATTAGATGCATTCCACCACTTTCAAGATAATACTTTGTCTGTAGATTGTGACCTTAAAGTTGTTCCAAGCATTCACAGAAAGTAAGAGTTAAAATCCTATTCAAAGTTTATACTTTTCCTAATGTTTTAATTTTATGGTAACTATTATGTCTTTCCAATTTTTTAATGTATTAATATAATGATAATATCTCAAATCAACTTAATCTTATTTATTCGTTTTGGGCTTCAGCATCGGTTAGCTAGGAAACACAGTTCTTTTGAGGCAACATCAGATGAAAGTTTATTGAATATTCTTATATGTTGAAATCATGTTTAACCCAAAATATACCGGTAACACATCTTAAAATGATTTGTGCTCTTTATGAACTGGAGGCCCTGGTGCTTCAGTAAGATTATTTGTTTATGTTAACTGTCATCAACTCTCTTAACATTTAATTATGCTTATAAATCAAACTATTTGTGGTAAAAATACACATATCAATCTAGTAGATGTGTATCATTGATTGTTTGTATGTCACTCACCAAATATTTCAGATTATTTCATTTCTTTTCATTTTAAGATTTTGTGGTTTACTCAAAATCATCACTTTCACTTTTATAGATGTTGATCTGGTCAGGTTCATTGTTATGAGTTGTAATGCCAGGAGAATGATAGGATATATGTGAAAGTTGATGTTATATTTTATGTTAATTTATCTATGCTCAATGAGATGTTCTAATTTCTCATATGTTACAAAAGTGACCAAAACTTTTATTCAGAATATCACATTTAAATAGATTTTGCAGAAAAAATATGGTTTCAGCACAAAATTCCTGATTAACAATGGTTTATATTAATGTGCTTATATTTTATAATATATATTCTTAAGGTGTCATATTGTTGTCTTTAAATTCACTTATAAGAGATCTCAAAAATGTTAAATGTATTTTGAAACGTACAAAAAATAATTAAAAATTGAATGATCTTTTTGAGGTGAAGTTTCAAGTGAATTTTATTTAAATCTAAGAACAGGATTAAGCATAAGCTTAATAAATTAGTTCAGCTAAACTTAAAACTTTTTACTCAATGTAGTAGATGCCTTTTGTAAATATTTAGGAATTTAAAAAATTCCTTGTCAATCTGTTAATCCTTTTTTAAAATCACCTTATTATAGATGTTAAGCAGAGAAAATATTGCTTGTATTTCTTTTAATCGTTGATTTTTGAAAGTGAAATCAAATTTCGTTCTGTACAAATATTTCTTCATTTTTTACAAAAAATTAACAATTAATTTCAAAAGATTATTAAGTCATACTTTGGTCAAGTTACCATTTCAGTACGTATTTATTTAAGCTGAGCCATCTTGTGCTAAAATGCTTTATAGCAAAAAAAAAGCGCAAATAAACTTATCTTATATTAAATCACATTTCATTGGCAGAACTTTTTACATGAAGTATAATTCTGTACCACATGTAAAAAAAAAAAACTATTAATGTTCTTAAAATTATTATTTTTCTTTGTTTAATGTTTTTTTTTTAATGATTAAAATTTAAGTGTATGAAATAAAAAGTTAATTCAACAAAATTTTATCAGTAGCCAACTACATTGTTATTATATTTCTTATGAATTATATTTACAAATTGGCCTATTTAGTAGCCAAGATCAAATTACAATTTTTTAATAATGTAATGAGATTGTACTAATAATTAATGAACCTATTAATTAGTATTATTGGCACATTTTTTAGTAGTATTACTAAACCAGAATTTTTTCCATAATAAAATATCAAGCAACCAAAGTCTAAATAAAATTTGATCAGTGTTACAAAAGAAGTGAATCTTACTGTATTATGCGACCAATGAATAGAGTATACAATTTACTTTATTGTTTTGCCTTATATCAGGTCATAGTTAACAATAATAATGTGCAATATATTTACATTTTTGTAAAAATGGTTGTTCATGAAAAAATTTGTCTGTGATACATTGCCACTGCTTTGTGACATATTAATAAGGATGCTACTAAATTTTTATATGGCATATAATAACGAAAAAAAAAACAGAAATTTTTATATATATATATATANTATAGGATTTGTTTAACGCATTGTGCAAGGTAACCGTTATGTCAATTTGATCAAAATGACCGCTAAGGTAATATATATATGTATATATATATATATATATAACACAATATATATAAAATGTTGTTTTGTTATATGATGTTTTCAACAAGAAAGTTTTTGAAATTTTGTGAATTGAACTTTTTTATTGATATAGAATTGCTTCACAGCACGTTTTCTTATGTTGATGATATTGAAAATTTTATTCCTTAGATTTTGAAACTTTTTGTAACATTCACATATTTAAAACAGCCATTTATTATTTTGAAATGAATAAAATACTGAATACAAAAAGCTAACAATTTAAGTCATTGTAGTTCATCCACATATGCTCTAGGCCTGCTGCCGTGCACAAATTCAGTGTGTGCGAATGTCAGAATAGTCAGATTGTTCAAGGGGAAAATTATAATTGGGCCCCTTTCCTGGTTTTAATAACGTTCGAATGATGCTGAAACCACAAAAATATCTTAACTCATTCCTGATGGTTGCTACTAAATACATCATTTGGGGTTAAGAGAAGGGAATAAAAGGAGCCACTGGATTGTTGGTGCCAGTGTTACAATAGTAATAGAATGCTGCAATGGTCGCTTGACTCAAAATGATGTTTATCAAAGAATACATAATTTTTTAATTGTCCCGTTTTTGGGGGGCTACTTATGACAATCACTTATTACCATTTTTAGTTTATGTATATGAGACAAATTAAGCTATGTAACATCTGTCACATTTTCAGCACCATCACAATACTTTGGGGCTTGTTTCTTCCATTGTTCAACACAACAATGTGTAAAACCTAAAAAATACAATACTTGTGGTTCCTATGTTTGATTTCTAACCAGATGAGGGCAGCTAAAGTAGTGAAACGAGAATATAAAAAATTAATAATCTTAAGGTCTCCAGCATATGGTCAGTTATGAATGAGCAATACTCAAAGCCAAAATGATGCAAGGAAGTTGAATATCGCATGTTGACTTTTTTTCATTTTTTTCTACAATTTTATAACATATATTTCCACATTTTCAGTGTTTAAAACTATTTAAAAGGGTTGTAGGATCCTGTCAGGAAATTCCATGAGGTTGTCGTTGATTTGAGAATGGACATGAAGCTAGTCGTTGCCAATCTCCAAATAGTAATGTTCCAATATCAAATTGTAAAAAATCACTCATCAAGTTAAAATTATTCTACATTTTTGTGAGAGATTCTCTATGAGTGAGTGAAAGTTAATGCATACTTGTTGCAGTTTAGCTCAGCACAGAAAGAGACATTTGCTTAAATGTAAGCGATCAAGGTGCTGCTTTATTATGTAAGCTGCATTAGAGACTATATTATAGAACTCTAGTGATAGGATTTGATGTTGTAAGGTAAACATTACAGTGTTGTACGAGGGTTGCGTCTGAGTGTGTGGTTTGCCCGGGGTGGCACCTTTCTACACTCTTTTTTTTTTATTAGGTTGGTGCTCTGTCCGTTTGTGATGAATCGTGCATCTCAATTTTGACCCACTTCCTGGTGTCCAATTGAGCTGAAACTTTGTACCCTTACCTATAAAACCTATAAAAGGTGACAATAAAACCCTTTATGATCGGTAGGACTAACTCTTGAGTGACTTCTATCTTGCATCTCAATTGTGACCCATTTCCTGGTGTCCAAATGACCTGGCAGAAGAGTGGGAGAACATAACAGGTTGGAGAGTATAGCAACATTCCTGCTTTTGAATTTATTCAGGTAAAAAAAATAATATGGGGTATAAAACAATACACATACTCAATATTTTCAATATATATTTTTTAGGGAATTGGGGGGGGGGGATTTTCTGCTAGGAGGAAATAAAAGCATAGTAAGAGGTTTGGAATTGAACTCATAATTATCTAGTCTAAGTATGGAGCTACACTGTTTTGACCACACAACTAGACTAATACTATTAAGAATTTAAACTAAAATAAAAATTATAGGCATACTTATTATTTTTTTTTTCAATAATCGCAGGCCTTGATAATTTTTATTTGCTGAAAAACATGAACAATTATTGAGCAACTGGTGGAAACATAGCTGTAAAAGAGTGCGGCAAGATAGCAAGTGGAACATGGCTGTAAACGAGTGCTGAAGCATAGCCTGGTAGAAGATTGTGGCAACAGTGTAAAAGAGTGGGGCAACATATCTGTAAAAAAATATAGGTGGTACCGGTAGAAAAATTGGGCAACAAAACTGGTAGAAGAATAGGGCATCAATTTTAACAAATTAGTTGTAAAAATTCAAATATGTATTTAAAAAAAAATATTTTAAACCTCAGAGCTGTAACTGTAAGAAATGTTACCAACTCCGATAAATAGACCCTGCTCCAGACCTCCGAACTCTAGCTCAGAGTCAGAGTTCCGCTACAAATCTCTGGTATGAAACAATGAAAAATGTATTGATAATTTTTCGTTTTTAATATCTTATTATTATTTAATTAGACCCTTTGTGGACTGTTGTAAACTGAGAGTAGGGCCGGCTCAAGCTACTGGCAACTCGGGCAGCTGCACGGGACGCCATGTACTTAGGCGCCATCAACGATCTTCCAAAACAGGAAAATTCATTGCATGTGGGCGCCTTGGCCATGGAAGAAAAATAGAAAGTGCAATAAAAAGATTTGCTGATTTAAAGGCTAGAGGAAAAAAAATGTCATAGGTAGGCTAATTGTTCGAAAGGTCCACGATCGACTCATTGTTTATACCGTCCAAATACAAGTTAAGAAATAAAATTTATTGTTCATTCTTTTTTTAAATAAACAAACAGTGGCGTAGCGAAAGGAGGGCAGGGGGGCAGATGTCCCCGGGCGCAAGCTAGTTAGGGGCGCCAAAATGTACTTTGATATTATATTATTGTTAAAAATAATGCGTTTGAGAGTTGAAAAAAAGAAAAGGGGGCGCTTTAAAATGGATCTTGTCCCCGGGCGCGAATCTTGTCCCCGGGCGCCAAACACCCTCGCTACGCCTCTGAAAACAAACATCCTAGGACCTAGGTAATAAACTCATTATATAATCCCCTGTTTTTTCCTTGCACAAATTTATATGATTATACTTCAAAGGGGCGCCAAAGTTAAGTTAGTCCGGGGCACCAAATTAAGCTTGCCCGGGGTGTCAGTAACCGTAGGACCGGCCCTGACTGAGAGCTAAGTAACTAAGTAGCTTTGTTTTAAATTTATTTTTATAATTGCCGGTTTTAAAGTTTTGGACCATAATGTTTTGTAGATTTTCAAAAATAAATACTCTCGCGACAGCTTGGATTTAAATGTTACTGTCCGAGATGTTATGATTGAGTCAAAATGGCGACGGGTCGTCGGGCAGCACTGACAACTGAAAGCAGTGCACCCTCCCAAAATGACCCAGGTAGAGAATTATTCGAAGCCTGTAGAAATGGAGACCTTGGTAAAGTAAAAAAATTAATAACTCCTCAAAATGTGAATGCTAAGGATACTGCTGGTAGAAAGTCAACGCCACTCCACTTTGCTGCAGGTATGTTGACTTCTCGAGTTCTGTGACTACTTCTGAGTTACAAGTACTAGTACTACTACTACTTACTACTGATTACTATGCTGATGCAAATACTTTACAAATACATACCCAACTCTAATTTTGTGTGACCAGTTTTGTCTCGGTAGTCTTCTATTTTTATAATTGTATCATAGCACAGTCAGCCAGTGTAGTTAGTAGTCTAGTAGTCAAGGAATATTATCAATAATAATAATAATATAGGCAATATAGCTCTTTTACTTTTACATTTTGTTGAGACTTTATTTAAACTATAAACCATCAATAAAAATATCCAATTTAAATTTGTAAATTATTATTAATAATAATAATATCCTGAATTACCATGACTATACTTATATTTATATAATTTATAAGCACCAGTAAAACAAGGGGGACTACTTGTCTTAAAATTTTGTAGGCAGTGTCTACACGTCCGGCGCAGCAGGACATATATCTCCCGCAAAATCTTCGAATTTTGTATGGGAGTCTGGCAGAAGAATTCAGAGTTTTTAATTTTTGGATGTCAGTGTTACTGACTTTACTGAGTGTTTCAATAATTTATTTGAATAATGAAAGGACTATTTGTCATAAAGTTGTGGTAGTATTCTTCCACTTCTTCCCAATTGGGGACACCTTCTTGACATATATTCCAACTTACTGTTTTGCCTTTTTTGATCATACTTAATTTTGGAAATTCATAGGTATAGGCATCTTTCTCTCAAAAGTTGAAAAGTATTATAGACTGATGTATGTGTGTGCTGATTCTCATTGATGTAGGTCATTTCCGACATTTGTTTGGCTCATCCCGTTGAGCAAAACATTGTCATGGGCAACCATTCACAGTCACTTGCATGTGCCAAGGCCAAAGGATAGTACTTAAGTAACTATGAGAATAATACTTAAGACTTAATTATTATTCTCATAGTTTCATTCAAAAGAGAATGATTGTGACTTGTGCAAACACAATTAAATCATTGTCATTGGTCATAAGAAACTTAAATTTACTAGTCATGTGCAAAAGTTGAAAGTTCAAAATAAGTAGTCCAAAACCAGTATTATTTTTAAGGGACACCTAGCCTTACATAGACTATATATAACTAGAGTTGGTAAACATCCATATATTTTATTTAATGTAATAATGCATATTACGTAGCTAGATAAGTTATAATCTATTTATAATTCCATAATATTGTTAAAATTAATTTTAAAATAACTTTCAATACTTGTCATTAATGATTAATCCTGAAAATAAAAGTTGAGTGAAATTAATATTTAAACAAGAGTTATTGCGCAATCAGCGGACTTTGGTCACAAAATGTGGGGGTGCAGTCCATAGTAAAAAATACCAAAGGAACTTGCACTTTGAAAATTCAAAGCTCAAAAATTACTAAAGCTAGAAAGTTGATTCTGGTTTCAATTTTTTTTTAAATTTGCTATATATAACTGTAATATCTCATATATGTATTTTTCCTCTGGTGTTGCTGCTTCCTATTCACAACCGGCCCTCCCCCTACTCCACATGTCTTATATTAATAGTACTGAGTGGGTAAAAAAAGCATGACGGTTGAACCCAGGTAAGAAAGTTGAATTTTTTCAGAGTCAACTATTACATTAATCAGTAAAGAGCCATGGGTATTGTGTGCGACTGTCTGTAGGAATATTATTTAAATACCAGCAGGTAGGGTGTTGGTCGGTCTGAGAGCTATTGTTTAATGGTCAGCAGGTAGGGTGTAGGACTGTATGTGGGCCTATTCCCGTTTATAGGTCATGAGAAGTTAAATCTTTTTTGTAACACAATGACCCACCAGGTATTTTCTCAAAATATCCAAACCCGGTGTAAAAACTGCACCCGGTTAAGCCCTAGTTTTTATATGTTTTTATCAAAGTTACTACTTAACTATTTTATATTATTGTATCCAATCACCAATTTATTATATTAATTGAGTATTTGGTTTTGTTCATTTTTGACTGTTAAACTGAATAAGTCATAAGCAGTTAAGGCCTAATTTATTTATTTAGTCTTTAGTAGGCCTACAATTTATTAAACTTAATGCATTTACTATTTACTTTGGTCTGTAGAATATTCTAGTCAGGATGAAGCGATGTGACATATACAACATATATATGGTAAATTTTGGTTTGACAAGCCTCTCATTTCACAGTGTTTTTGAACTACTTTTTTCCCCACTGCCACTATCTTTGTTACCATGATGCCAGTTGAGTCATGGCATCAAAGATGCTGGCTGTGAAAAAAAAAGAAAAAAAAAGTAGTGCAAAAACATGTCTGGTAAAATGGGGAAGGGAAAGGGAGTGAATACCTTGTTTCAACTACGTACAGAAAGAAAGTAAAATTCATCCCAACAGGTTTTTTTAAACAGAAAAACATTGAACTAAATACTTTTCTCTTAAAAATCAGTTCCACAAAAATGAAAATATTAAAGAACATTTAATAAATAATTGGAAAAGGTGAAAAATTCAACAAATTGAAAATAACAACGTTAAAAGTTAACAAATAACATGGAAATTTAATTCATACCGTAAAGAAAAATAGACAACTCTACGTGGCCTGAAGGATCCCTAACTCAAACATAAATTCCATCATAGATTTAGTCCCCCGTAACTTAAGCGTAAATTCAACCCTCAAATTAAGAAAAATCTATGTACTCTGGATGATAATACAGTATCCCTAACTCAAGCATACATTTAGTCCCCCATAACTTTATCATAAGTCTTCAAACCTTAAATCCATGACCCAATGACTACCATAAACCCTAAAAATATGGGATTGTTTGCTACAGTTATGAGCTGTACTGTGAGATAAAATTGTAAATTTGAATGAAAGGATCAAAATTATTTGTAAAATATTCAAAATAATGAAAACCCAATGTACAGTTTCATTGAATGCACTTTTACACATTTTATTGCAGGTTCCACCAAAAATAAAATCCAAAAGTTGTCAGAAAAATCAATACCCATTCCAAGATTCCGGAAAAATTTAGCTTTATTTAAAATGTTATAACTAATCATCTAATGAAATATTAATTAAAACATTCCATTGGTGTAGTATTGAGATTAATAAAAAGAAAAATTAACTCTTGTAAGAATTCATGAATACACAAAAGAGAGAGAATCCTACATAGAAACACAAAGTGGCGGACGAAACAGAAATTAGCCAACCAAAAGCAATACAACATACAGAGTAGTGGAAAACCTGAAAGATAAGAAAACTTAACAAAACACATTTCAACTAACAAGTCTTCAATTGCAGGCAAAGAGGGGCATATGCCAAAGAGAAACTTGGCTAATACTCTTGGAAGTCCTTAGAATTCTCTGATGGATGTCAAATAAACAAATAAAATTGCGAGCGAAAGTGTCCAAAGAAATCACTCAATATGAGTAGAGATTAAAAGGAACCATAATAATTAAACTTCATAAAGTATATTTAGAATGAATTATGAGGCCTAATTAGTAATGGATCTAATTCTAAGATTTATCAGTATTAGGCCTATATTCTACATAGTCTTAGTAGACCTAATTGTATAGACACAGTTTAGAGTTACTAGTCTTACTTTAAGGTTTACTGAGTGGGACTAAACAGTTGACTAATTTATATTAACTTATTGGCGTAAGTGAATTAAAAATTATAATAATAAAAATGTAAAAAAAATGAAGACTTTTGGAAAGCTGATATATTCTTCAGTTTGAAAGGGCCTGTTTCAAAAGCCAATGCAGTTAATAAACATTACTGAAAGATAAAGAACAAATAAGCCTAGGTCTACATTCTTTTTACAGTTTTTCTTAGGCTGGTTTCTTTTTCTGTCTTTTGTCTCAAATCTTGTATTCCATTTTTACATACTTCTTCGCACCAATTTTGTTGAATTTTTGCATGCGTGTAAAAAATATAATCAGCGAGCGTCCAGAAAAATGTAAATGCTTTGTTGGTTCACATTTACAAAATTTTATATGTATGTTAACAGTTACCAAAATAATGTTCACTTCTGACAATAATACAGGCATTTGCCCCACAATTTTATTTTTAGTCATATATATATGACAAAAATAGCATATAATGGCTGATTTTATTTTGGGTCTTTACTTTCTTTAAAACCAAGCAATTTCCTTGTGGTGCAAGAATGGTGATTTTAAAAACATTTAGAAATTTTTCGAACACATTTTTCAATTTAAAAAATAACAAACGTTGTTTGATTTAAAATTAAATTAAGATGCATTCTAGATATGAAATACGAAATGAAAGGCTAGAAAGGAAATTTTAATAGTGGGAAAACAAGACCCTCACAACAATGGAGAAAAGAGAAAACTTGTTCTTTCCTTTTACTTGTTTAATTCCCAAAGTGTCTAAATTTTTATTTTGCCCATTGCCATACTGTTTATTAATTTACTTATTAAGCTTTTTAACCCAGTCCAATCCCCTTATAATTGACACATTCAGGGGACTCTTCAATACAAAGAAAAGTGGAAGGAATCTTTCTAATGCTGAAACGGCATAGTTAACTTTTCAAAATCTATCTTGAATCTTCTGGTCCAATGTCGTTTTCCAAGTTCTATAAAAATTATTATTTTCCAATTCAAAGTGAAACTTACCTGCACTTTTCAGACATACTACTAAATTTTGAAAATTGTGTACATCTTTTTTTAAAATATTTTAAAATGCACAAGTTTAGAATGTTTTTCAAACTACGTGTGGTTTGGGCCTAACAGGTAGCTTTTGTTTTCCGTATAATTTCCTGTTCAGATCATACAAGTATATCTGATGTCGGTTAAAAATCGAAAGTTCCAACTAAAAAAAACCTTGAAATTTGGGAAAATAAATCAACCTATAACCTTTTCCTCCACATAACCAACATGAATGATCCTTTTTTGGCCAAGTCCTCGTGATAACAATCGTCAACTTACCTCCTTCATCGGTTTCATTACCTATCCCTGAATAAGAGCCCAGCTCCCTCCGATAATTGATAATTTTAATCAAGCTGTCTATCACATCATCCAATGCAACACTTTCTAGCAAGTTGTCAAAACATACTCTCTCTGTGAATGTTTAGTGCAAAACAATCAAGACACTACCAACTGTCACCATCATACTGTTCTATCTATTTGAGAAGAGAAGTGCACCAACACGTGCAATACCCCATTACCCCCCCCCTCCCCCCATGACTATGTTGGTTCACTAATAGAATAAAGAGAGAGTTAGGGTAAAACTCAAATAGGGCTTTTTTTTTTTTTCTTTTTTAAGTAAGATAATTCTTGAAAATGAAAGCTTCAGGTGTGGCCACCTTTAGCCATTGTGTGGTTCGGGGGAAGGGGGGGGGGCCCCGCAAGCTTTTTTTGGGGGGGGGACATATTATTTGTATAAATTATATTTTTCATTCTAAGAAATTTTTTGGGAGCCACATAATTTTTTTTTTTTTTCTTTTTTAAGTAAGATAATTCTTGAAAATGAAAGCTTCAGGTGTGGCCACCTTTAGCCATTGTGTGGTTCGGGGGAAGGGGGGGGGGTCCAGCAAGCTTTCTTTAGGTAGGGGTCATATTAATTGTATAAATTATATCTTTCATGCTAAGAAATATTTTGGGAGCCACATATCATTAAAGATAAGTATATTAAAAGTAAAAAGGGCGGAGAGGCGTCTATTCCTTCAGATCTGGAGCTGGCGGTTGTAGAGCACAGGCTGACGTAATGCCTATCGCGGCTTTAGAAATGTTAGCGACTGTTCCCACCCACCCCCTTTTTTTGTTGAACCGGTGCTATCCTACTATCCTAACACTGACGGTATTGAATTATGAAAGTGACAGCTACCTTCGTGCTGGCAGATCATTTTGGTGTGTTGTGGGTTTTAAAGTGGGTACTCAGCACTGTCCGTATTTTCGTGTAACCATTCGTTCGTCAACATTACAGCTGTATGAGTCTTGCGTCATTGCCATATCACAAGGCCAGATAGAGGGCGGTTTTTCATATGTGTTATACTCCACCCAGGCCATTGTCTTTGGTATTATGTTCAGTTATTTATATGGCAGCTCTCGTTCAGTCATCCACTAACTCACGTCTACCGCTCCCTGAGGCGAGAATAGCAATTAGTGTCTGGCTATGCCACGCGCTCCCTTGTGGCCGTGGTCCTGAAACTCTTAGGGCGAGTTGAATTTCGTTTTGGTTTGGTTTTTATCGCCCGTCCCGCGAGCAACCAATGCACACGTGTCAAAGTCGCGCGTGAATGATTGGTTTAGGCTTGTTTTCATGGGGAAATCTAATTTACTGCTGTCAAACGTATTAGTGGTTTGGGGGGGGGGGTTGTGTTCTGTTTTATACACAATCTAAATAGGTCATCGTATTGTTAAATAATAGCGAGATCTTATTTCTGGGAGCTGCAAAACTACACATGTAAATTTGCATGTGTGTTACTTAATGTTAATAGAATAAAAAGAAACGCGTTCATGGTAAGCATGCAATCTCTCGTTTCTAACTCTAACGCCAATTTCTTTACTTATCGGGGTAGTTATGCTTGATGATGCCAATAGACATAGTGTTGATTGTACTTTACCAGTTTATGAGTCCTGCGATATTTTTTGTTTATTTACTGTCTATCTAGTTTCGCGTTGCCGCAGCCGTAGGTAAGGGGTTGGTTGGGGGGGGGGGAGGGGGGAATGGCTCATCCTGAATCCTGATAAGCCAGATGAGGACGATAAAAGGGGTTGTGTGGTTTGGTTTGGGGGGGGGGGGGTTCAACTGAACAATCGTGTCAACACCGCGACGACAGTTTTGTCTGGGTCCATAACAAAGCCCAGAAACGTGACATCCGACCAGACGGGAGGTGGCACTCGTGTTGGGGATCTTCAACTGTTTGAAAAGAGGTTTAGCCAATTCTTTGTCCATCACAAGAAAGTTGTGGCCCTCGGGGTTGTCAAGACGTTTTCTGTGGCAGATAGTGAACAGAAAGCGTCTGTTACCGCGTGTCATTGTTATTGTTTTGTGAATGAAAATTGTTGCTTTCTTACAGCTTGCATAAAGTTTATGAATGCATGTTTTATGCTAATTAAGGGCATACCAACCTAATGGCTTGATACCTTGTAGTCCAGTATAGAAAAGAATGAACATGCTTTTAAAGTTTAAGTCTAGGCTTACCAGTCTCTCGTGTTTGAAGCAAAATAAATAATAGAAATCTCAAGGTCTAATTTGGGCTTTACTTTGGATGAATTTTTCTTCTCAGCCTGTATCAAGTTATAGCTGAGAAACTAATATTTTCATTATTTTAAATGTTAAATAACTTTCAGTTCTAAATGTAGCCTATTTGGTTTTTTTAGCCGCTGACGTGAGATTTTATTTCAATCTTTATTAGGATTTGGTCGTAAAGACGTTGTAGAACATCTGCTTGAGTGTGGGGCCAATGTACATGCCCGTGATGATGGGGGACTCATCCCACTGCACAACGCATGTTCCTTTGGCCATGCAGAGGTTGTCACACTACTTCTTCGACACGGGGGCGATCCCAATGCTCGTGACAACTGGAACTATACACCTTTACATGAGGCTGCCATCAAAGGGAAAATTGATGTTTGCATAGGTAAGAGTGATACAAAAATTACCCGGGGGGGGGGGGGGGCCCAATTTTTACATGGGTTACAGATGCTATCAAAAACACACTATTTTAAAAGAAATTATTATAAATTATTTTGGATTGACATTAAGATACCCATGTAGATATTATTTATTAAAAAAAAAGCACAAAGTTTCTTGTTTGTATTTGACAGTTCTTCTTCAGCACGGAGCTGATCCAAACATAAGAAACACAGATGGTAAAACAGCTTTAGACCTTTCAGACCCTACAGCCAAAGCTGTACTCACCGGTGAGTTTTTTTTTTTTACATCTTTCTTTGGATTTACTCTTTATGGCTTGATGTTATATTGTTTTTTATTTGTCCCTTGGATAGAGTTAGCACATGTTGTGTAAATTGTCACACTTACTACATTTAAATAGGAGAATACAAAAAAGATGAACTTTTAGAAGCAGCAAGGAGTGGTAATGAAGAACAAATGATGGCCCTTCTAACTGCTCTCAATGTCAATTGTCATGCAAGTGATGGAAGAAAGGTAAGAAACTATAGATGACCTCATGGCAAGCTGTCTTAAACAGTGGCGCTGAAGTAGAATTGCATATGTATGGCTAATTCTTTTAAGCTTCCATTACTTACTTTATAAAATGATTAAATTTTGACTCATTTTCATGAAATGATAGAAAGTCTCAGTACCCTTTCAGGGCTACAAGCGTTTTTATGCCATGTAGCTGGGTGAAAATTATATAATTTTTGTAATAAGATAGATAATCCAATTTTAAATCATATTGTAGGGTTTTTTTTTTTTAAAACCTAAAAATTACCATTAGTTAAAATGACAGTTCATTTTGTCCCTAAATATCAAGCTTTCTAAATTAAAGTGTATCTTAATCTAATACCCTGCACAGTTCTCACATTTAATGATGATACATATATGTTATACATTGATCGAAGGGGGAGGTAGTCCTTCTCCTCTTGAAGTATACTATTTATTCATTATAAACTAATCAGAAACTTTAAGGGAATGGTTGTGGGTAAACAAACAAAAAATATTCTTAAATATGAAAAGCTGTTTTTAAATTTAGCCTTGGGTACAAAACCTATTTATGCCAATTCGTTATCTGTGATTGGCTAAAGCAACTAACAGGACATAAATGCAAAATTTGTCATTTAAAATAGATTTTTTAACCACTTAAGCAACACATAGATTATCTTTACTAAAACAAGTACAGTTTTGTGTTGTATTGTCATATAATATTATTATTGACACAACATGCTAAAACTTCAAAGCCAGTTTTCTCAAAACTTTGGTTTTTTAGAGCTCACCACTTCAAAGTCTAATAGAATGTTTAAAAAATGGAGTTTAGTATTCAATTTAGTTTTAGTATCAAATTAAATTCTTTTCAAAGTCATTTAAACCATATATAAAACTTCAGATGTTGGAGGGAAAAAAAACAACACACTCATCTATCCTTTTGTGAGAACCAGTATAATGTAATTTGAATTGAATCTACTCCTCACTAGTTAATAAGTCTTTTATTATTTTACTATATTGTGTTAAATGATTTAAAAACCATACTCAATGAGGATACAAATTTTTATTAATTACCTTGCATTCACAGTCCACACCTCTGCACCTAGCTGCAGGTTACAATAGAACAAGGATTGTACAGCTTCTCTTACAGCATGGTGCAGATGTTCATGCAAAAGACAAAGGGTAACTTATTTAAACTCTTTTTTTCCACTGCTATTCCCTAAGATAATGTTTCAAATAGTCTATCATGATCCTTACTTTAAAGTTTTCTGCCTAAATAAAATAATAATCATTTTGAAGAATCAGTTACAAGTGAAATTGTATAATCAAAGCTATAATTTGTAGAAAGTTATTTATGTTTATTAGTTTCAGATATCTTATAAGAAAATGATATTTTTTCATCCTATCAGTGGACTAGTCCCACTTCACAATGCTTGTAGTTACGGCCATTTTGAAGTCACAGAAATGCTCTTAAAAGTAAGTTTATTGTGTTGATTTGTATTTTATTTTTAAATTTTAAAAGAATATCTATATATAAGAATGAGCTATGCTGACCGTAACGTCAAATTTAAACATCTTATATATATATACATACATAAATATATATATATATATATATCCTCTTATTCTGACATTCTTATATAAAGTGATCATGGGACTGGTGCCGGCCATCCCAGCAGGCACATACCTCACCCCACAGAAGCTGGGTAGACTGATCAGAGCAAAACGCTTACTGAACACTGATTTCACCACTGAAATTCCCATAAACAATTACACCAGAAACAATAGCAAATGCTTCAAAGTGCCTCAGTGCAACACAGTGCAGTATCAACAATCTTTCTTTCCACGAACAATAATAGCATAGAACAACCTGAACGATGCAACTGTGAACTCGACATCAGTCGAAAGCTTCAAGCTAGGAGCTATTAGAGTAGCAACATCATACCCCCAACCGTTGCAAAAATTCCAGTACATGGATACAGCAACAAAACATTACCAGAACCAGAAATGAAGCGATTTTAAGACGTTTGGGTTCTTAAAAACAATGATAGTGATTTTCTATTATTTTACGGAAATCAATTAAATTTAGATGCACAAAATGTAAAATTGATCCGCTTTTATTTTAGTAAATGATTAAGTATAATTATTATAAATTACAAGTACATTTAAAATAACTAAAAAGGAACAATTTTAAGCATTTTTTTCGTGTTTGAAAGTTATAAAAAAAAATTTATTAAAAAATTTTGATCTAAGAATGGCATCATAATCACATTTTTCGGGAAAACCTAAACTTCTGTTGTTTTTAGAGAGTTGTTAATATTGTGAAATAAAATTAAAATTAATTTGTTCTCAATAAACGCAGTGAATGATGTCATAGTGCAATTGTTTATTTTAGCCAAAGCTCTAAGTATCTTTGATTAATAACCACAGGGGACAAAACTGATAATGTCTTATCCTTTTCCTAAAAAATTAATAAGTATAATAGATTGCTTTTTAGTCTGTTAATAAAACAAAACAAATTTTAGTTTTGTATTTACCTCTTTTTTTTTCATTCCAAAAATATACTTTTATTAATTTAATAACGTAATAATTATACTTAAGTCAATCAGTGCAGCCAAACTCTATAGCCAAATAGCATTCTCTAATACACTTATCACTCATCTCAATAAGAGCAAACCATATGAAGTGCAAAAATCTGTGTTTGTGTAGGTAAGGGGCTACAATCCAGTGAATGATTTTATTAATTTTATTTAAAATCTGGGGGGAGGGGGTCGATGAACAGAACAGTATATCAATTTCCGTTAATAAAAAATTTATTTAAAATGGTATAGTATATACAGATTTTGTTGTAAATTTAAGATGAAGAGAAGAAAACAAAATTTTTAGGGCAAGAAAAGTGGTATAGTAGGCCCAACATTGAACGATTTGAAAACACATGCCAACTGAAGCATTTCTTTATTGCAGAAATCAGCAGTCAATGAACTCCTTTAGTGACAATAATGATTTAATTAGTGATCATTTAGATTTGGTAATTTAAGGTCATGTTTGTAGAGGAAAAATAATGTAGTTGAGGGGCGCGAAAATTAGTAGGGTAGGCGTATGATATATATCAGAAAAAAAAAATTTTTAAAATTTTAATGTTGTTAGAAACTTAAACATCATTACATAGATGCTTCTTTTGAAAATAAGGAACTGGGATGAGTTTTCACAATAGCAGGTGTAAATTATCGCAAGTGCCTGCCATTATTATCTCGATAACATCAGGTGATATTTTCTAGCAAGCTAAGTATTGAGTGTCCCTGTCTGCTTAAGAGGATATATATATTTATATATATATATATATATATATACACACACACACACACACACACACACACACACATATATATATATATATATATATATATATATA
>CAXITT010000005.1:3754008-3773876 GCA_964033795.1 Lymnaea stagnalis
TATATATAAGATGTTTAAATTTTGTTTGGATATCTTCACTGCCAAATGCACTAAAAGACATTTGTGCTCAAACATGATGGGGGATCTATATAACTGTCAAGTGCATTTTTCTGTAGTGTCAAGCCATTTTCAGCAATTTCATATGCTTGTTAAAAATGCCAAAATCCCATATTTAACGAATTCAGGGACTTTTATGCAAGTAGTATACATTGTCTGAAAGTACCTTGGACACGGTATCTTATGGTATAAAAGAAATGTTTTTATATTATGTATGTTGAACTTGTCCTTTACAAAGTGAGTAAAAAATTTTACTTCTCAACTCCTGAATTCAACCCAACCTATTACTCCATAAATTGTTCAAACTATAATATAATCAAACATTTTTTTGAGATACTAAAAGCAATATTCTTTCAGAAAATTTCAAGTTATAGGTACTTTTATTGAAAATTGTGAATTTGGTGAATGTTTTTCATTCACTACCTTCAATTTCTGTCATACAAAATACCAGAGGCAAAGCATGAAATGAGTTGAAAAATCAAATCCATTTTTTTAATTAATTACTAATCCAGAAGATACATAAATGTCTTTGAATCTCTTTAGGGTAGATCTTTGGGATCCAATCTTTATCTTTCTATCTGTGTTCATTTTGCAATCTTGAGGGGGACATTCTTCAGCATCAGACATGGTGGTCAAAAAGTTGAGCAAATTTCACTCCCAATTAATCACAAAAAAAGCCCATATGAAAGAAAGCATGTTCATGCACACATAGAAATGTAACTAGGAAGCTAACTCATTTATAAAGACTGATTTCCCTTTAACTAATGAAAATTAAATCATTTGCATTTTTAATGGCAATTTTGCTAGCGGTTGATTATACGGACATGTCACAAAGAAAGGTGTTTAATGGCCGATATCAGCCATTATGACAGTTATAGGGTTAAACTGGACAGAATGGTCCAACTGTGAAAGTTGTGTATCAAAATAAAAAGGAGGTGGTACATAGTCAATAATAGCATCACAAATTTTAATTTAAAAGACCGTGTAAAAAAAAACTGTTAATTTTAAAGAAAGGAAATAAATGTCCTTGATTTTTCTATTTCACCAAGTAATTGTTCGTTTATTTACTGTGAAAATTTTGTTACCCTTCTTCTTACCACTTCTTTTTCTTAGGCTGGTGCCAGTGTAAATGCTGTGGATCTTTGGCAGTTCACTCCATTGCATGAAGCAGCATCAAAGTCCAGAGTAGAGGTTTGTTCTCTGCTACTGGCACATGGGGCAGATCCCACTTTAGTCAACTGTCACAACAAAAGTATAATGGATGTGGCACCCAGTAGAGAACTCCAGGAGCGCTTACAGTGTAAGTTGAAAGCTAATTGGGGGGGTTTGATAATTCAATTTTTATTCATCATTAGTCATCACAGGGTTTTTAGAAGTACTAAGGGGTCTCTTTTGCTAAGTAACTAACTGATGTTCTACTTCTTTTTTCTTTTAACGCAAATCAAAGCATAAATGCAATAAAATGATATCGAAGGGGTCAGAAGTTCATGTTTATTTTTATTTAAACAGTTGAATACAAAGGTCATGCACTTCTGGAAGGTTCAAGACAAGCTGACCTGACAAGAGTGAAAAAATATTTGTCCACTGAAATAGTTAATTTTAAACATCCTTATACTGGGGATTCAGCTCTGGTATGTATGTGTCATGATTTTATTATTATATTTTACAAAAGAAGTGATTAATATGAGATTGGTATTTATGTATATTTATGGACTCCAAAGGTTTTTAAAAATTAAATAAATTGAAAGACTAAAAATTTATTTAATTTTTATGTCTAAATTTTTCATGAGTAATTATTTCATCACTTTGAAAAGGTTACAGCCCTCTAATTTTTTGTCTTTATCCTAATCTTAATAAATAATTTTTATCTTACTATCAGCATTGTGCCGCTGCTTCGCCTTACCCTAAAAGAAAACAAGTGGTGGAATTGTTGATACGTAAAGGAGCCAATCTAAACGATAAAAATAAAGAGTAAGACAGACATTGTTTTGATAATATAATTTTTAAAATATCAGAAAATTATTTGAGTGAAAGCTGACATCTAAAATTATAATGTTGAAAAGTAAAAACATCTGTAAAACAATTGAGGTCTTGTTTACGTAGTTTTAAAAAAAAATTATCTCCAATATCTCTTATGTTGAAGCTAATTGCCTTAAATACATTATAAAACTCTTTTCATTAGTTACCTAGCACCTCTGCATATAGCTGCCGACAAGGCCCATTATGATGTCATGGATGTCCTCCTTAAACACAATGCAAAGGTAAAACAAGTTGTAACAGACCTGGTTACTTTTACTATTTTGGTGTACATTGTACGATTTTGAGAGGCTTTATAATTTTGTTAAAGACTGGGTTGAGAAAAAAAATTCAGATTATTTTTCGGATTAAAAAAAATACATTTTCAGTTGTTGGTTTTAGCTCTTTTCTTCATCCAGTGGTGAATTGACCCAGAAATATTAATGGTTGGATACCTTCCATAATTATATTATGTACGCAGTGATAAGGGGAAAAAAGGGAGGGGGAGTGCTGACTTACGGGTGGAACATACAGGTGTGAATGGCGGAGGGTGTGGAGGGAAGTGTCTAAATATATTTAAATGTTATTAAATAACTCTGCCTTGTTTTGTAATTATGGTGATGATAGTTATATTGTTGCTTTCTGTTTTTACAATGAACTGACTAGATACAGCAACAGTAATATTAGCATAGTCGCCCAAGAGACACATTTAGTCAATATTTGCTTTTATTGCTAGGGGAGGAAGGGCTGTATGATGTAATATAGTGACATAACTATTTCATTTTTTAGTTGAACCGCATTGATTGCAAAAAATTGAGAAAACAATGATTTTATTTATTTAATATATTCTGCACATCAATTATTGGATTTTGACATTTTTTATAAGATCTGGAAAGAAACTGGGTAGCTGGGTGGCCGAGCGGTCTAAACTGTCTCAAACGAAATAGCTGGTGGTCTGGAGTTCAATCCCCACCAAAGCCTTTCCCAAGCAACCCGGGTGGATGGGACTCGTTAGCCTTGGACGGCAACCTGTCTAAGAGAAGGCAAACTCTGAGTTTAAACCAGGAGCCAGAATGATCAACAAATTGATCGTGGGCACCTCAAATATAAGAAGAAGAACTGTTTTAATACCCCAGTTTAGTTCCAAAACTCCTCTTCCCTCCTCCCAGTACAGCTTGAGGTTGTTGTTAGACTATAATATGTTACGGGGAAGTAAAATTAAGCTTTTAGACTTATATTGCAGCCTGCCAGATGTATCACAAATGAACTTATTTCTTTATTTAATTAGCGATGGGTTTCTCATTCTTTGCATAAACGCACATTTGAAATATATATATGCATCACTTATTTGTGATGGTATGCGCCATTTACGTGTATCCGCCTCTCTTTTGAACTGATTTAAAATAATAAATTGAAATTAGTCATTGTAAACAAGTTTTGTAACTGCAAAAATTTAAGGATTTATATAAACACAGCTGGGTAAAGTGAACCAAATTTTTCACAAGCTTTTCTTCCGTTGTTCTCTAATCAAGTGTAGAATAATGCAAAACCAAATTCAGTAATACACCAAAGTGCATCACTGCATTTTGAAACTCCACTCACACTTTGGCCTGGATGACTTGGGCGTGTGTCCTTGATTTCGGCTCCCCACCCCCGTCTTAATCAGTCATCTACTTTGGGTAGTGACCTTTAGTTAGTGAATAGTTATTGTATACATTCTGTAGCGTACCTAGGGTTTGTGCCGCCCCCAAGCAACCGGATAATTTTGCCACCCCTTAAATGAAGAAAACTGCAATTGTCTAAAAGTGCCGCCCCCGGCCATGTAGAGAATAAAGTACTGCCCTGGGCAGACCGCACCCCCTTTCTAAGCTACTGTATACATTATACTGTATGTATGTTTATTTACTATTATGATAGGGTATTGTACGATTTTGAAATGGTTAAGTACTGTTCTGTTAACCATTTTGTACTATTTTTGAGTTCCAGAGAGGCTCAATATAGGCATCACCTTAACTCTTTATTTTTTTGTGTAACTCACATTTTAACTGGAAAGTTATTGATTTTACTCTGTAAGTTTATTGATTATACTCTTACCTGCTGTGAAAAATAGAGTTTTATTTACTTATGCCATAAAAAAAAAATAATATTATTTTCCAGGTAAATGCTCTAGATGGTCTCGGGCAAACTGCACTTCACAGAGTTGCACAGCAAGGCAACATGCAGGCATGTCGGCTTTTGATGTCATATGCCATAGATCCGAGTATTGTTTCTCTACAAGGTTACACTGCTGCTCAGCTGGCTACAGAAAATATTCAGAAACTGCTCAGAGGTACATCGATTATGAATATTTCATTTTAGTTTTAAACCTGAGTGTGTTTAATGTATGTCCTATATTACACGCAAAGAAATATATATATATAAGAATAATGATGAAATGTATGTTTAATGAAATTGAAATAACATTTTGTGTTTGCAGAGGATCCACCAGTGGGAGGAACTGATATCGATATTCAATTACTGGAAGCAGCTAAGGCAGGAGATTTGGAATTGGTTAAGGTTGGTTCATTCTACTAAAATTTCTATATAACCATTATTGTTGAAACAAATATTTAATTTACTTTGTTAAATAGGCATATGTAACTTAAGATATAAGCTTAATTAGCTATTGAGTTATGAAATAAATATTGAATGTATTATTTATTCTTCAGAAATTAGTTGCTACCAATCTTCATGCTGTTAATTGTAGAGATGTAGATGGCAGGCACTCAACTCCTTTGCACTTTGCTGCTGGTTACAACCGCGTAGCTGTTGTAGAGTATTTATTAGAGCATGGAGCAGATGTGCATGCAAAAGACAAAGGGTAAACTTTAAAGACTCATTTTAAAATAAGATGTTCAGTGTTATGTACCGAGAAAATGAGTAGCAATTGAGTGCATTTAACAATGGGTTGTTACATTAACAGTACATTACGAAGCCTGAAAACAAGTATTAAATCTCAGTGTAAAATTTTTTCAGATGCTAAGTTATTATATTTTTTCATTGTGTCCTTTGAATCAATTCATTTCAGGGGCCTGGTGCCATTACATAATGCTTGTTCATATGGTCACTATGAAGTTACTGAACTTTTGATTAAGGTAAACTATTACATTAAATGTTGTCCAAGGCGAGGGAAAGTATTGAGTTAGCAACTGCAGACTTTACATTAAATACTGATATACATGATAAAGTGTATAGATATTCTGCCGCTATAACATTTTAAGACAAAGAGCATGAATATTTATTTAGCTAAAAATAAAATAATTCGAGGCCTGATTTGAATCCTTTCTGCTGTGACCAGTACATTATTTTGATCCAGCAAAAACAAGATTATTTTTCTTACTCAAGTTCTTTGAAAAAGATTGCTTAGACTGGTAAAAAGTTTGGTAATCTCTTTGGACATCAGTATGGAAGTAGAAAATGAAAAAGAATAAAATAAACTCATAAAAATCAGATATAATAATTTTACCAGAGATTTATTTTTGTTTTTTGCTTGTGGTGATATTTGACAAAAGTTTTAAATTATTATTAATTAACTAAAATTAATATTTGTATAATACTTAAATTATTTCAGCATGGTGCATGTGTGAACGTGGCTGATCTTTGGAAGTTTACGCCTCTTCATGAGGCTGCTTCTAAAGGAAAGTTTGAAATTTGCAAAATATTACTCAAGGTAAGCCTAGTTTTTATCTCAGATTTATTTCAACATCATGCTAACATTCCATTTAAAGTTTTGCTATTTACATTAACAAAAAACCTAGTCTAATAAACATTTTATTCTATATATTTTAGCATGGTGCTGATCCGAACAAGAAAAATAGAGATGGGCACACCCCACTAGACCTAGTCAAAGAAGGTGACCAGGATGTTGCTGATCTTCTGAGAGGTAATCTGATAAAATCTTTATTTCCAAAATGATAATATAAAATGTTTGAAGGTTGGGTCACTGTTGCTGTAAACGAACTACAATTTTTGCTTGAATTGTTTCTGTTAATTTCATTTTATTATGTCTGTTAAAATTATTCCTCTTACAGGTGACGCTGCTTTATTAGAAGCAGCTAAAAAAGGCAACTTGGCAAGAGTGCAGAAACTTGCAACAGAAGAAAACATAAACTGTAGAGATACTCAAGGAAGAAATTCAACACCATTACATCTTGCAGGTAATAATTCATACAGTCTTAAAGTGTAGGTTGCGTGTGCATGCACAAATAATCATTACACAACTCGACCATCTTTGCATCTCTAAAATAAACTTGAACATGAGGATTTTGTCATTTTAATTAGGTATTCTAAATGAAAATTTCATAACGAAATTAAATAAAATTGAACTATTCCCCTAAATAGAGCTTGACTTCATCAGAACAGAACCACAAATTTTAACTCTCTATCTCCAACAATAAAAAAGTTATTAATTTTTAAAAAATCGGGAACAGGGTCAATTTTTAGAAGCCAGGAAAGTGTAGTTTTGACACCCGCTATCTCCTAAAATAACTAAGTTAGAACTTTCAAATCTCTTGCCCACACAACCAGTTATACATATAACAAGCTCAATTTTTTTTAGGGTTGTCACGAAAATGTAAATATATTTTTTATTCATCCAAAAACGAGCTGAAGCCCAATTTTACAAAATATTAAAATGGAGACAAAAAGTCGATTTTAGTTCATTTTTAAAAAATCATAAAAAATCAATTAGTTAAGTTATTATAAATATACAGGAGTCAAGTAAAAGGTAATTTAAAGCACAACAATGTGAAATCATCAGGTAAAGGTGAAAACAAGAAAATAATTTACATAAATTATTTCAGCAAGGCATGTACACAAAAATTGAGAATTTCAAACATTTTTGAAAATTCATAAAAAATTAACGAAGCAAGATATCTTTACGAATGTTACACAGTATTGTAGAACATGTTAATCTTTTCAATAATAAAGTAACAGACTTAGGTTTAGGAAACAAAATTCTTCTCCACATATATTTTAAAAATGGGCATTTTTGCACTGAAAATTTATACTTTCCAGCACCTTAAAAAATGTTCGTAATTAGATATACCCGGTATATATATCTATAAAAGTTATGGAAAATCTGTAGGAAACATTATTAACTATGAATTAGTAATGAAAATCAATTTTCTGCCTTTATTAGCACGTCTGTATGGATTTATTAGTCAGTTTAGAGACATTTCCCTGCACTGGTTTAATGAGACATTTCTGTAATCTGTTCTTGTACACCAACAACCTGGGAGAAGAATATTTTATTTAATTTGTACCGTATTAATTAAATTGTATTTAATTTATATTATTTAATAGTAATGGTTATCAACTTAGCATTTATGATCATGTCATTGCTATCAATATAATAACAAAATGCAAATATAACTAATGATATTACAAGCGGTAGTACTAACCTGTACTGTTGACTGTTGTCCAGTGTTAGTGTTGTTACACGGCATGTTTTGGCAGTGGTCTGGGTCTTCTCGTTCTTTTGTAATGGAATGGTATCTGTCTTAAGTTGTTTTCAGTTTCAACCACTGAAATATGAAATGTTAAAATTAAAACTCAAAAGTTTACAAGATTTTAACTGCCTCCTATTTGCCCTAATTAATATGAATACTGCATACACGGTATATAATTGATAACGTTAGTAAAGTAAAGGAGTAATTTTTTCAGTAAGGTTAATTTTGGAATTCGACATTTACGAAAGGGGGTGAAAGACTAGGTATCGGTAACTAATTTTTAAAACTAGCTTTATAACTTAGAGAAATAAGAATAATTAACATTGCATCACTTTCTTATGCCTCATACCATATACATTTATTTATAAAATGGATTAACAATCGAATTTCTAGTTTAAAAATGAACTCCACTAAAATTAAAGCATCCCGTTCACCCTCGCAACAATAATGCTTCGACCCAACATGAATGCTTCGCTTGAATCGGCTGAATTATCCGAGTTTAATGATTTACTGCAGTTTCCAAACAAATTGCATAGCTACAAAATAAATACCATTAAATATTTAAACATTTCATTGAACTAATTATATTTTCCTTTTCTTTCTCCGCTATCTTAAAATAAATACAGATGATTTTAAAATAAAGCTTGATCGTCATTTTTCACTAGGCGTAAGAAACACGCATTAGTTATCGATAAGCCCACACTAAATTAACAAATGTATGCAATAAAAAGCTTTCTATATAATTTAAACATTCCCAAACTAAACAATAATGTTTAACTTACCTATTTCAGTTTAAAACCCACGAAAAGGCACTAAATTTAAGAAGATCTTAGATAAAATTAGTCATCGCCTTCTGGTTTCACAGATCAGAGTTGGCCGTGGCGGGGTCGATTTGCACTTTTTTTTAGCAGACGGCGTTGACTTGGTTCCAAACCTTTACGCGTTTACCCCATAAATGGGGCGTTCACAAAACTATAACAGTTTTATAGTAAATTGGATTACCTTTCTGAATATATATTTTTGAGAGCCGTAAAGTGATTTTTTCACATAGAAAACGCAATTTTTGTGTTAAAATCAACGTTATTTAGCATTAATTTACAGTTTACAGCTCCGAAAAATACATCATATTAAAGAACTACTTTTCTACTTTCTAGATCAGTTGTTACTGAACGCACCTGTATAAAGGAGCTTTAGCGTAGCGAGCTGGCGCGACCCAACCAAAAAAAAAAAATTTTTCTCCCCGAAGCGTAATTTTCGCCGGCTCATTTAGAATACCTATTTTAATGATAAATTTGCAAGATTCTTGAAAATTATACTAAGAATTGTGTTGTTAAACAATAACACAACCAAAATCATCAATGATTCTGTTTTAATTTTCATGAACTTTCAGGATGTCTTTTAGTATTTTTGACTGACTGATACATTTTTTAATGGATTTTGAAAAATTATGTACATTTAGTGTAGCACTTCTTCAAACGTATAGACATTTAAAAAAAAAAAAAAAAATTGCATGGAATATTGTTGGTTTAGTTATAATCATAATTTGATATGAAAATGATTTCAGCTGGATATAACAATGTGGAGGTTGCAGAATTTCTTTTAGAAAATGGAGCTGATGTCAATGCTCAAGACAAAGGGGGCCTAATACCACTTCACAATGCATCATCATATGGGGTCAGTGTGGTGTTCATTTAGTTTTTAATATTTGGTTCATTTCACCAAATTTTAAGTTTGATGTTCTCACTGTGTGCTTAAACTTACAGTATAGAATATAATTATAGAAAGCTCTGACATGATCTACTCCAGCTAGGATCAACTGTAATAATTCAAAAGCATAATTCCTAGGTTAAAGTTTAGTTTCTCTCCATTTTACCATTACCTTAAAAATTAAATTGTGTTTACATATTTACAGCATGTGGACATCGCTGCTTTGCTCATTAAGTACAACACTTACGTTAATGCTCAAGATCGTTGGGGCTTTACCCCTCTTCATGAAGCAGCACAAAAGGGGAGGACACAATTGTGTGCATTATTGGTAAGTTCATAGTACCTACATTTACTTTGTCACTTGCATTAGATAATCTTAAAAAGTAAGAAAACCAGTACTGGCCTATTATTTTTTGTATCCAGTATACACTTGTATTGGCACAATCAAATAAGTTACACCGCTTTTAAAATATTAAAATAAGCATTTTTTTTTCATTTCCATGTAATTAATGAAATCAATCCTCTGCAGCTTGCACATGGTGCTGACCCTACAGTAAAAAACCAAGAAGGTCAAACGCCTTTAGACTTGACAACAGTAAGTTTAAGAACGTTTTTTTAAACAGCTCTATAACTTAATTAAGTTTAGTAATAAAAAAAAACGTTTGCTCAGTTAGGCAGGTAAGTTAAAAAAAAATGTTCTTATTGTTATGTTAATGATACTAAATCTATAAAATGCACTTTTGCGATATCCTAATTCTACCTAAAAATAAATCTCAAATAGGCAGATGATGTGCGAGCATTGTTACAAGATGCCATGCCACCACCTTCCATGCCCCCTTCCTTACCTAAATCACAGGCAGCAAATTTAATAAGTTCAAGTAGTTCATCATCATCCAAGTAAGTATCACCTCTGTTATAGAATCTTTTCAAAGGCCTATTTAAAATTTAAATTTATTAACCATCTCTGTAACAATTTGTTTTAAAATGTAAGTGGGTAAGGGTCAAAGTCATATTATTTATTTCAGTAGCCTGTTAAACAGCAGCAGTAGTTCAGATATAACTCAAGGTGCAGTTGGAGGCACTTCACCACAAGTTGGAGATGGCTGTGTTGATAGATCCATAGCAGAGGGAGAACGAAGTATTGAGGGAATAAGTGTATCATCATTCTTGTCAAGTGTTGGCCTTGAACAGCTTCGAGATATTTTTGAAAAAGAGCAAATTACGATGGATATTCTTGTGGAGATGGGACAAGATGAACTTAAAGAAATAGGCATTAATGCTTATGGACACAGGCATAAGATTCTCAAAGGAATGGAGAAGCTTATAGCTTCAAAAGGTATGCTCATTTGTAACCTTTAAAAAATCATGTAATAAGTAATATTTGTATTTTATATTATTAATTTATATTAAAGCCAGCTGACCCTACATGTTGTGCCCTCACAACAATATCACTAAATACAAAAAAAATAAAATTTGAATATGTTCACCCAATGGTATTTTACACTGCAATGCCATGGAGTTATTTTAAAGTGCATAGATTGTTTTTCTTGTGCTTGTAAAATATATAATTTTCATCATTTTTTTTTTTTTACACAATGATGCAGCAAACATTTATAAACATAGTTTTAGTCTAAAAAACTTAGATAGTATATTTTTGTTTGTTTATTGCGTAGTCAGAAGGGTTTTACTTTAAAAAATGTCATTCTTATTTTGAAAATAGGTGTACAGAATGTGGTTGGAGCTCCTAGTCAAGGCACTATACTAATTGATCTGATGCCAGATGATCCAGAATTTATTTCTGTAAAAGATCAGGTAAGAAAGAACAGTCTTTGCACTTCTACTGTAATTTCATATTACAATGGTTTCCAGATATTTATTTAGATTATATTAACCCTTACAGTATCCGGCGCGTCTTTTTGCAGTTACCTAATTTTTCCCTGTGGCCCAAGCGCGTCTATTTGCCACATAGAGGAGTATCTAATAAAAACACAGAAACGAGGATATAACCTTTCACCCCAATCTCGGGCAGAATGTTTATTCGTTAGGGGAATAGTCAAATTTTAATTTGCCTTTTAAATTATGAAAATCGACCAAGTACTGAGTTTTTTATGCGGATCTGTATTTGTTGTTTCCATGGCGCTACCAGCGCTATTGAATATTGTTCATGATGACTTAGAGGGGTATCTAATATAAACACAGAAATGAGGATATAACCTTTCATCACAGTCTTGGGCAGAATGTTTATTCGTTAGGGGAATAGTCAAATTTTAATTTGCCTTTTAAATTATGAAAATCTACCAATTACTGAGTTTTTTTAACGGATCTGTATTTGTTGTTTCCATGGCGCTACCTAATTGCTATTGTTGATGGCGACTTACGCCCACTTGATGAAACCTTTTGTTCTGAAAATATTATTGAGCTTTAATTGGGATTAGAAGTGTTTTTTAAACACCCTTATCCATTTCTGAACAGATAATTCTCTACATGTTATTATCAATTGTTTAAAACAAAAAAGCTACAAAATAAATTAACAGTCCCATCAAATTTTGACTCGTTCCAAAATAATGTCTGGGCTACAGGGAATTATTAGCCAATTAATGGCCGGTACTGAGACAATAAAAGCAAAAAGTAGGTCAGTACCGTAATGGTTAAGATTATTAAAACACTATAACCAATGAAGTGGTTTTTTATTTACGTGCATTTATCTGTAAATTTAAAAAAAAAAATCCAGTGTATAAAGAATAATGTAAAGTAATACAGGAACAGACGGTACAGGTCAAATAAAATGTTTTCACAATACAATTCAAAATGTTGTTTGATATCAGGGGTACCCTGGTTTGTTATTAGAAATGACAAATGAATGCCCCTTATGTCTTGTTGGTTGCTTCAGTGAGCATTGTCTGCAGCACATATTTCTTTATTTCTTCTTTGCGAAATTTCTTTTGGTCTTCCACAGTTACTTTTTTCTGGGCTGTCCAACGTTTTTTTTTCTCTGGAAAGTGAGGTTGCTGGCATCTTAAAAACATAGCCAAACCATGTCCATCATCCATTGCTCCTTTGGTTGTTATTTTCAATTGGAGTCTCATTTTTTTTCATTTGAGCATACCAATGATGACTACAATAATGACCTCCATACCTCAAGCCATCTAGTAGCCTATCATAGATAGTCATTTAGTGTCCTTTTTAACCTTAGTATGGTATTCTTTTTCTTTCTTTTTAGAACTTTTCAAAAAAAAAATAAAAAAATAAAGAGAGCCATTTGATTTTTAAAAAAAATTACATTTAATTACATTTTAAAATGTCAACTATGTCTATTGCTTTTAAGTAAAATATGTTTTTTTAAATCCCTTCCATTAGATGGTTTCAACATTGCGGGACCACAAAGATAATGTTGGAGGTATATTTAACAGTTATAACATATTAAAAATACAGAAGATAAGGAATAAACGTCTTCTCGAACGCTACTGCCACCGTCGAAAAGAAGTTGGTGAGGAGAATCATGGTCAACCTAATGAAAGGCATTTATTTCATGGATCTCCTTTTATTAATGCCATTGTTCACAAAGGCTTCGACGAGAGGCATGCCTACATTGGGGGAATGTTTGGAGCAGGTAATATATGAAATTTATTGAGATATTAGTTTATTACATTCTCATTTTTTAAAATATTGTGTTGCATTCACCTTATGTGTTAAACACTTTTTACCCACACGACGCACGTCAACAGATTTTAACCCTTATATCCACACCATAGCATCTATATAACATATCAGCAAAATAGCTTCATAAATATTCTTCCCTTAGCTATGTACACATTCTAACATGTTTACCTTCTTACCAAATAATCTCAACTTTTAAATGAAAATAGCTTGTTTTTAAACTCAAGATTTTCTTCAAAATTTGAGTATTTTACACATATTGTTAATAATTTTGTCAAAAATCGACTGATGATAAATTTGATAGCAATTTGGATGTAATAATAGATATTTCATCAGTTAATTATTCTGTGGAAATACAGATTTCTGTATGTAATTTAATTAACAAAGTGATATAAACATCCTCTGGCTTGACAAAGTTATTGAGTTTACTGTCATAACCTTATTTTTCACCAGGGTGGGGGATGGATTGGGGGGGGGGGAGTGTTGGTCACTTGAACAGAAGGACTTTTTTTACTCCAAATTCTAAGTGGATATAAAGTGTTCAGAAAAAATTAAACTTTTGTGCCACATTATCAGTAATAATACTTATTTTTGTTAGTTCTACAGGATATGAAGTTGTGAATTTACTGTCTTTTCAAAATGAGCATTATATAATTAATGAATACCATTTTAAAATTTTTTTTAAATAGGCATATATTTTGCTGAAAATTCATCCAAAAGCAACCAGTATGTGTATGGGATAGGAGGAGGAACAGGTTGCCCTGTTCACAAAGACAGATCTTGTTATATTTGCCACAGGTAAGTTTATTTCATTAATAATAAAAAGTATAGTCACATAATTTAATCCCATCAAATAAACGTCCTTAAAAAACATTTTATTAACTTAATACTTTTAATGTAAACTATTTATCATCCTAATTCTTATTCTAAATGTACGTTTCCTTTTTTCATTTAAAATGGATATAAAAAAATATAATACAGACAACTGCTATTGTGCCGAGTGACTTTAGGAAAATCTTTCCTCCAATTTTCTGCAATGAAAATGGCTCATGCTCCACCAGGCCATCACTCAGTCATTGGTCGTCCCAGTACAGGTGGTCTAAATTATGCAGAGTATGTAGTGTATCGTGGGGAGCAGGTAAGAAGTGTTAGAAATTATGTGTTCAAATATTTAAAGCAATGACGCTTATATTTTAAGAAAAAAATTATTTGATTAATTGAGCATAATTTTAAAGAAAGGTATTTTTTATTCTTTCATATCATTGAAAAAGTAAACTGCAATTTTAAAAAAAAAAGATATTTGGGATGGTTTGTTCATTTATAAATTTATAGTGAAAAATTAAAATCTTTTCTTACAAATTACTAACAGATAAGAAATTTTTTTTAGTGTTTTGATTTTTTTCCATTTCTCTTGTAGGCATATCCAGAGTACCTCATCACTTTTCAGATAACAAAGACAGACAGCACACCAGAATTGACAAAACCCTAGCAGAGTGAATTTTAATTAAAAAAGCTCTATTTTTATTGAAGTCTTTCCTATATACATAAATTATTGTGTTTTCTTTTAATTGTGTCTGATAAGATTGAACAGGAAGTTTTAATCTCTAATATTGTGTATTTATTTGTGTAAAGGAAATTCCAGCTAATTTTGTTGGAAGGAAATTAGCAAAACGGTATGGGAAAACCTGGAAAAAAGGACGCAACAAAATGTTTAAACTTTAGGAGGTTCTTCTAGATTTGTTCAAAAAAAAAAAAAAAAGCAATATTTTTATGTACAGAGTAATTTTATGTGAATATGCATCTCTATAGTCTTCTTTTAAGTTTTTCAGCAGATGCTTAAAATTTCTTCTAACGTCAAGGCCTGGATGATAATATTGTGGATTTATTTTGGTAAAGGAAATTCCAGCTAATTTTGTTGGAAGGAAATTAGCAAAACGGTATGGGAAAACCTGGAAAAAGGACGCAACAAAATGTTTAAACTTTAGGAGGTTCTTCTAGATTTGTTCAAAAAAAAAAAAAAAGCAATATTTTTATGTACAGAGTAATTTTATGTGAATATGCATCTCTATAGTCTTCTTTTAAGTTTTTCAGCAGATGCTTAAAATTTCTTCTAACGTCAAGGCCTGGATGGATATCATATACTTTTACAATGATTTTACTAAACCTATTGGGTTTACTTAATATTTATGCGGAATGCAAAGATGAATCTATTACCAAAATGTATAAGTCCAAGGCAAGAGTCCTCATACTTCTCATAAAGAATTTTCATTTACTATATTTACACAAAGGGAGATGATTTTTATGACAATGAAAAGGCATTTAAAGGTTAAGTCAGTGGAATTACACTTAAATTAAAATATTGTAAATATAAAATAATTAAGAACTTTGTTGTACAGATTGCTTGTTTCATAGATTTTGGCAGTGTAATAAATAACCAATTTATTTGAATGATTTCTTTAGGGGAGGTTGGGAGGGGGTGGTTTGGCAGCTCGTATTGTCTTAATTGGTCTATCCATTTTGGATAGCACAAGCAGCCAAGCCATATCTATCTGATCTCATCTGACATTTTAAAATCTAATTTGACTGATCATATTTTTTTTGCTGAAGATTAAAAATGAATGTGTATTTTTTTGTGTTCATGTTCATGGCTGCATAATTTGTGGATTGCATGATTTGTTTGTTGGTAATTTTATTTTTTTTGCTTGTGTATGTGAATTTACATCCATTCAAATCTTTGTACAGTTAATTTTGTTTGGCTAAACATGTTGAATTAGAACTTAAGTTGACGACACACTTTGCTTACCGTGAATGCTACATATTTACCCAAAGTTGAGTAGGATTTAACTAAAGCAAATGTTATGAAGTCTTGTAAAAATGTATTTATGGAGTATTTAACAACTTATGGCCTTTTGAGTTCATGCCAGTGGTTATCTGATAATAAATATAATTTTCATTGTGTAGAAATGCGTTGTGTATTTAACGTATGATATTATGCATGATGTTACGTGAGGTATCGACAAGAAACTTACAATATATATCCACCAGAGGTTTTAATAGACTGACAAGAAATATCAGAACCATTTACTGACCAACATTTGTAAATAAATAAAATCTGTTGAGCAAAATGTTTTGTTGTAGTAGAAAACTTTTTTAAAAAATAAAGACTAAGAGTGTTTAATCACTCTTAGTTTACTGTTCATAAATCTGTGTGTGTTTGTTAAATGTGGCAATGGTGTTGTTAGAGATCTGGATTGAAAAAAAATGTAACCTTTGCAAGACAAGTTATTGAGAACTGGGCTGTTTTGCTTCTTCCAAGCCAGTTGCCTGTTTAGAAGGATAAAGATTTTTGGCTACTCAAATGGCCTTGTTGCATAATCAATAAAATAAAGAAACCCACTTCGTAATTGAAGCAAATAATTAATTCAAGGATCTATAACCTAGGATACATCTTCATGCAAGAAATTTTTAAACTAAAAAACACACTTATATTTCAAAAAGCAGGAGTCATTTAAATAGAAACTTTGGACCTGGCCTTAGTAAAGCTCTGGAATAGTGTCTTTATGTTGGTAAAATATGTAGGTAAAGCAAAAGCCCATCTGTACTCTGTGTTCGTCCCATGATGATTTCTTCATATTCCCCATTCTTGCGAACCTAACCAACGCAGTCCTAGCTTTTTTATAGCAATCTTCTATTCCCCTCATGGCTTTATTTTATTTATTTATTTTTAATCTTCTACATTTCCTGTTAATCTCATATGTATTTTTGCTGTCTTCTTAGCCAAAACATCTGCCTTTTTGTATTGTCCTCCTTCAGGTTTTTCTGTACCCTCTGTATATTTCTTATTGATTATTGATTTTTATTGCGTCAACCTGAAACAGGGTCTCCCAGCATTACTCTTTTATGTTGACGACCGTTTTAAAATGGATATAAAATTTTCTTTAGTGGTGCACTGGCTTGCAGATTATGTGTGGATCAAGTATTTTTTTTTAAAGAGATCTCATACATATTTCAGGTTTCCTGAATTATATTTTTTTATAATATGGAAACTTAATCAGCTGAAAAATGAAATAATAATGTAAGGAATAAACAAATGTATAATTAATGAAAAGAAACTTAACATTTATTTTCCTAAGCATAAAAATATTGTTTCCCTGGTTTTAGCTTAAATTTTAACTTGAAGATCAACAAAGTTGAAATGTAATTATTTTCAATAAGTTTAAAATCATTTAATTATTTTGTGACCAACCATTATCTTGTAACAATGCATAAGGAAGTTCTTATCTATCTGCAGATGGAGCATGAAAATATCATTTTATTTTGATTTTCCATTTAGTAACAAATTCAGTCAAAGTGCTTCACACGTTTATTTCACCTAGACTCCTTACTTGTAGGTAGAAAGAAATTGTCATGCGTGGCTTTTTTGTTTGTTTTTGGGTGGGGTGTTGATTTATGCAAAAAGTTTAAATTGCTTTCATTTATTATTCATTATAAATTATAAAAGTGCAGAACATCCGTATTTGTTTAATGATAGCAACCCAAGCTGAGTCATCCTTCATGACGGAATTAAAAAGACATCCCATTTGTTATTTTGTTTCTGCTATTGATCCTGTTAAAACTTTTTGACAGCCCATTCTTCATGCTATTCATTTTGCTCTTTTGAGTTTTTAAGCTCAAAATTTTGGGGAACACACTCTAACATGAATATAATGGAAAATATGCGGGAACGTTGTCCTTTGTTTCCTTTCTATAGAAAAGAGACAGAGTTTCTAAAACGTGGAGTTTTCATGGGGGGGGGGGGGGGGGGAAGGAGAGAAATGCCAGTAAACCTTTTTAGTGTCCTAGAATGTTTCAGACGCTTTGTAATTAAAATACCCGTTGGGCATGGCGCTATTTATAATCATTTATCTCGAAATAAAGCGTAAAATGTTAGGATGCATAATAGATCATAGGTACTGTACAATTTATTGCTAGGAAATATGCGAAGAACCTTTCAATTAGGGCATTGTGAACTGATAACTGACACTCACTGATATTCGGAATACTTGGGTGTAGGTAGTTGCATCACTTGAAATAAGGAAACATCCTGAACCTGTCAACCATCTATATGCCTATATTTTTTGTAACCATACTGCCACAAAATATCGAATTTTACTAATAAATATTCATATCTAATATGTGTCTAGCTTTTGAATGACGATTCACATTACTCAATTCGATTTCTCTTCTTATACATCCAAGCCAGTATTATCACCAGGGGGTGCGGACCGGGACCCTTAAAAAATAGAAAGAGACCGTTTCAAAGCCGATTTAAATTAAATACAAGAGAAGGGTGCCGCCAGAATAAGTTGCTACAAGAGAACGGTGACACCAGAACAGGTTGCTGCAAGAGAAGGGTGCCACCAGAACAAGTTGCTGCAAGAGAAGGTGCCACCAGAACAAGTTGCTGCAAGAGAGGGGTGCCACCAGAACAAGTTGCTGCAAGAGAGGGGTGCCACCAGAACAAGTTGCTGCAAGAGAGGGGTGCCACCAGAACAAGTTGCTGCAAGAGAGGGGTGCCACCATAACACGTTGCTGCAAGAGAAGGTTGCCTTAGAAGACGGCGTTACCGTGTTATCAAATAGAGCGTAAAAAAGGGGGGGGGGGCGCACCAGAGCAGGTTGCATCAGATAAGGTTGTCACTAGAGTTCGTTTCCACCAGGGTGTCACCAAACAGGGAGTCATCAGGTCAGGCAGACTAGGAGGAAATCTGGTGGGGTGACACAAACGATTTTTGCCGCCCCCTTCCACGAAAACAAAACTATGCAGTTGACTGAAAATGCTATCCGTGTGAAGAAAAAAGTGCCGCCCGATGGGGACCGAGCTTACGCACCCTTACCTACGTCACTGTGGTGGGGGTACACACGATGACTTTACTGCATTGGGTGACACCCATCCCTGTGAGTCCTCTGACGCCCTCCCCCTTTTTTTTTCTTTTACCATTCAACCCCCCCCCCCCCCAATTGTATTTATTGTGAGACTTTAAACATATTCAACTTTCGCATTGATATTATTATAATTATTTGAATTAGGATTCCGATAAGAGAAAATTCCTGTTAATTACTTATTGAAGATGTTGATTTCTGACTAATATCTGAGCTGCAAACGTTTGAAATATATTTAAAGAGCCTGACTATGTAAGACCAGGGCCTGCATGTAAATTTGTTTATAAATATATTTGTCATTTTAAAGGGAGCCTGGGTGAGAATAGTTGTTAAAAAATCTGATTGTTTGCTGCATCAATATATACTGGATATAATTATAAAATAAATTACAAATTTCCCCTTGTTTTTTGGTTGTTTTTTTTTTGTTTTTTGTTTTTTTAAAGAATGTCCTGTAACGTGTTTATTGTGGTGTCTTATCATTTTCTGAATAGTTTCTTTTAAAGTTGTATTTATAATGTCAAAACACAAAGCTCTGATTGGTTATACTACGAATGAAATGCATTAAAGCATTAAATTTGTTAAAGAAATTTTTGTACCCTACTCGCGAGCCATAAAGATATATATACATGATACATGTATATAAAAAAAAAAGTATAACATGGTGGGGATTTATAATTAGAAACAGGGGATATAACCGAGTAATTGGGTAGCCCACATTATGATCACTCAGCCATCACTGCTGCAAGTCAGTTTTCTAAAATCTGATTCAATTTTTTGCCAAGTCAAAAAAACAAAAAAACCCACGAAATTCTCGTAAATGAAAACGCTTTTACGCAAAAATTATAGTACAGATTTGATAAATATCTGAAAATCAAAGTTTTTTTTTTAAAAAAGTGATAGAGCCAGAGGACTCCAAGTTACATAGATGTTGTCATACTCATTCATTTTTTACTTTAACTTTAACTTAATATATTAAGGCTCATATATATATATATATATATATATATATATATATATATAT
>CAXITT010000005.1:3773905-3803645 GCA_964033795.1 Lymnaea stagnalis
GGTGGTGGGGGGATTAAACTATGCTCACGGCCGAAAATGCCGCCCCTCCATTTGAAGAAAAAAAAAGTGCCACCCGGGGCTGTCCGGCTGTCCACTTCCTCCGCACTCCATTACTACGCCAGTGTTAGCTAATAGATTTAATCTCAACGATTTATTTTAAAAAATGATTCTCAATAAATGAATGAAGGCAGAAAAAAAAATGTGAATAAACTTTTATGATAAAATTAATAATAAGCACAAAATGATTATGAATAAATTAAAAAAAAAAAAGACCCTAGTTAAAAAAGGTACTTGGGATATCTTGGTTGTGGGATATTAATATTAGTGCAATTAAAGACTGATTTTCCCGAAGTGCCTACTTTCGAAATTGCTATAGCTCTCGTTGTGCCCTCGTTGGCGGTCAATCCCACAATACACCTCGCGCAGGCGCAGTTCCCGTTTCGCGTGTATCGAGTCGCCATAATAATGAATCAGGTGTGTTTATTTTCATTTAGTATATCTTATATTTATAGTACTTTTCCATTTCTAATTGATATTTTCTTATTTTTCAGAACATGTTTGACGAAAGCAACCCCAGAACACTGTAAGTAATATCTCCTACTTATGTTTAATTTAGCTTTAAAAGGCAGTACTTCCTCAAAACTTTCATATCTTTTCATGAACTTGTCTTGTTTTTATTTATTTCTTCCGCACCATAAAATATAATGTTATATTTTTTCTAGCTATGTCGGAAATCTCAGTGACAGTGTATCTGAAGAATTCTTACTCGCCCTTTTTGGACAGATTGGAAGCTGTAAATGCTGCAAAATTATACACGAGGTAAGGAAAATGACAGGATATTTTAGTGAAGCACGGCGACTTTGTTTAGAGTTAGAGATAGGCATTATCTGCCCTTGGTGAATAACTAAAATGGCTTTATGCTTTGAAAAATATTATTGTGCTTTCTGAAATGTATTTGGAGACTAAATTATTGTTTAATAAAGATTATAGAACAATTTTTAAAATAAATTTTGAAGATTTCTAGGGTCAATGTTTTTTAAATTTCAGTTTGAAGGCCTACTTTTTAAAATTGTGATTGGCCTAGCCTTAACTATAAGAATTATAATATAAGTCAAGTCATTTTTTCATTTTAAATGAGTTACTACTACTACCACTCACTGACTCACTCATTTTGAACAAAATATATATATATGTTTTTATAGGCATATCCCAATCATTTCAATGAATGATCAATGATAAAATCATTTATTTTATGTCATGAATTTAACATATGGCCTATGATTTATAACCTGAATACTACTCTAGACTAAGATAACATAGACTTTTTTTTCTTTGCTTAAAGACTGTAGGAATGTAGTATGCTGTAGTGTAGTAATATTTGTATGTGTTGCCCATATCATAGGAAAACAAGTCAAAGCAAGTAGGAGTTAGTAACTACAGCATTTATTTATGCTAAACTTATAGGATCATTAATGACAAAGAAGGCATATTACAATTTGGATACATGACTAGGCTATACCAGAATTATTTGTAGATTTGGATAGAACCTAAGATTGGCTTAGAGGCTTAGGAATAATAAAGAGGATAAGCTTCTATTTCTTTAAAGATCTATTCTTGATTATTTTTTTTACTTGAAATTCCAACCCTCTTTCATTTGCTCACTAGCTTTTGTCTTTAAATTATAAATATTGGTACTTTGGCTGGCCTTTACAATAGCCTATAGTTATAGTCCTTTTGAAAAAGAAATGGATACTTAAATTAGTAATACTAGAACATACACCAAGCAGGAATAAAAGAAAGCTAGGCACTCTTAAATGAATTTTAAATTTTATTTTGTTGGTCCTTTTAAGGCATAGATCTAGCCCTAATAATATTCATTAGTAATTAGAATGGCATATAGATATTTTATTTCTAAATAAATAACTTATTTTTAGCTATTAGTATTGATGGGTTTTCTATTTATAGCACAATTTTCAAACTCAATATATTCTATTATATTTTAAATGAGGCCTAATTTTTAAATAATAATAAAGATTTTGGGCTAAACATATATTGATTGCTAAAATAAATTTGCCTTTTTTTTTTAATATAAGATCTCATAGTCTTTATTTAAAATAATTAACCTGTCTGATAAACTGCATGGCGCCATGGAATTAATGTGACTTATGTTAACTTTTTAGTTTGTTTCAATTGATACATTCAAGAAGTTTACTTATGATATTTATTAAGCTTCCAGAATGCTAATGTTTCCTAATCTTTATTTAAAGACTGAAACTTTTCAGATGGAATAAGATTTGTGAAATGTTAACTATCTAGGCCTATTGAAAAACATGCCAGTCACCTTGAGTGCCCATAGTAACGATGTTATTTGCTTAGGCCTTGGTCGACCAATGAGGCTCCTGTCTGTAGATCCCTTTTGATGCGGTACAATCCAGCATCCTCTGCCTTTTTAAATTTTTGTGAACACTGGTGGGTCTTTGTACAATTGATATATCTCATGGTTTGTATAAATTCTCTATCCATTATTGCCTGTCAATCGGACCATATAATTTTCTGAATATTTTCCTCTCCCATATGTTGAGCAGGTTCTCTGCTTTTCTGGTAAGGGACCAAGTCTTACTGTCATAAATTACAACTGGTCTGTTGATAGTAGTGTATATTGCCTTCTTTGTTCCCCTTGGCTTCATAGTAACTTTTGGAGGTTGAAATAAAAGTGGTTATCCTTTACTCTATCCCTGACATTATTCATGGTCTAGTTCAGTTTGCCTTTGTAATAATAGGCCAGTAGTTGATATGAAGTACACCTCTACGATAATTTGAATTTAAAAATTGTACCAAGCTACATTGTCTGTTAGTATTAAGGTGGTACCCGTTTATGGGCAGGTAATCTAACAATTTGCTTATTATTATCTAATCAGCTTTTTGGGGGCCAATTAAACAGCTAATCGACCGCCTGAAATACTCTCTAGATCAAGCCTGCACAACATGCGGAACACCCACTTTGCGGCCTGCGAAGTAACAAAATATTCTTTATTCTTATTATTTTCTAAATAGCTTTCCCCCAATGTCCTATTTTCTTTTGGCCTGTACATGTTTTTCCATAAAGTATTACGGCCTGCCTTACATTTTGAGTTGTGCAGGTCTGCTCTAGATAAGAAATGTAAGTCTAGATAATTTCAAATAAAATATTGCAATTTTAATGGAATTTCAAAAATCTTGCACCAAATTAAGGTATGTCCAAGACTCAAAGCATGCTATGATACACAAGTTCAGTCTTTTTTTTTTTTTTTTTTGATCATTGTCAGTGCTTAACACAATGACACGGTGGACACCAAAGATCATTGCACTACTAAGCTGAGCTGTCAAGACTTCAATGGCTTGAAATGAAGTTTTGGTTATTTCCGAGCCCTTAAACTATCACTAGCCCAATGTATCACATGCTAGATTACAAAAAAAACTGGGTGAGATTGCTCACAATATTAGTTTGATACGTTATTTTCTTATACATTTGAATCACTGCGCAACTTAATATAGATTGTATAGTGCATTCGAAACATTAATGTATACTTTTTTAATTATTACTTTTCCTTATGGTTGCCAAGAATTTAGATTAAATTCAAATAAATGTGTCACAGTATGTATTATAGCCACTCTTTATGTCAGAATTTAGATATTTGACATACCTGTATTGGCAAGGTTGGTGGCAGAGAAGCTGCTATTACTACCTTGGGTTGCCAACTGTCCGTAAAAAATTGACCTAAAAGGACTTGTCTGTAATCATTGGCAAGAAATTTAGAATTTAATTAAAAAAGTGAGATATTGTACTATTTTGCTTAAAGCAAACTCAACTTGCTTTAATTTTGTATGATTATTATCAGAAGCTATTCAACACTGAAGAGAATGCTATATAATAAAATAATGTTATAAATAGCCTCAAGCCGCATGGGAAATTCACACACGGATAGAACATAGTCATTCATATTTTAAAAAAGAAGAAAAAAAGCTTTTTAAGTTCCAAATTAAAAATGTTTGTACAAAAATTTGCCTTTCCATACAAATGTGCAGATTTAGAACATTGGTCTATAAATATTTTTTTTGAAGTTAGCAACCCTGTTTCTACCTAACCTTTTTTACCCCATGCTCCATTCGAGGACCTCTATTACTGAGTTTGAATAAAATCTTTAGTTACATATGTCAGAAATTTTTGAAAGTTGCACTTTCTGGTAAGAAATGATTTGATTCATTTGGGATAAGAAGTGACCCTCAAGCTTCAATTTAAACTACTTATAAATTTAATAAAAAAAATAAATAAAAAATGAGAGCTGTTCTTTGTGTAAACTTGGGCATCCTGATAATTTGAGTTCCAGGCCAGGCGGCCTGGATGGGGCCACAATTCCATATAAGTCAAAAGCCCACTTATGGTCATTTACAGTTTTCCAGTTATGGTGGAATTGAAAGTTATGAAAATTTGTATGATTACTTTATAGAATAATGTGATGAAACATAGAAAATGACACTTTTATTAATTTGTGTTAGACCATAATGAGAGTAAATACTTCATTAAATAGTGGATATTTTATGTTAAGGCTAAGGTGTTCCAAAGCACATACTTAAATACAGTTTCTCATATGAGTGCTTCCTTGCATAAAGTGAACCCAAAATTTGCTGTTGACTGAAGTCACCTCTGAGTCCTCTCAGGGATAATTGGCCTTATAGCTTAAGCTTCATTAGTTTCATGGTAGATCCTCCTCAGGGGATGTCAGTGTTTTCTTTATTTTGGATGAGTGAAGTAACCAACATTGTCCAGCTAAATAATTTTGACATTGTCCAACTAAATAACAATATACATTTTACTTCACCTAAATATATGAACCTTTTATTTTATCCTAGCCGTGGGCATCAAATTTACTGATCTTTTAGTGTTTTAGGCTTAGAAATATTCAAGTGATACCTTCCTAGGTTATTCTCTTATATAATTACTAGGGTGCTACCAGCAAAACAATGGGAGGTATATTGCGCTACTTTGTGAAAATTTGTTAATGGGTTTGTGGATTAGTGTTTATGTTCTGCATACATTTCTACATGGATTGATAATCTTGACCAAACTTGGCACACATATCCATCATTATCCAGAATGAAACACAGAAAGAATTTAAATAAATTTAAAAAAATATTCCTAATTTTTTTTTCTTCTTTTTACTAAATGAATAAAATTACCAACAAATACTCCTATATGAATAGATGGATCTTGATCAAACTTAATACACATGCACTTGATTATCCATATTCAAATATCTAAGGGTACGGAGCTCATATTTTCTATTCCTTTGGGGCCGGGGGGTTCCATTTCATTTTTCCTTAGATAAGCTTTATAAATACCATTAGACTTAGACCGCACCCGGAAATTTGATCGAAATACATTTCTTCGACAGTAAATTAATTGACGGTTATTTGATCAAACGAGATTTTGTTGAATCTTTTTTTCAGTTTTACATTAAAATTTTGCTTCAAATTTCTTTTTGAAGGCATCATTTTGTTTCACAATATTGTATAATGCGTTCACTCACAAAGAAATTTGACAGAAATTTTAATATGTGAACTTAAAAAAAGATTCAACCAAATTTCTGTTGGTTTAAATTTCCGTCTATCAATTTACGGTCCATCAACTTTCTTTCGATCAAATTTCCAGAAACCGACGAAGACAACACTACAGGTTCTATGTGAATTGATGAATCTAGACCTAGCTTAGTAGCAACACCCTTCATCGTCCCTACTGAAATATCGGTGGGTTTAAATTTAGTCATGTCCAATCCCTTCTGGGTCGATCTAAAATTTTCCAGAAAGTTTGACGGTTTAGATCTTCGCCATTTTCAACCCAGTTTTAATGGGTCAACTTTTAAATTTTAACTCCATTATTTATCTGAAGGATTTTTTATAGGCCCCCATATCTCAGGCATATCTAAAATGGTACCTTATGGAATGGGGAGCCCCTTCTATAAACTTAAATGAAAAATGGTTATAGTTATGGCATTGTTGTAGAACTTTTCGTATTTGAAAAATAATTATGTTGAAAAGTCAATCTTTACACATTTTAAGGCGGTCATTTTAATCTAGAATGTTCCAGAAATTTCTATAGTGTTCCATGGAGTTATATAGTGGTATCTAATAACTTATTGAAATGTTAGTTTCGTTTTTATTCATTTCTATACCTTTCTGGCGATTTTCTCAGTACCAGGTATCACTGAGTCAGCTTTATAAGTTTCATGAAGTTTCTGGATTATTCGAGATGTTTTGTTTTTTTCTATCGTCTTTAAAGATTATATAAATGTCCTTATGTTTATTAACTTTCAATAATTTTCATTGAATGTTATGGATTAAGAATTAATGATAATTTTGGAAGTTCTAGAAAGTTCTAAATTAATTGTACATTATTATGGCCTAAGCTATATACATAAATGAAGATGAAGGCTTAGATTACAGTATACACATCTACAGTTATTGTTGGATATTGGCCAAAATTGGTTAACATACCCTTCATAATCCCACCGGGGAACAGGGTCCCACTGAGGAACAGTATCCCAATGGGATTCAGCTGATAAAACGTGATCCCACATGATAACAATATCACAACAGAGAACAGATCCAAACATGAATTTGATCTCACAGGGAACGTGATGCCACTGAGGAATGGGATGCCTCTGGGGAATGGAATTCAACAGGGGACTGGATTCCACAGAGAACGGGTTCCCAATGGGTTTGGGATCCAATAGGGATCCGGATCTTATTGGGATCTCTCGGGATGAGATCCTGAAAAGGAAATGATATCCCTTTTGGGATCATAATTTTATAAATATGTTTCTTAGTGGTGAAAATTTAATTTTTAATTAATTCATTTTCTTAGCAATTTTTTTTTTTTACTGGCCCCTTATTTTCGATGTTAGCTAAAAGGCTACAAAAATGTTTATTCTGAGAGCAATCCTGGAAAACGCCAGGTATATTGGCTAGTTTAGGGAATAGTTAATCAGGTATTTTCTTTTTTTTAAAAAAGGTATCTTTGTATTGAGTTTAACGTTTATAACATGAGTTTCCATAAACGTGTATCCTCTATACAACATAGATCCACCCAACCTTTATTTCACACCCCTGAACGGCAAAGAAAATTATTATTTTCAATTCTTTATAACATTACTAACGTTAAAGATTATTTATACTTGCATTGAAGCAGACTTTTATTATATTTAAATTTATTTACAAAAATTTCCGTGAAGTGATGCAAAATCACTATCATTGGTTTTAAGAATTATTGAGCGTAACCACCTTCTTTGGCTCCTTCTTAAATGCATTTGATCTCTTTAAATTGCCCTTTAGCTCATACTGAGGAGAGATCATGTATTAAATACTGTACTATAACTATATGCTATAACTATATTACATTCCAATTACTCGGGGTTGGGGTAGTATGTCAGGTATGTCATCCTTATTGTAAATGAAATGTGTTACAATGTCGAGAAATGATGTTTTCATGGCTTCCCTGGATAGTAATTCAATATTTGTAATTGTTTCCAAGCTCATCGTTGTAACTGCTGCTTTTGTGCCGTTATGTGTTTTCATTCAAAAGAAAGAAGATGATGTAGGTTGTGTCAACCCTGGAGTTAGCACGCTCAAATACAGCTATTAGATTTGATGCCGCCTTGGGGAAGTATCAAAATTACATACTAGTTATTAAAATGTGTTGTAATTTACTGCTTTCCAGCATAAAGGGGATCGTCTGCTCAAAGATAAGTTCCTTAAATCAATTTTTCCCCAACGCATTTAATAGACTATTCTTATGGAGTTTCTACAGGGACTTGAGGTTATATCTATATTCTGTCTACAAAATCATTATTTTTCTACCTGAGTGGAGATATTAGAATTTTTTCTAGTATTAAATATTCGTTTGAACTTTCAGCCCTCCCTACCCTGACCATCCGAAAACACGCTTATTGTTAATGGCGTGGTCTTCATGCACCCGATCCCTACACCATTTTTTCTCCCCCCCCCCCTCGCCTTTTTTTTTTGTTCTTTCTGTTCTTGTAAACCCCCTCATTGTGTTATCGCATTGTTGAACTCTCTAGCCCCCCCCCCCCTCAGTACTATCTGTAGTGTTCTGGGTTACCCAACCTTGGGGTCTCTCGCTCCTCGTTCTGTACTTTGTCTCAGCGAGTCAAGTAGGGCGCGTCATTAGCGGTGTTTAAAATCTCTATTGACCCTATTGCAACCGTGTCTTGTGTCTAAGTTTATGGGAAGCTTTGTGTTAACTGCTCTATGAGTTCTATGAGCGGCGTGGAGGGTTTCGTTTTTTTTCCCCATCTTTTTCTTGGAAGTAAACTGAACGAAAATTGCGCGCACGGTATGTGAAATGTGTCATTGAAAACTCAGTATGAATTTTTAATCCCTACTGATAAAACGTTGGGGAAATGGATTTCCAGCGATGTATATCATGTAACAATAGATTAAAGATTTCCATTACAACTCTGAATGTGGTGGTGATTTGATATGAGTAAGGAAATCTCATGATGTTATTTGTTTAGGTAGTTGCGCCGAGGTGGTTAATGTTGGATCAGTGTTCGAAGCACCGTATCGAGTTTATCACAATTTAATCTCATGTGGTTATTAAATTTGAAACTCTTGAAGATTTTATTTCTGGTTTCGTTTATGATTGCCAGCATGTCGGCGTTTTAAAGTAAACCTGCATAATAGTTGCTCCTGTAGAGACTTTTGAATTAGTTATTCAAGATGGGTGCCCCCGTCAATTCCCAATCGAGGACTTCAAAACTATTCTCTACACCGTTGATGTATTTTAGCCGAGTGACCAATGGTCAACTAGTGGTATAATCAAAAGGGGCCCTTGATGATTTTCATGTGATAACGTTTTCGGAGTTCATGCTATGCCTGATAATAAACAAAGTGGTCAGTTTTATCTCCGTGGTTGCCTTCAAGGTCGCTTTTTTAAAAAAATTAAAAAAAAAAAACTTTTTGGGGATGGACGCAATGGCTGCTTTATCATATGATTTGTGTCGGTTAAGTTGCGTTACAATATATTAACTACACTCTCTTTTTAGGTTTAGGCACGTTAAAATGTTAAAGAAATATTTTAAAAACGTTAGAAAATAATATTACGTGAAAAATTTGAATGGAAAGAAAAGGTTCGAGTATCTTTTAAAAGGGGTGTTCAGAAGCGATGTCAGAGAGCAACCTGTGCCAACAGATCGAAAAGGGCGTAATGAGGTTCACTCCCATCTTGTGCGTGCGAGCGAAATCTGTAATGAAGTTCACTCCCCCTTGGATTCCGTGTGTGTGTGTGTGTGCTAACGAGAGAGGAAACTCGCAGTCATCGATCATAACCGGCGGCACTCACTCATACTTTCAAACTTTTCAAAATTGGTCGCAATTAAGTCTTCAGCCGTGTTTAGCGTTGTCTGTAAGAGCCGGCTTACAAACGTCGCAGCGAGTCACGATATTCTTGTCATCCTGGAAGATCATCTGCTGATTAAACATTCAAGGCTATTCATTTAAGGGTCTACCGACTATATCTGCATGTGTCATATAGGATCGTTTGTGTGCTTTGTGGATTCTGGAGCTTTACCAGCGGCTGTCCTTTAGTCAGCTTTTCTCTTGTTATGAGTTAATCGAATAGTCCCTTCATTACTTGTTAAAATGAAATGTATCATTTACTTGAATGCCTCGGCGCTGGTTTGCTCATTGGCGTCATGTGTCTCCACGAGGAGCCAGCTATCTCAAGTCCTTATAGTAGAATGACTTGACACATGTCGACTTTCACACGAGTTGTGTGCGGTCAATACGTGTAGTTGCAAGCAGATAAAAAAAAAAAAGCTGTTCGCTGGTGTGAAGCATGGTATGGCGTTTTGTCACGGCAGTCAGTGCTTTTCTCCTTTAATTAACTTTTGTGCTCATATGTGATTCCACTTGACCATTTTACTTCCGCGTGCTGTGTAGCCAATGGAGTGGTGTTAATTGCTTACGTTTGGATGTGAACAATGTGCCGTGTAAGACTAGGCGTTATCATTCGTCCTCGCCAAACGATCGTACTGTGGATCACTAGCGTGGCTTTGGTAGTCTTTCTCCTAATGCACACGTACACACTGAGTCATGGTCGTTCTTGTTAATAAGCCGTTGTTATACCCACGCGACGTTTCACCGTGAGCGTTCCCCCACAGTCTGGTGACTCGAGTCTTTTGTTATGACTGTTTCACCCGAAGTCTTCGTAGTTAAGTTTGTGAAGAGTCTGAAATGTAAAATCAAATAACTGGGATATTGGATTTGCACGTGAATTGTCCTTTTATGTAACACCTATCTCACACATTGTTACTAATAGTAAATGTTTTAGGAAATGCCGTTGTTAATATTTGGAGCACGCGAAGTCCGCACAGGATCGACTATAAACCAATTTATTTATCGTTACGATTGTATTAAACAGTACTTCGTTTTCTTTTCTTTTTTTTTTTTTAAGTGCATACCCCATGCCTACCCATCACACGATGAGTCTTCGTGAAATTGTTAATAGGAGTATTTGGAAGAACCCTTTGAGATGTTAAAAGAAATTGTGACCCTCTATTGATACATTGTCGTATATTTCTTATAATATATTTAATAATTTTTAAAACTGAAAAAACATTTACGCTCTGTTGGTTTTTTTACTCTGTATATAAAAAAAATCCGTGGTATGATGCTATCAACACGTTGTTTGAATTTGTAACAAATACAGTGTTATTCTTATTTTGTATAAGAACGGAGGGGAATCTCAAGCGCTTCTAGAAAACAACGTTTGCACAGCCGCAGACTTATTTATTTGGGAAGTGGATTTATTTGTTAACAGTTAATGGCGCCCCCCCCCCCGGCGTGTATGGGTTCGATTTTCTCGTCACTATTGGGTTCAAATGTTTAAAATAAATTACTTTCGACGACTTTGATTGACGCTGACTATCTTTTGGGTGGGTCAGGTGCGTCCTACTTCTAAAAAACAACGTTTGCACAGCCCGAGACTTTTTTATTTTGGGAGTGGGTTTATTTGTTAACAGTTTATGGCGCCCCCCCCCCCCCGGCGTGTATGGGTTCGATTTTCTCGTCACTATTGGGTTCAAATGTTTAAAATAAATTACTTTCGACGACTTTGATTGACGCTGACTATCTTTTGGGTGGGTCAGGTGCGTCCTGAAATACATTTGAATATTAAAGCTGCACGTTGTTTACTTTAGAAACACAAACATGCTGACCACGTGGTGTACCAAAGCCTATTTTTATTTTATATGTCCAGGATGGTGTGTGTCCTCCCCCTCTTTTAACCCCTGACCTAATTGAGTACGTTGCCAAGGTTAGCTATGCTGTCTCTGGTCTGAACATTTAGATCGGGGCTGACCAACCTGCGGCCCTCGGCATCATTATCTGTGTCCTTCGATTTATTAGAAAGTGTTGATAAGAAATGACGTCACCCGGGAGTTCACTAAACAATTAGATTTCAAATGCAAAAAAACATGTTTTAATTATTACAATGCATGTTGTACTCATTCCATTGATATGTTTAATGTAACCGATGCATCAGAGTATATATATATCCCCTTTCGTCATTTAAATTTATCTGATGATTGAAAATACCACAGGCCGAAGTGAGATCTCAGTTAAACCCAAAGTGTGTGACCGGAGACATACCCGGTCACTTCTTATGTTAACTGCTTGCTTGATGTTTTCCATTTCAACATTCTTACGTCTTGTCTTTTGGACGTGCCTGTTGTTGTCGTCGTTGCCCTCCTCAGCTGCTCAAGTGTCACCTGGTATACTTGCGGTCAAGTAGTCCTCACCAAACACAGATCACAATATTGTTTGGTTTGTCTGTTTGTCGTTTGTTTGTTTTTTGTTGCACTGTCAGGGTTTACTGATTGGTGGAAACATATTTATAATTTAAAACAATCTCCATTCTTGGACCTCACAATATCCTTTATTCATTACTTGAGATGTCATTATTTATTTTTGTCACTTAGTGTGTTAGGATTCCAGCAGTTGAAGCACTGCCTTGTTGTAGATTGATTAAAGTGGAGGATACATCATTGGCATAATAGTAGATTACAAGATGTTGTTAGTACTATCTTAAAATCAATATATAGCAGTTAACCATCTGCTTGCTATCTCTGCTGAAGATATTTGAACCCATAATTACCCACACATCAATTGTGTATACTAAAATCTATTTAGTCACCTGCTCACTTTTATTTACCTCTTTAATCAACCTTACAAAACTGACTCGTTCTGTACTCGGTGACTGCTCAGTCCTGCCTGTATCGTAACCAATGGTATGATTTGGGTACCAAGCTGTATTTTTTCTTCTCCCCGGGAGCACCCATGTGTGGGGAAGGAGGGGTTGCTGCTAAACGTCGGTGGTGCGTCACAGCGGGACCTCAGAGTGCACCCAAGCATCACCACCAAACGTGAATACAAACCCGGCATTGATTCAGATAACTTGCTCTCCATATCTGCCATTACCATAATATAAACAGCCACCCCCCTTCCAACCGCACCCCACCCCCCTCTCCTTTTTTTCTCCCGTTTCAGTTTTAAGTGTACGAGATTGCACTAGTTGTCGACTCGCCCGTTGAATATGGTTTGTGTACATTCATGATTGTGCTGTATTGATGCATGCACATATTGTCATTGGGTGCGATATTATAAAATGCGTGTAATAAGGTTTCAAATACTTCATTTTAAAAAGGAAATTGTGTGGGGGGGGGGGGTTTGGTGGTGTTCAAATGCCATTGTTCAGCAGAGAAATGGAGTAATGGTGAGAAATGGATTGCAAAGTTTGCTTAGCTGCGCATTTGAGCTGCACACATAAAATTGTAATTGCATAAGTAAATAAAAACATTCTTTTTTTTTCTCCTGTCGATTTATAACACACAAAAGCAACCACCAACCGCGGCTGTTCCATCCCTCGTAGCCGCTAGCCATCGACGCAGTCATTTATCACTTGTTGCCTGTATCGAGCTCGTGCATTGTTCCTCATTGGCTCCTCAATTCGGCCAATATTATAGCACTCTATATTTACACAGCTCGTGACTCATTTTTTTGGGACAAACGCGCCTGCCGTATTACAATATCATCCCCAGTGCTTTTGTCACTGCATTACAGGCGCAGGAGAGGGGTATTTGCCAAGAGGAAGGATTTTTAATATAGAACTCTATAGGCTATTCGGCGCGGGACAGCTGTAATTACCGACATACCACAGGCGCGAGGTCACAATCGGGCCGGGTCAGAGTTGTTCGTCGAATTGTTCAAGTGTACTTGCTAGTTATCATAAATTACCACTTTACACGTGTTAGCCGCTCCGGGGTCGTAATACACTTCAAAAAGTATTCCAATAACAAAGTATATTCGGCTTTATAGCTGTCACATAGTCAGGCCTGTTAATGAGTAATCGACGAGGCAACGAGTGTTGATAGTCATTTAGTATTGTGCTATAGTCACTTTGTTCATCGCAAGCTAGGATATCCCATGTGTTCTCATCTTGTCCCGACACATCAATCGGAATAGCTCTCAACCCGTTTGTTGGTTTTTTTTCCCCTCTTATTTTTCTTTGTTTTTGTGTGTGTTTTTTTGGTATACTTTTTTTTTTTTTTTAAATTTGCTTTCCACTTCAACCAATCAGGGATGAGGACTGCATAATGTTGTTCTAACAATAATTATATCGACGACGCCTAATTATTTTGTTCTTGGGCGTGTGCTGCTGCTGCTGCTGTGTGTTGTGCCAGATGAACGTAGATCAAACAGAAAACCAGTGTTACAGAACTTGAGTCAATGATTTCGAAGGATTGGTACTATTTATGGTTTTGAAAGTTGTGTATATTACGTGCAGCAATTTATTATCCAAGACAACAATAAGGCGTGGATTCAATTTAAAAATTGAATATTCCGGCATAGTGCAAAAAGTAGAATTTAGTGTTAACATCTCCACTTCCTAGTATTTTATTAAACCTTGTGTTCAGTATCAATGGAGTACAGGCCCACATACGTGTATACAACAGCAGACGTGCCCTACAGCATGTACTACGTAAGTCAGGTTTATTTTGTTACCTGTCGAAAACACCAAACATGACACACACACACACCAACAATGACCACCACCACCACCACCACCAAGCACACTGTCTTTGTTGTTATTATAAGTAGCTGTCGGGGTTAAGACATTTGTGCAACCCCACATCGTAATTATAGTGGTAGTGGGGCCTCTCAGGGAACAGGTGCGTGGGTTCATACACATCCAGCCTTCAGTATCTGTCATGGTTGAATTCAGTTTCATAAAGTGAGAACCACATGTGTTTAGGGTCTTCACAGATTTGAACCTGTCATTTAGTGAAGCGCCAACCCCCACCCCCCCCCCCCCTTTTTTTTTTCTCAATTGACTCCACAGCTTGCCATGGCCTTAATTACACGTGTCACATTCGACTGTAAGGCTGTAACGACTGTAAGGCTGTAACGTATATTCTCAGGTTGGCTAGTCCTAAGTGTCCCACAATCCACTTATTGACTGACTGTTTGATAATAGCATAGGATCACATCATAATTATGTACTTTTCAATGGGCTAGATTTAGATTTCATTTTGTATTTTTTTCTATTGTTTATATATACACAATATATTCGTTGCAGTTAATCCCAACCTCATATAATGTAATGTAATAATACCTGGCCAATCAGTTCTTTACTTTGAGGTCTAAAAATATTATTTTGCCCATCATGTGACAGTCTTTAAGTTAGAGGACTGCACTGTTTACCTGGAAAGCTTTGCATGTTTTGCTTTCTTTTTCTGTTCAATTATTCTGTAAAGACTGTAAAGGGTATGGATAAGGTCTATTATGTGTTATGTTTTAAAATTCTGACTTTTGACATATTTTACAATGTCTAAAAGATTGTAAACTATTATCACAACACTCAGTAATTCAACAACCCCTAAAAACAAAGTTTTTTTGTATTAATCCTTTATAAAATTTAACATAGAGCAATAAAAAAATAACAAAACAAAAAAGAGGGGGGGGGGGGGGGGTGTCTGAAAATTTGACAAAACGTGCATACAATTAACACACATTTTAAGCATCCCAATTTCATGCCCCTGAACCATATTAATATTCTCATGACCCCACCTTTTCACCAATTATTTCAGAAAACAAAAGAAAATATTAAGCACCAAATGCACTTGCAATATTTTTTAAATAGAATCTCATTGTAGTTATCAGGAAATTTATTATGTGAAATCATTGTCATCATCTTTCCCTTGGAAACTGATTTTTGGGGAGTGGGGCTGAAAATTTGATAAACTGTGTTATCATCGGCAAAGTGACTATGTGCCAAGTTTCAGCTCGATAGGTTGATTAAAAGTGGGTTAATTAGATGTCAAAAGATTTTGCCAGCCACAAACAAAAGCAAAGTTAATCTAAAGTATTTGAAAATAAAGTTTAGCAAGTTGAACATGGTTGTAAAATAAGCAGTTGTAAAAGGAAACAATGTATTTCACTATAATATTTTTATTACATCAAATCACCATTGAAGATATAATGAGAATTTTGATTCTCTCTCACCTGGCTTATCCTTAAATAACACCCCTGACCCATTAAACACTAATCAAGGGCTATAACAGAATTTTATTTACCAAAAATGTTATGCTTATCTAAAAACTTACATTTCAGTTAAGAAGCTAATCCATTTAGTGGTTTGGTAATCAAAGGATTTCACAGTTTTTTTTTCTTCTTTTCATCATAGCAAAAAATAAGATTGGAAATTATTTTTTGGCATCCTGGGCTCATAAATACATTTATTCAATGTTAAACATTTAGAATCTACTTGAAATTTTTAAATATATTTTTTTATTTACAATTTTTACATTTTTTAAAGTTATATTTAAAGGAATATTTTTTTAAAAGATTCCTTTCTCCATATTTTTCATGTAGTTAATTCGAAAATAAAAAAAATATTCTTCAAATAGGTTTTTACTAACCAAATTTTAATTCCAAAACCTGTTTAATATTCTCTTGTTGTAACGCACAGGCTGCCTGCAGCTCGCCACTTTAAATATTGGGGCCAGCAGAGGGCGGATTATCACAAAGAAACCTAATAGTTCTTCATTCACTCACAATTTACAAAGAAATCAGTTGTTATGGGTTAAGCCAAATAAAAGCTGACATTATTTTAGTTTTATTTTGTTTTGTTATTATTCATTTTATAATGTGCTTTATAAAGGGAAAGATAATTATCAGAATTTAATAAAGATAAATAACAGAATTTAATAGTTTTTTTTTAAACATCAGTAATAATTCGCAGGCCACTCGCTATCAAAGTGGTCAGTGAAGCCTTTTAGTTGGCCACCCCTGATAAAGGATTTACTTAAATATTACATGGACATCCTCTCTTTTGTGATCCACAGGGTTGTATTGAAAAGGTTTTAAAAGAAAAAAAATTACTCCTTTTGAGGAATGAGCCAAACATTTAACACAAAAAAAAATGTTGGTGGTGTCAGCTCCTGAGACCATGTTTCTCAACCTTTTAATGCCTCGAACCCTTTCTCAGGGCTAGATTACATGGGCCAAGTTGTGGTAACCCACAACCAGGAATATTCCTAGAAATAGGAAAACTGGTGTTGAGGAGATGGGGTGTGGACATTCACCATTACTAACCTATCAATATTATAATTATAATTTATAATTTATTTTTAAATTTTCTATCGTGTATGTTTGATTTCATCATTGAATCATCATCATTTCATAAAAAAATGTTTTGGGCTCAATGTTCAAAAAAAAAAAAATAAAATAAATGTTTCCTTTGAAAGTTAAGGCTAAAGTACAATGCACAATTAAAAGGTACATGTCTTTGTAGGCTACTAAGTTAACCAAAAAAGTCTGAAAATAAAAATAATAACGTTTTAACAATCTTGTCAAATTTAAAAAAAAAAAAAATTAAATTATCTGCTTACATTTGTGATAATCAGCCCTCTGCTGGCCTCAACCGCAGGCAGCCAGTGGGTTGGCAACCCTTGCTTTTAGATTTTAGATTGAATCATTGTTCTTATGTTGCTGTAAATGACAATAATATGCTTTTCAGATAAATCTAAATGATAATTAAATTTTAAAATGAAAAGTTGTAATAATAATAAAAAAAATAAAAAAAAGAATATTTAAAGAAAAATCTCTAATTCCTAATATCTCGGGCAACCCCTGGTATATCATCTGGAGGTTCCCAAGGGGGTCACGACTCACAGGGTGGGAACCACTGTTATCAGATTAAGAAAAGTAACTGCAAACATTAGTCTTGTCTGAACACAATAATAATGTTGTTTTTTTTGTCTATTCCTCTTAATCTTCAGCCCGGCAATGACCCATATGCCTTTGTTGAGTTCATAGATGGCAGCTCAGCAGCTGCAGCTTTGGCTGCTCTCAACAAACGAATGGTCATGGGGAAGGTAAGCTGCATAGTTATATAAATTAATAAATACATCAATTAGGATTGTTTATTTTCATGGTTTCAAACAGTTAACCAGATTCCCCCCCACCCCCTCAATCTTGTTATCTTTTAAATCAATTAATATGTAGTCTGGCGCATCATAATTTCACAGTCAAGGGGCATGCATGTTTTCAACCTAGTCATCCTGTAGTAATGATACTGCCCTAGAAGATAAGGGGCAACCTAAGCATTTCACGTACAAGTCGTTAAGATTTGTACATGCCACAGAACACACGCTAGACGTTTAATTGAAAGGTTTTAATAATTGCACTGTTGAAGTCATTGGTACAAGCTGCTGTACAAATAAGTTGGCATTCAGCAGTTCAAAAGTTATATATATTAATGTGCAATTCTGAGGGAAATAGTCTCTCTCCCCCCCCCCCCCCCCCAAAATAAATAGCTATAGTGCATTTAATTATTTAATATATTTCCTAAATCTTGAACTGAACTCTATTTTTAATTGTCAAACCTTCCTCACTAAACCATTCCTCTAATAGTTTTTTAAAATTATTTTTGAATTATACATTCAGGACCAAATGACATATTTTTAAATACAAGAATAATTAAAACGTCTCTTGCATCTTATTTCTATCTTTGTTTGCATTTATATTTGCCTATACTTTTTATATATCTCTAAATTGCCCAATCTTTGGGAAATCTATATGAAATACTTCATGTCTATTTTTGTTTGCATTTATATTTGCCTATACTTTGTAGGTACCTCTCTATTACCAAATCTTTGCTCTATATGAAATACTTCAGCTATGTTGATTAATATTTACAACATGATAGTCCCCAGAGGTTCTGGCACATAAAACTATTTTTGTACACCTGTTTTGTTGTTGTTTACCCCGACAAAAAAATGATAAGGGAAAAATATACGATTTTTTATATAGGAAAAACTGGCAATGAAATGTGTAGTGTAATTTACCTCATATCGGGTACTTCATAGAATTCACTTCATTGAGGTTACTTCATCTAATTCACTTTATAGTGGGTACTTCGCTTCATTAGGGGTGAGTTTGCCTTTTTCAACCCACTGGTGATGGGGGCTTCGAGAGCTGAGAAGTTGAGTGGATTCATACAGAAATAACACTAGTTCTATCTTTCATTTAATTCAAACCGTGCTTTTAAAATGCTTCGTAGTTGTCTAGTCTAGTTGGCATTTAAAATACCCTCAAGGAAATCCACCAATCTACGTGACATTTTCTGGTCTATTCATTTCTCTTTCAGGTTATTTGTTTGACTTCATTAATACGCTGATACATAATCTTAAAGTGGGCAACCAAATACTAAGGGAACACCCCCCCTACCCCAATGCAACAACACCATAAGAAAAGAATCTTTTTTTTTTTTCTTTTAAATGGAAGATATCACCAAAACAACACACACTTGGCATCTTTTCCCACCTCCTTTCAACTTATCATTCATAAATATCAACTTATCATTCATTTGACAGTTTGGTTCTTGAATGTTCTTATGGAAAATGTTCTCTTATGTTCCACCTCCTTGGAATTTGGGAATTCATTTTTGTTGAAAGTGAATCACTTGTTATTCGAGACCACATTCTAGAACATTTAAAAATGGTTTCGTATTGTCATCCCTTCACTATTACGCCTCCCCTGTTATCTACACCCATTATATTTGAATTAGAGAACTCGTCCAGATAACTACTTTTATAACTGAAATAATATGAGACCTCTTGTTAAGGTGTAACGTTTTCAAGAATTAAGGCGAATTTTTAAGTCGGCACGGCCGGCGCAAACCAGACGGTAGTCCCGGGCTTGACGACGAAAGTCAATCCTGCAATATCGGGGCTGAAATATACTTATGAGATTGTATGCCCCAACAAAGAAGATTACTTAATAAGATTGTGTGTCTATTAAATCTTTGATACAAAGGGGCTTCTTTAGTGTAATGACGCCGACTTAACCTATAACTTCAAGACTCAATGTGTAAATCCCTTAAGGCCCGTGTGTGTGTGTATAGCTGGTCCTAACTTATCTATTCCTACAAGTCAGTCGGTAGTCTATTGTTCTCTCGTGTCATGCACACCTTCCGGTAATATTGGACCAGACGCGTGCACTTTTCTTTATGATGTGCAGTTAAAGAAAAACTATTTAGCTTTTATTCCTATTGATTAATCTTGAGTCTAAGGGAGCCCGTATACGAACAATGAACTACACGTAGGGTATTGATTATAATCCTAAGTTGTACCGGTGAACCCGGAGCTAGAAGACGGTACTTAATTTCATCTCTGCCAATTAAATCTAAATGCCTCCCAGCAGCAGGTGTGCACATGATAAAACACAATAGATGTTGTAGGAGAGGGGGTTGAGAGTAGACGGATGGCAACAGCCATTGGAGTTGAATCCATTGGTCACCATGGAAACGAATCATAGGTTCGAGCCGTATTGATTAGATCAAACTCAAATATTGACTGGTTTCGCGTGCCGCATAGATGGCCATTGTTTAGCCACAGTTAAAAAAAAAATGCCAAGCCGTCACATCAGCCCGCGTTACACGTTAAAAACACATTGTAATCACATAACTTAGAAATGGAGACTCATCTCAAGTTTATTTTTAATTTTTTTGTTTGTAATCAGGGTCGATGTCTTATATTTGTATGGCTTAATCTTTATTTTTGCCCTATATGAGCCTGGTGTGATTTCACATCGCAAGGTGTACTCATGAATTGTAATTATTTTTAAATTTTTGGTTATCGTCATATGTATCACACGAACAACGCGTGATCACGACAAAAATAATTTTAAATTATACAATTCTCACTTTGGATCATTTGTCTACGATATCCAAACTCATTTTTACTGCAATTCAACTGTCCACGCTCAAGACTCGATAACAAAAAATGTCGATTTTTTTTGGTCATACATGACACGTTTCAAAAATATACAATACTTCTGACACCACCAGTCGAATCTTCTGACGATCTTTTCAATTGTTTCCGTGTAGCAGTTCGCACAGCACTGTCACTGTAATCACTTATTTCCGGAATTTTTAAATGGAGAAAAATGCTTGTAGGAAACATGAGTGAGTTTCATAGCTAGTTTAAAAAAAAAAAAAACAGAATTAAAGGTTACCTGCCTAGAACTGATTGACAGTGTGTGGGATTATCTGAGCGGTGGGGATATTTACAGAGAGCATTCATGTGAATTTAACACTCATTTTAAATTCTTTGACAATTTTTTTGAACATGCAATGCTGTAAATTTTTTAATTTGCCCTTCGAGTTCATGTTATAAGAACTTTAGCAGCAGTACTACTGTATTGTTGCTCAAATAATTTGGTTAAAAAAAAAATAAAAAATAAAATTAGCACCGTTAAATTACCATTGTGCCACTGTTACAATAAATTACATCTCTTTGGTGTCGCTGTTTAAATTACACTTCTTCTTGTCCACGTACTTAGATCAGAGATTGGTTAGCTAGTAACACCCCCCCCCCCCCTTTTTTTTCTTTCTCGCATGCTCTCTATTCTTGCATTAAAAGAGACCTCGATACTTTCAAATTGGAAGGGACATTCAATGCACATGTTTAAAATTGCTACGAAAAACTATAGATTATAATATGCATTGTCATGTAGAAAAAAGGCCGGGATTTAGAAGACACATTTGATCAGGTATTTCATCATGATAATAGCAAAGAACTAGCAATTTAAAATATATTTGATGTGAAGTTTGCGTTCTCTTAGGACGTTGATATGCTATTCCTAAGAAAGTCATTGGTTCCTATGTTGTCAGTCTTCTGGCAATCTATTATGGCCAAAGCTGGATTTCCTAAGTTGTGTCCCTTTAAAAAGAGGAAATGAAATATATTGGTTTATGTCCCTTACGCGTGAACTTAATACGCGACTACTAATGTTTGCCCTTTGATGTACACTGTTCAACGGCGTTGCAAGATATAGTTTTCTTTGTATTTTAAAAAGTTTGTAATTTGACGGCCAAATGGACTTACGAGAAACAACCTTTTTTTTTATTAGCAAGTTCACCCTAAATAATTACGTTACTACGTTTGAAGCAAAAAAATAGGAAAGAACTTAACACTAAGGAACCAATAACATTGAAATATTTGATATGTTGCTGTATTGTTTCGGGATGCAACTGTAACTTCATGTTTTTAGTTATTTAGCAGGGATTTTTTTCTCTTCTTTCCTTTACTCCCCCTTCAAGTTGAAAAAATATGATAACAGACGTCATGTTCTGTCCTTTCAAACGAGTGTTTTTCGCCAACGCATTTAAGTCTCATCTTTTGGACAACGCTCCTGGAGTTTTCATTTTGATATTGCTGTGTGAAGTATCGGTTAGGCAGCCCAATAAGGAAAACAATGAGATTTGTGCGCACTTTGTGGGCATCTCCTGCTGCATGGACCTGTCATTTTGCCCATGTCAGATCAATACTGGAGGCTAACGCCGGGCTGTTTGTACGTCTGTACGCTGGATGGGGCGACAGACGCAACAACTCCCGAGAGTTCACAGTTTTGAAAAATTGCTGGCTTATGTCTCCGATAGAGGATGACGATCAGGGAATAAAAATGTTTTAGCTTTCCTACAATAATTATACCAATGGGATTAGGATTTTAAAGACTGGAGGGAGGGAGGATTACACGATGGAGGGAAGGAGGTCCCAAGGGTTGTCTCCCGGAGAATGTAATGGATAGATTAAAGTGTCCTCTATTGACCTAACACTGGCCGTGAATTGGACTTCCCCAAACAAGCTAGGGGGAGAAACGATCTCAAAGCGATCTCTTTATAGGTCCATGTCTGTGGACGTGTATGGTTAAGCGTTTATTTTTCAGATATCCATATGGTCAAACATTCTTTTCTTTTTGTGGAGGAAAGAGGGGGCTCAACTCTTGATAACCCAGAAAAAAAACCAACCAAAAACAAAAATCATACAAGTGTTCAATTTGTTGCTTGCCAAGAGATAATGTTAAGTTCTATGGTTCACTAAATATCGCCCGAATAGATTTTTAACTTATACTTATACTCTTATCTTTATAAAAAAATTTAGAATGCACTGTCAGCACCTGGTTTATCTCCCATGCTACGTAATGTATCATTTAATTATTATTTTTTTTACTTTGTATCCCCTACCATTGTAAAAGTTTTTATTTATTAAAAAATTTTGAAGAGCACCCATTAAAAAAGAAACCCTCTTGAGAGCAGTTTTTTTTCCAATAAGTTGCCGACACTCGGTGAAATCATACAACCAGGATGTAATGGGAATACCAGTTGTGGCTATATTTTCAGCCAGTTTAGTATTTCACGCTACAGTAAAGAAATTTAATTTAGTTATAATCCCAAATGATCTAAAAGCGCAGCGCTGCTTTTCACTCCCTCTTTTTTTTTTTCTTTCTTTCTTTTCTTTTCTTTTCTTTCTTTTATTTTGGTTTTCATTTTCAGCAATGCGTTCGATTTCACCGGTTTCTGTAGCACGATTGTTTTTCTACTTGCCCTGGGTCTATTTGGTTTGGCACTATTTTTTTCAAACGTTCCGTCATCTTACATCAGGATGCAATTAAAATCAATCGAATCTTTACGTCACAGTTGAGACATGAAATGAAGGGTAAAAATGCCACTTCTGGGGTCCACTTCTTTACTAGGCACAGAACAACAAAAAATTGAAAACATAATTGTAAAATGTGTTTCCATATTTTAAGGAACATAAAATTATATTTTTCCTGCTCCGTGGATCTTAAATGCCAGTTTATGCTTAAATCTGATATCGTTATAGTTCAGGGGTCGGCAACCTTTTGAGACGGAAGAGCCAAAAGTTACAATTTACACAATTTCCCAGTTTTTAAAGAGCCACTAACATTTTTATTTCAATATAATTATTAATATTTGCGCATGGAACTGGAGAGCCGCATCTTGACATCAAAAGAGCCACATGGGGCTCGCGAGCAGCAGGTTGCCGACCCCTGGTATAGTTGAATAGCTGCTGCTTATCTCTCTAAACCCCCCCCCCCCCCCCCCCCCCCCCACATTCAAAAAAAAAAAAAAAACCCCCCCCCCCCCACACACACCAGAATTTAAAAAAAAAATAAAGTGATAAAGCACACACAAAAATTATTCACATGATTTATTTTACACTCCCACTGTACTATTCGAGCTAAAGCAGTGATCGTAGGTATCACCCAAAAGCACCATAGTAACCTATTGTGGCCATTTGATCAAAACTAAATGCTCAACATTGTCATTCGGTCTGTGAAACAAATGTCAGTCCTACCGAGTAGAATGACACACGGAGATCACTCGGTAAATAAACTGACATCTCCTATTGTCAATCGAAACATTGTGTGTGTGTGGTTTATCTCTTTTCTTCCCGTCACATCTTCGTTTATTTATGTACCGGGTCTGTCCCGTATACCTATACCTGTATGCACCTATTAGTGTACATTTCCAAACATGCTACTTGTGCCTAGCCCGGCCAAAGGTTCTAACAATGCATTGTTGTTGTCGACATCGTCCCCCCCCTTGTTGGATCGATGGCCACTACTGTGAACTTGATTTGTGATCTCCCAACTATTTATTGACAGTCTCGTGATGGCTCGGTTGATTTTTGAGTTCACTGTGGTGTGTGTTTGCTTCGGGCAGCTCTCTCCGTGATCAGTCTTTTGTGTCCACCCGGCACACAGTTTTGCACATTTCGTCTTAGTCAATTGTACCTGTGCTAGCAGTGACTTGCTAAAGTTGTCAACAGTTTTACAGATTTGCTAGTGAAAATGAAACACATATTTGCACGTCCAGTTTGACACTTTACTAGCAAGGCTCAGTGAATTTTGTTTTTAATTTGAATGTATTGCTGAACATTCTTACTTAACATTTAACAAGTCCATTTTCTCATCAGACTTTCTCGCGTACCGATGATATAAAATTCTTTTATTGATCCAAATAAATGGAACTGTGTTTTTTTTTTTGTTTTTTTTAACCATGTACTTGTTCATTTTCAGCTCAGAGATAAAATACACAAAGACAAACATTTTTAAACTGGACACAAGAGATCTAAATTATTTCTCAAGCGCAAAAATCAACCATCATATGCCATGGGTCTTCACTAAGCTAGCGACAATGTTGACTTTAAGAGTGATTATTTAGATTTTTTAGGAAGGGGGGGGGGTGGAGAGAGCAGGCTGGTAAATTTGTCTAGGTTGTTGAACCAATGAATGTTCACATCTTTTGGTCCGCACTTAGGCATCTGTATCCGACAATTTTTTTATTTTTTTTTTAGGTATACACATGCACATTTCTTCGAACAGTTCAAGCGAAGATTATTATCGTTCCTCCTTAAACTCTTTTTCAATATTATTATCTCTCAAAGACATTTCAGGTTGTACAAATAATTATACCAAAAAAAAAAAAAAAATAATAATGAAATAGCTATCCATTGGTTAAGTATTTCTACAATCTCGCCATTCATTTCAATGGTATTCACGATTCGATTACTATTGTTATCTTAGTTACAAAGACATTTCAGGTTGTACAAATAATTATACCAAAAAAAAAAAAAAATAATAATGAAATAGCTATCCATTGGTTAAGTATTTCTACAATCTCGCCATTCATTTCAATGGTATTCACGATTCGATTACTATTGTTATCTTAGTTTCGAAAGAACCCTATCCAGGTTTTGCACGATCCCACAGTTTTCCTCTAAAGAAATAAATCAATCAAAATCCATTGTTGTTACGATATCGCCCAAGTGGAAATATTACGAGCCTTGGTTTGGACAACGGCCTAGGAGTGAGCCGTTGCATTCACGTTACTAAGACTCTACGCTGAACAAAAAAAACAACAAAAAAACATGAAATTATGGGTGGTAAATCAATTTTTAAAATGTGTAAACCAATAAGACAATAGAAATAGTTTTGTTTTGTGTTTGTGTTAATTATAACATATGTTGAAATCTTGCCCTGTGGAATTTTGTCAACTATAGGAGTGTTGAAAACCTTTTTATAGGTCTTCAGGGTGATTCTAAGATTTTATGACAACTTGTGGTTCTCCGATTTTAAATTTCCTATCAAATAACAAGTACATCACCTATATGCATCGCAAGGCTACTTCTTCCACATTTCAACTCATTAACGTTGTTACACCATGTTGGTTCATGAGACCACCACACGGTGTGCATAAAACTGTCACCTGCAACACACATGGACACATCAGTCTGCTTACATTACATATACACATTAACTAACCGGTCTGTGTGTAATCGTAATGTATTTCCAAGATGGAGCCGCGGAATTGAACTGTCAAATATGTGGGCGGGGTCTAACAAATTAATATATTGAACGTGAAACAGATTGCTTCGGGGGGCAGGGTTGTATTATTATAAAAAAAATGTAATAAAATATTGTGTGTTTAAAAAAAATTGCCTGGATCATTTTACCACAGGTGTAACCTTTATCATCAGACTTCAAAACTGGCAACCTGTTGCCGGCTGATTGGTATTGATTTCCATCGCCCGGTCTCACGAGTCCTCGGTTTATGGTCATGGGTATATAAACTTCCTTCTTTATTTTCTCATTCTATCAGCCTGGGCAAACAATATGTTGTCCAATGTTGATATTCCGGTGATTTCATCCCGGCTATCGGATGACCGCTTCTCTTGTACAGAGATCCCACCCACCCCTTTACTAACACGTCGCGCATTGGGGGGGGGGGTGGGGGGGGGAATACAATCCCAGAACGCCAATCGCCCAATAAATGTGCGCCCTTTTGAAAAAACCAGTCATCAAATTTCTTGGTCCGATGTTTTCGTGACNAGAAATGTCGGTGTATCGGTGTTAAAAATATATATATACGGGTATGTGTCTTGAAATGTTAATTCTTCGAACGTCATGTGATCAAAGACAAAAGACCAAACGAAAAATGCAGTTGGTGGTTTCTCTTTGATGACTAACATAGCTCGCAAGTAGTCACTGTAGGCGTTTACAGGAAAGGTTAGGTGGGCCTCGTATCTTTCAGCTTTGGTTCAGCATAGTGCAACTCCTACTATTGAAACTTCCCTTGGGGGCTGTTGCTGTGACTATTTATCCATAACGGTGGGAATCATTCTCGAATGAGTTAAAAAAAAAAAAAAAAAAATCCGACTCAAAGAAATGAATGTCGGAGCGGTGAAGTCGGTTTACGTCCATTTGGGGTTATTAAAGAGATTTTTTCCTTGGTCGTTAAATGATTTGAAATGAAAGATATGCTGAGGCCCATAATAGAATGAACGCTCAATCCATGGCTTTAATGACATAAATTATCGTGAATAAGCTATGATACTCAGATCTTTCTATAGAGCAACTTGCACCGTTTAAAAAAAATCAATAGCGTTTCTCTGTTGGTATTTATTTTTTTAACCTTAACATGTCAAGACAAACCACGTTTTCACCCTTGTAGTCTTTTTTTTTTATTTGAAGAGGGAAAAAATTCTTTTTATTAGCAAAAGTTTTTTCTTTTGAAACATAAGCACCAGTTTTTATCGCAGAATATTTCATTGATTTTTTCCTACTTGGGCCACGTCTGACTGCTATCGGTCGCATGCTGTCCCTTTTCAAAAGTGCTCTAAATAAAAAAAAAAATCATTGTTGAATACTTAAATTATTGAACTCGTGGCTCTTTTGGAATGGATTTTATCACGGTGGCAAACATTTAAACGCTGTGTTTGTTATGTTTGCTGTTGTCAGTGACAACGTCAAAAAAAAATGGTTTTTTTTTTTAGAAAGTAGAATGTCATACAGGACCGGAATCGAATGATTAATAGACCATGTATTTTGTAGCGTTGCTCTGTCTTCATCGTGAACAAAGTCACTGCAACCCCGAGGACGCCATAGGAGTGTGCTTTGGTCAAAGCGTTTGGTAGATGCTTTTTTGGAATTTCATTTGATATATTGAATTATGTCAGCCCTCTAATTGAACAAAAAAACTACCTACGCAAAAAATAACATGTTATAAGTTTATTAATTACGTTAAAAGTACATTAAAAAAAATATTCTACAAGCATCAAGCAGTGTTATTCTCCTTGTAGAAAAGAAAGTATAGTGTAATGGTGAGTTGAAAGGGGCGCAAAATGAAATCCCCGATCACTGCGCTTTATTGAGATTCTAAGTGTGTTTGGTACGTTCTATTTTCCTTTGCTTTACGAAAAGTCTAAATTTAAATATGATTTAATAAATCTGCAGTGTAAAAGGGGTATGTCATTTGAAAATTAATATAGTTCAGGGGCGTAAAAAGTGTGCGGTGGCGTACTAAAGGGATGGGGTTGGGGTCGCACTAATAATGATTCTTATAAAGTTCGTTACTTGAATGCTTGTTTTGTCAAGTAACTTTAGTAGATGGGAAGTTCAAGCGTTGTCGCCGCCATTGTTTGGCGAGCTATAACTAGTATAGCTATGATCAAAGCCAAAAGAATGATTTTTTGTATTAACTACCGTTGTTTTTTTGTTTTTTTTTTAAATTAACTATCGCTGGCCCCGAGGAACAACGTTTAAAGTCAAGCTTGATGCATAGATTGTATTGGCCGTGCATGTAGCCCTTTTTATGGATTCACACATGCTCGCCCCGTTGTTGTATCGATCAACCCTCAATAAGTGGAAGACGCAGGACGGGGGCCATTCAAGTTACAATCATTAGGGCTCACTAAATATTACAACTGATTTTCATAAGAACAAACTGATTCCCTTGCGCCCCCCCCCCCACAGCCCTCCCCCCACAGCCCTCCCCCCTCCTCATGTAGCATCGATTGCGCTGTCTTTATTATTCTGCAACTGCTTATCACCACAACAGTCCCCGTATGTCCATGGCGTGGTTAAAAATGTATGCCCTTATCGGGATCTATCGTGATCCCTGATCCCCGGGTACCGAGCCGGTCTATTATTTTTTTTAACGCAGAAACGAAAGCCATAGGCACTCTCTATATGCGATGATCATTGATTTTTTTTTATCTTTGATTATAGTCTCTGATAAATGCCCTTTATATCCAGCCATTGAACGTGGTGTGTGATCTCTCAACCCGACATGAATACGCGGCCCTGAAAGTTATAATAGTGGAACCTGAACTAGGTCTTCCGGTGCTTTCCAAACTTCAAGTTAAGTAAACGCTATTTTGAACCCGTTGTCGCGTCTGCAATTCCAACCAAATCCACCATACCGACTCCCTCATTGGGACGTAGGAAAACATGCATTCGGTGCTTTCTTCAAATTGCTACCTACCATTTGTTACCACACATGCCCTTGGTTACCCTAAATGACGTTCATTCAACCCCTGTACCTCCAACATGGCTTGCATTCATCCACTCTTCATCCCACATGAACCTTATTCAACCACTGTACCTGCCACATGACCTATATTATACTATTGTGCATCCCAAATGGCTTATAATCTACCCTTGGACATCTCACATGACCTATACGAATGTACATCCCACATGAACCTTATAATACCACTGCACATCCCATCCATCCATCCCTGTGGCGCTACAGCCCATGTAGGGCTTTGGCCTGCCTCACCACTTCCTTCCACTTAGACCTAACTAATGTCTTTCTTTTCCATGCTTAGACTTTCATCTGTTGTATATCTTTTTCCACATCATTCATCCATCTAAGCCTAGGTCTGTCCATTGTACATCCCACATGAACCTTATTCAACCACTGTCCACCCACATGACCTACATTCAACCACCCGACCATTCATGACACCTGACGAAACAATATTCCTCATGCACGGAAACAAGGGGAATTTTTTTTTTTTAAAAAAAGATAGTTATTACCCAATAATAATAATAATAATAAGTTCCATTGGGCTATTCCCACATCGCATGTCCGTGACAGCGGGGCAACCATCAGGCCATTTTGACAAGTGGTGACGTCCATCTTGCCAAACCGTTCCCGACCTACCCAAGTGATAAACGTCTGTCAGAGCTGCAGATTCTGATACCATTTATTGCTTCCCTTGGATAACTTTCAACCGGAAGCTGTTCTCGCTTCAGTCAGTTTCCAAGAGAAGGGGAAAAAAATGTAATTGATCGTGATCGGCCTGTTACATTGACAAGTGGATAAATGAGAGGAGAATATTATGATCTCTGTTGTTGTTTTTTTTGCCCCACCATCTTCTTAAGGTATTTTGCCTGACATTAAAACGGGTCATTATAATTTAAAAAAAAAAAAAAAAAGAGTTATGAACAAGCGAAATAAATCTATTAA
>CAXITT010000005.1:3803679-3847527 GCA_964033795.1 Lymnaea stagnalis
CCCCCCAAAATAAAAAAAATGTTAAAAAATATTCTTAAAAATAATAATACCAGTTATATTGACCGTATTTAGATGGAGGTGGAGTCTTTGGATGAGGTTGTGGGGCTTGAGATGAATTAGTGTGGTGTGATTGTTTTGACAGTTATGAACCAGGCAGGCTGTAAATGATTCTACATTAGAATCGTGTTGTAGATGATCCATTTTCATTAGCGTGCCGGCTGTTGGCTTTGTTGCGTGCCGAGACTATGGCTGGATACCATAAGACGTAGAGGCACCGGTGACCTAAGCCACACTGGCATCAATCTAGAAATGTTGATTCACAACTCGGGTTAAAAGAAAAAAAATACAGCATAAAGAATACCACCACAAGGTTTAAACTATAAGGGCTTCTCAAACAACTGAGATGTGGATCATGTCAGCGTTTTATAGCATTGAACTTTGACGGTCATGTAGAATGGGTTTACCAACCCCCCCCCCCCCCCCCCCCCCCCAGCCCAGCTGGCCAACACGTTTGAAGTTTGGTTTGAACACATTTCAATTCTAAAAATAAATGTATTATGTATATTTAAACAGCAATGTTTTCGCTCATATGTAGATTTAATTTATTATTGTGGTTGTCAGTCCCCGTAAGCTCGATATCAATTGCACACCTATTAGTACCATTACTGTTTACAGACATAAAATGTGTATACTCTTGTAATTTTTAATATTAGAGAGACTCTTAGTCTCTTAAGTTGTCCACTTGTAAATTATACTTATGAATAAGTATGTCTCATCACCCACTACGCCCTCACTCATAACTTTCAATGCATTTAACATCATCAAATTCACATCTGAGGGACATATTTTATGGTGCGAGTACTTAAAAGAAGAGGATGACCCAGTACTTGATAGAATTCAATACCAAGAAAACTTCTCCAGGTTTTTAGTGCCATTAGGTCGGTGAGCAATAATTTCCTTTCAATAATTAATTCTCTGTCAATGTGGCGCCAGGATAGTTTATAGAAACTAATAATTTTTTTGAAAGATAGAGCAAATATTTCCTAGCTTCCCACCATTACCCTTATTTTTTTTATTTTATTTTTTGTATAACGAAGAACTGGGTAACCATGGGGACCGTCGATCATTTCCATCCCTCTGTTGGGGAGAGGCGTGCCTTTGGGGAGCCGTCTCGTGGTACCACCCCTGAAAAGAGGGGGGGGGGGGGGGGAATCCGGATGGAATACCGGATGATACAAGACTGGTGTCCATAAAACTCCCAATTTCCCGGCCCCATGGGCAGGGTAACCATGGGGACCGTCGATCATTTCCCTCCCGCGGTTGGGGGGAGGCGTGCCTTTGGGGAGCCGTCTCGTGGTACCACCCCTGAAAAGGGGGGGGGGGGAGGGGGAATCCAGATGGAATAGCGGATGATACAAGACTGGTGTCCATACAACTCCCAATTTCCCGGCCCCATGGGCCTGTGGCTCCCCGTTCTGTTGAAGTTGTGCACGCATACAGACAGTACACAAAACTACAGCTCTTGTGCCAATTATTTTAATTTTCTCTCTCCTGCTGTAATGTTCACAGCTAATGTAGACGTATTTCGGTAAAAATATTGCCACGGGGGCCCATTGTTTTCCCTGGTCTTGTGAGATTTTTAGCAGCTCGGGCGTTGGATGCCGATCATCCTTGATAACGGTTGGCCCGTTTGCGTGAATAATAGGGAATAATCAATCATGGATTGTGTAACTTAGTGCTACGCGTCTTTAAAAACATATCTCAGAAGCGGCACACTATACACTTAAGGGACCAAAAAAATGCTTGCTCTTAGCACCAGTGAATGAATATATCATCAACGCGCCACCGTATATGTTCCCGATTCTCACGATTCTAAAGGAATTCACGCAGTTCAAACTTAGATATCCCGACACATCATTTTTCATATTCTTTAGTCTCGTAAAATGGTAAAATTCATTGTTTAAATATTTAAGGTAGAAAAGGTTTCTAAGATGATCATGAGGCAGTCTGCCCATCATGCAACCTGCAGCTGAGGTGGAATAGCCTTCCTGGAGCGACCTAGGAAACCTGCAGAGGTACACCACTGCCTAAATCTGGGTCGCCCCACCGATAGTTTGGCGTAAAAATTAGGCAAATATGTTAGGCGCGAGGGTTTAGGTGATATATTCGGGGCTAGGGTTTAGGGCACATAATTAAAGCTGCCACTAGAGGGTCGTTGGTACAAAAGGTGAAATCGGTGACGAAATTTGCAACTCCCGTTGAGGGCGGGTCTCATGGGTAGCCGTTTCGTCCCCGTCATTCGGCTAGTTTTTGTGACGTGTTGAAGGTAGGGCTTGGAGTTCCCTGTACCATAATTTAACACTACTTGAATCTAAAGTGGTCGACAGCGTTCAAGAAACGTTCGCAAGAAGTTGCCAGGAAAGATCCCCCCTATCTGCGTCGGTCAGAAAACATAGGATTACGTTTGGTGCCCGGAGTGGCGGTAAGAGTAATCCGAGTAGGAATCCACTCCTTACATACTCAGGTCAAATTAAAGAAAGCTACCCCTTTGGCGTTCCTGGGGTAGCCATGGTTCGCCATGGCGTGGGGAGGGTTTGTGAATAGGAATCCCCCCGGGGGGCCTACAAGAGCCCCGGCTCGGGGACGCTGATGCCATGCCATATAAATGTGTGCTTTTTTTTCAGTCTGGCGAATAGTTGAAATTTTGATTCGTAATAACATGAACCTCTCTAAATGGAAGACCCTGTATCCTTGAGCAATCAACATTTAAACTGAAACCATGCCCGTGGAAGTAAAAAAAACAAAAAAAAGCGCAGAATTGATCTCTAGTTTTATCAATGATATCAATAATGTAGTATTTGATCATGCAACCAATATGTTTAGTGTCTGCTACTGCTACTGATAATAGCCCCCACCCTTTTTTTCCTTTCTTCTCGCAACATAGACTTCCAGGAATCAACCAGCCGACTTTTAAGAGCTTCATTCTTTTTTTTTTTTTAAATAGAGGTTGAAATTATGACGCCATTTTTACTGCAAGGTTTTCTTTGCACGCATGGATGGATGGATAGATGGATGAGAGTATCAAACTCCCATTACCCATCTTCCAAACGCCACCACCCCCACCCAAAAGGGAGATAAACGAGCTATTGTTATTTGGATACTTTGATGCATGGTCTATCGGGACGTTGATTCTAGCCCTCCATCCGGCCAACTATTATAGATCGTGCAGCGACCGAGTCTTCTCCTATACCTCATTTCCTCCCAGCATCACCCCCAACCAACGTTTTAATTGAAAACAGAAGCCTCCACTACACTATGTGTACATGAAACGTAATATTGATCCTATTCCCCTGAACACGGTCATTGCCCCCCCCCCCCCCCCCTTTTGTTTTGTTCCACGGGCGTTTAACATAATATATGGAGCTATTCTTTTGTTGGACGCGGGCCACGTTTCCCTCTTGCACCGTGCGGGAGGCCATTAATATTTCTGTATCCGCGGATTTTGTTTTTTTGTTTGTTTTGCGCTAGGTCCTATAAGTTGTTGTTAGCACGGGGCACTCTCATACATTGGCCGCGTCAAAGCCGCCGCTCTCTACCTAATCGAGATGGTCGAGGTGTCTATAATTGATAATCGTTCATGTCTCTTTGATCTGAGGATGAAGATTGACTGACGTACGCCACACCACATTCCAAATACTCTGCTCCCCACCCTGAGGGGTTAAGTCTTTCTTTAATTTAACGCAATGTGTCTAAACACATGGGTACATCATGTTTAGATCGGAACCATAGAATAAGGGAACTGTGGGGGGGGGGGGGGGGGGGGAAAGAAAGCCTTCTTGTTTTCCCCTCACCCAAACCCGTTAAATTTGATTCGTTAAAACATGCATGCATCGTCCTCATTCATTAATACTATTTACAAATTCTTAACGTGGGTTACTTTTTAAAAATGTGTTAGTTGTTCCCTTGCGTTCTGTCAACCAACAAAACTTAAATTTGTAGCCGCGAACCCCTAGAGTCAAATTATACACACGGATTCAGTGACGATGTTTTAAAATAAACTGATGTTTCATGTCACCGCATGTTTTAGTTGAGGACTTACATGCCTCATGTGGGTTAAGGCAGTCGCCCGGCCTTGTTGATGTGCTCTTCATTGGCTCCGGGGCAGTAAGCTTAGTCAGTGCGGGATGATGAGGCCAGCGTTTGACAACTGTAGATATACACGCCAAGCTAACCGCATACAGACTTATCTGTGCCCACAAAATGCCCCTGGCCATTTTACACTGCACATATCTTCCCATGATCGAAACGAAAGGTTCTCAACTTGTTCACGGCCTTCATTGTGTAATTTGGTTCAGGCGTATTTAAAAAAAAAAATTACACAATGCTTGTATTATAATGTTTGAGTTTTGGCTGACGAACACGTCAATGTCGGTAGCGCCATTAACACGAGAAGTCATGGTTTAGTGTTCTGTTGTTTTTTTTTAAATATCAATCATCTCCATTTGAGGAGCCTACTTGCAAATGGTACTAAGTCCCTTTTTTGTGTGAAAAAAATGAGTTAATGACCTTTTCTTAATCTATTACCTTAAATACACATTTTGAATCTCTCATCTTAACTTTCAGAAGGCTCTAAATGCCTTTATTTGAAATAGAAACTGTAGAGCAGCCTTAAAAATGCTAGTTAAGTTGTAACACAAAGTTCACTTTCCTGACAAATGAGTTTGGTTGGACCTAGTACCTTTTGCAAGTGGGCTCCTCATTTATTAAATGAGGTTTTGGGTCAAACGTGCCAAACGTTATTAGTTTTAATGGCACTCCGCAAAGACACACTACCCCGTCTTGTCTTTTCTCATGGAGACAATTCCCCAGCTGGGATGACTGCATTGTAGTACTGTATCTTATTAAGTCTATCTGATATAGGCTGTGCGCAAGGGTAACCCACGTATGCATAACATAAATACCCTAGGAATTGAATAATTACCATGAAAGCTAAATATCGTATGTTCCCCTCGTTCCCCTGCTCTTGAATAAAGATATCTCTTACTCTTATCTCTTTGTTCTCGTTTTTTAAAATTATTTTGCGCTGATCTTGGGGACTCTGCTCTGTATCTTCTTTAAATAATTAAGTTAACAACTACCGCACACACACATATCCCATCGGCATTGCAAAACAACACCGCTAGTCATTTGTGATCCTTATCTCCCGCAAAATGGACACTGTTGAATTACCGAGCTCGGTCAACTTGTAGTCGTGCAGCGGTGAATCCTTTGTTTCTGAACATTTCATTATGGACAGCGCTTCGCCCCCATTATCGATACCAACCAGCGATTAAATATGATGGGCTCACTCAAGCGAAATCGACTAACCCATTCATATTCACACTCGTGTTTACGCCCATCCGTCATTTCCATTTCCGCCCATAGACTTCTTTATTATTATGTTTACTTTTATTGAGCGCCCCTTATTTACTTTCTCTATTGGATCTCATTGTTACGCTTTCCCTTATGAGACTACTATCGAGTTCCGCTGTCAGGGCTTGTTAAAGCGTTTGTCTCTTATTGGTTTTTATCCCACAAGCCGAATGTGTAATGTGATTATCTTTATGGGAATGTGTGCTTCTTGCGGAAAAAAAAAAGAAAGATCTAACGTCACTTGTACAGACTGGAGAACATAGCAATGGTGATTATCTTATTAAACTAGGCATTATTAAGTATAGTATAAAATACACAGAGCATATTTGAGAAAGGGGAGACAAAAGAAATCAACGATAAATGGTTAAAGGTCGCACTTCATTTATAAGCAGCTTTATTTAGGAAATTGGTAGTAAGATTATACCCATACAGCGCCTACGGCTATAATTTACCCAAGAACCTCGATAAACCAGCTTAAACATTAACAAATATTTTTTTTCAAGAGTTACGTATTTTATGACGTACTGAAGTCCCCAAAGAAAGAGATGGGAAAGCAGGAGAGTGTTGTAATTGTTGTATTTCTGCCATGGTTTTCAAGCTTTTTAGCTAATTGGTGCGGCCTGGTCATTATGATAATTACGTCGAATTGCCACCAAATTACTGGGTGTTTCTGTGCTGGATAAGTTGCTTGGACTTGGAGCCTTGTGTGAACGGTAGCGTTATTACGTGGTGCGTGGGTCGTAAGTGTGTGTGGGGGGGGGGGAGGGGGGTCGTATGTACAGTATGGTAGGGGGCACCGATGAACCTCTAGGCCCTAGGCGAAGAATGGCAGGGGGGGGGGGGGGGGGGGGGGGGGGGGGGGGGGGTCGTATGTACAGTATGGTAGGGGGCACCGATGAACCTCTAGGCCCTAGGCGAAGAATGGCTGTGTCACGCTGGCTTCCATGTCTTCTGTATCATCTTTAGTTGGATGTCAATAATTCATAATTCCCCTCTCGGCCATCGCTGCTGTATTATTCCCACAAAGAGAGTCACCAGCAGTTGTTTACATACGCCCCAGCAGTGTATTGAATAAATAGGCTGATTGATTGCGTCACATTACACATACTGATCCATAAATGGTATCTTAATTTATGTGTTTACTGTTGTATAACTCAATTGCTCATGGTCAGTCTGTCTAACATCAAATATTTTTGTATGGCTGTGACTCTACTTGATTTTACTCAATCTAGTTAATCATTAATCCAATGGGTGTCATGAAGGACCCCCCCCCCCCCTTTTTTTTTTCTTCAAAAACCCATTAAAAAGTAATTGAGAATTTACAATGCTCGTGTTGTATGTGTATCCATATATGATGGCGGTGTTGGTGAGTTCCCCACACATTACATTTCAGTTTGGTATATAATAGTTTTCATATAATCCAAGAGCAGCGTAAAATTTACAAAGTACACAATCAAATAATTTCGGGGGTAGACCTCACATTTTCTTTATTTAGTGATGCTAATAATACCTTTTACGACATTAGCTTTCTTTCAAATACGTATACGAGCTGTTCTGCCATTTAACAGACTGTTCCTAATGAACACTCGTGTTCTGTCCAATACCAAATATAAATACCGTGAGTATTAAACTGGGGAGACCACAACAAGAACAAAGCTACTAAGGAAACTTCCTTTTCAGTTCTCAAGGTGTAAATGAATTACTCCCCCCCCCCCCTTATTTTTTTTCTCCCCTTCTCATTTCTTTTCTTGTTTTCAAATTTATTTGCTCTAAAACCTTTGTTGTCCGCGTTTACAGCAGTGCTCACTGGGCGTCGAGTTGTTCGAATCGATCCTTTGTTGCGTTGTTAGTATATAGGGTCTTGTCCTCTTCACCTTTGGATGTGGCCCCCGCCTCCTATCGCATGTACACCAGGTCTACTGATATCAGCCCATTCAGGCAGAGCGGATAAGATGGGATGACCTTTGACCGCCTGAGATACTAGACTTACAACCCATATATTTATAGAGACAGCGGTCGAAATGGAATATCCAATGTTATCGCAATGATTCAAGATTCGTTATCGCAGTGGCCTTGCAACACAACTTTGCTATGAATTTTAACATCGTATGAAGAGTGATCAGCAGGCCCCGGGTTTTTGGACCAAACACCTGCCGAATACACACCTTAGACTAGAAGAGCTTTGTCATGTTATATACCCAGAGGAAGATAGTCCATATATCGAATAGATATAAACTCCTGCGAATTTTTGAGGTTTCCTCTGTCTAGGAGATTTCCAATTGATTTATTAGTTCGGGGGCTCTTAACCTTTATCCGCGCCCTCTCTTCATTTCAAAACATTTTCCGTACCTTTTCTCAATTTCAAAACTTATTTACTGCACTCCACAATTAAAATCTTTTAAAAAAAAAAAAATTCAAATAATCCTGATTTTCTGGGCCTTCCCGCACCCCCTGACGCTGCCTCCAGAAACCCCATGGGGTTTAGAATCTTCAGCCCAGGGTTTCATTTGGGTGCTCGGAAAATTGCTGACAAGAACCGAGGAGCAATTGAGTTTTTAAGATATACATATTTATATATTTAAAAATTTCTTCTTTAACATTTTACTTGATGTAAAAAAAAAAAAAAAAGGCACAAGTTTATTTATTAAGCTCTACGGCTGTTTTTGCAACTCAATAAATAGAACAAAAGGTCCTGTGCTGCAGCCCGATACATTCTTAACTGATCACTATTGTTTAAGGTTTCATTTGGGTGCTCGGAAAAATGCTGACAAGAACCGAGGAGCAATTGATTTTTTAAGATATACATATTTATATATTTAAAAATTTCTTCTTTAACATTTTACTTGATGTAAAAAAAAAAAAAAGGCACAAGTTTATTTATTAAGCTCTACGGCTGTTTTTGCAACTCAATAAATAGAACAAAAGGTCCTGTGCTGCAGCCCGATACATTCTTAACTGATCACTATTGTTTATTTGAGAAAAGGCAGGTGTGTGTAGTAAATGTGAAAACAAGAGCCACAGATAACAGTAGTTTACGACTGTCAGTGGTCGCACTTCCACCAATCAGGTTAACTAAGTAAACTGTCGGTTGATGTCGAGACCATTGGAATGAAATGGCTTGTGTCCTAGTGTCTATTTATATTGGAGTTCAACGGATCAGAGGATACCAGCTTGTAGCGTCGCCTCTACCATTCGGGGCATAGTTTATTATTTCGTGTTGTTAATGAAACGACGAATCGTTACCGCTTTGTTGCGAAATATTTTTAATGGTATCATTTGTGTTATCCTTGATACAGATGTATTGAAACGACCTCCTTAGATTGTCTGTTTTTGTTTTTTCTTCATATTTTTTTTCTTCATCGAGGTGGTTGAATAAAAGTATATCTCGATTGGCGATTTCCGGTATTTAACGATTTAAAACACCAACCCTACTCGATAAGGTGACCAGAGTGCGACTGATCGTTGTTATTGGTGATAGGAACAAACACGTTATTATTAGCGACTTAAATCGTTTTAGGCGAGTGTTGTGTTGGATAATTTCAAAGATCTGGTAATTCTATCGGACAAAGACCATGCCAGTTTCTCATATAGCACGAGTTGTCGTAAACACCTGCATTTATTCGTACCTGTTCACTGTTTGCTCTTTCGAAATGGAAGTCTAAGTCTCCTCCCCCCCCCCCCCCCCCCCCCCCGCATATGAAAGCAAGGTCTTATCTGACGAATGTTTAAAAATAAAGACCTGTATGCATAACTTGCCGTGTAAGAGCCGTGACTAAATATTGGGCCATGGTTTCAAGACATTCGACCCAAAAAGTCTAGGTAAGGCATGCGAACATGCAAAGCTTTCTTTCTTTTCTTAAAATTTGATTTGGCGTGCTCGATAACTGTTCATGGATTGTCACGTGATAATTGTTAACACGTGACACACACGTTTAGCCAGACCACGTGGAAAAGATGGTTCAAAAGTCTTTGGTTCCAGAACTTTCTGAGCTCTAAAGGCTTTCTTTTGTATGTGAGTGAGAGGGTGTAAAATATGGGTTGTTATTAAAAAAAACAAAAACATTAGTTTATTAACAGCTCTTTTATGAGATAGTATGGGGTATATTGGCATTATACTTCTCTTTGGCAAAATTTGACCCAAGTGGTGCCACCCACAGTTATTTCCCCCCCCCCCCCCCCCCCCCCCCCCCCCCCCCCCACACACACACTTTCTACTAACTTCAAACAGGCGATGTATTTATGTAAAGAAAATCGTCTGAATGGGGGCTTTTAATATTAACCAATGATTAAACTACATGTAAGGAAATTTCGAATCTTGTCAAATCAAGACATAACTACCGCGTCAAAGGAGGAGGCTGAACAACGTTTGCAAACATGCAAAGACAAATTGGTCTAAACGTTTGAACGCAAACCACTTTTGAATTTTTTTTTATCTGTTTGCTTGCGTCTTCCTATAAAATAAAACTAAATAATATCAAATGTAAAGCCGTTTCCATTGTTTACGTGTATAGTTTTTGTTTCTTTTTCTTGGATATAGTATATACTTGTTACACAGAAGTGTATATTTTATAGCGTCTTCAGGCCTGTTTAATTTATTTCTTGATATAAAGCAGCCTAAATAGCCTCAATATAGTTTGGATTGTATCGATGTAATCTTTTACAACCGTTTTTTTTAATGTTATCGAGGTATTTCTTATTTTCAATTGCGACCACTCCGTTGGCGTCACCATAAGGTTAGGGCTTGGGTTAAATAGAATATAGGCATAGGCTTAGGTTGGTTACCTCACCATGACCGGCATACGGCTACCTTCACCCATAAGGGAAATGGGGCTGTGTTTGATTGGAAGCTACATTTGCTGTATTCAGTACGAACTCACACTTTTGGATAAGGTTTATGGAAAGTAGGAGAATAGTCACATGGCAAGAATTGGCGAGGAAGAGGCATGTTGTTGGGATACAACCTTACACACTATTATCGCCGTTCCTTTGAATCACCAAATCCACAACAGCCTCGGCCGTCGAGTGTGTAATCGCGAAGATTTACCTGTTCGATGTCCACTTATAATATCGATATCGTAGTATTCATTGGCTAGTTTCCCCAGTAGTGTGTGAAAAGAAGCACACGTGTTAGGGGGGGGGGGGTACTTTAAATGACATAGACCATCGGCAACAGTACAACCCAATTACCTCCCACCCCTCCGCCGGTTGGGAAACCTTTAAACACAGTGACCCAACTGGAGAAATACCGGAAGGACTAGCAGTGCATTTATCAAAGACCGCAGTTCAAGTGTGTACGGCAAACACGCGCGCACAATAAGGCCTACACGGCACAGTCAAAAAAAAAAAAAAAAGAAAACCCGGCCGGGGAAAAATCCCATTACTCTCTTTTTTTTTAAATATTTTTTTTTTTTAATTCAAGGAACTAGAAAATAAATGTCTGGGATATGCCTCAACACAAAAGCCTCATGTGCTACGGATCGACAGGGTGAAGCAATTAAACAGTGTCGGTTCAGCGACGCTTGGCCTGGAGTTCCTTCCCACCCACCCACACACACACCCACCCCCTTTCTTTCTTTTCTTTCACCCTTATCTTTGGGAAAGGCTCGAACTAGTCAATCTAAAAGCATATCCTTTCTTGATGATACTCAGATGATATTTTTGAGTGCCTCGTTACAACCCACTCCGTAAGTAACTCTAGTACATTCAGACAGACAGGGAGCCTATGTTGGATTTATGGACTTTGTCATTAAGAAAATGTAAAAAAACAACAACCAGGACTCAGAGGTTCGGTTGCGTTATCGTCGGCGGTTCAACATTACAGTTCACCAAATCTTTTTTTCTTTTTTTTTTTTTTTCTTTAAATTTATATAAATGAAAGAAGAAAACAAACGTTTGTTCTAGCGGTGTTGAATGTGCCTACATCCGTAGTGTACTATCTACGGTGCTGTGCACGCCACTGCTTTATTGTAGCCGTAAACATGCCCATTACTCGTTTCAAAGTCTATCTTTTCAACCAAGGTAGACGATCCTCCATTTACACAGCCCCCCCCCCCCTCCCCAAATACACCTTACCTTCAAGGATATCTTCTGTTAGGTGATTGGGGGCTACTTGACTTGTTAATGTAATTCCACCGCACCCCTACCCAACCCCCTAAAGCGTCCTTTCATTTTTCTTGTTAGTGTCCATATAGCTGCTTGTATTGTTTGCTTAGAATCTTTCTTAGCCCAATTAAAACATTTCCCGGCTCCGAGGATAAAGCCGAGGGCTGTGGGTAACCGACGAGAAGTAATATTCCCAGTGAAAAGGCCGCTAGATATAAAGACTTTTTCCCCTAACGTCCCAACAGTAAGTGTCGAACGTGTTCGAGCTGAAGTGCTGTGTGTAGCTTTGGTCTCAGGTCACTGATTCAGGTACTTTTCTTTGTAAACACCTATACTTGATCTGCTGTGACTAGACCAATGAGGTCTATCTACAGCATACTGTGATGGTTTTGTTCCTAGACGCGTTCAGCAGTTGTTGTTGTTTGTTTTTTTTTCCTTAACCGAGAAGAGAAGTGACGGTGTGTTCCGATATAAAACTTAGTCTTGTTTCAATAGCTTGAGGATTAAGGAAGAAATAGGCGAATCGCTGGTAAGAAGACGAAATGATCCTGCCATTCTGTGGCCTGCAGGCTTTTTCAAAACTTCGTTTGTGACTAATGTGTGTCGTTATAAAAATTGTCACCTAGGCCCGGGTTAATGTAGTGTTTCGATGTGACGACCGGCGTAGATAGAGAAGCTCATTTTAAAGTCGACCGTCGAGCCTTACTGCTAATGACTAGAGATAAAGTTGGTCGATGCTGCTGCTACTAAACCTGTCGAACGAGTACCGGATCAGATTGACACGGACGGCGGTTTACTAGGCTTATTTTGTTACAAGTGTGTTTTATTTATTTTAAAGCTAAGGTTTGGTGTTTGTGTTAGGTACATTCTGTGCTCTTTATTAATCACTAAAATAAATTGTGTTTTTGTACATAAATGTGAGAATATTCACTATTTCCATAATACAGTTTTAAATAAGCCCTAGTATCGATTGAATTTCTATTGCAACCGACCCACGCGATCTTATACAATTTTTTGGAGCATGACCTCGTTATGTAATGTTAATACTTTGAATTGAGATTTGCCTTTAAGCAAGACATTGAAAATAGCTCCCCGATTATATGAGTGAAGTAAATCGAACGACCGAAGAATTCACTTTATCAGTTATCTTATGTTCGTCTGTGATTTGTAAACGCACAGACTATAGCACGGTTTTGTGCCGGTAAGTCTTGGCCGACCAATGTCTGTAAGAACGTCAAGAGCTTTCCCGGCCCAATAGTCACCTTTATTGTACCGTTCTTTACACTCAATTCACAGTAAGAACCTATGACACTTTATTTTTATTTTTAAATACGGATTGTAAAAACTCGAAATGGTTTTAATTTTTTTTTTTTTTAGTTCGGAAGTGGCCATTATTTTCTCTGAAGGAAGCATTAAATATTAAAATTTGATTTATGTCATTAATTTTGAGTACCTGCATTATTTCCAATAATGGGACATTGTTTTCTTGTCCATAGTAACCAGGTTTTTAAAAAGCTTGTGTTCCTTTAGAATTGGGACGCAACAATGTATTTTGGTTTGAAGCGTTTTAGTTTAATGATCTTTTTGTGAGTGATTTTTTTGACGAATACCCTTGTCCCAATGGTCCACTTAAACTCTTGATTCCTTCCCCACAACATTCATACAAAAAAAAAAAAAAGGTGTTATGTATATATAAGAAAAAAATCTTTAAACCGAAACCATAGTTAATAAACTTTGAGGTTCGTATGAAGTACCGGTACCTGATGTTAAGTTATTATCCAAATTAAGCCCCGCGATTAAAACACCTCCAACCTTTATTATGTTGTATGATCTGTAAATTATTATCCAAATTAAGCCCCGCGATTAAAACACCCCCAAACTTTATTATGTTTTAAGATCTGTAAACTATGCTGCAGGTTTCTTTTGGAAAAAAATATCCCCCCCCCCCCCACGAACAAAAAAACCCAACCCTTTCTCATAACAGACTTGCCCACTTTAGTATTATATTAAATCGCAAGTTTGTTTGAGCGTTAGTGCTATAGTTTATATTTATTTAGATTAATTCAGCAGTTAGAAAGAAAAAAAGAAAAAAAAGAAAGTGCTTTCCCAGGTCATGGGTCTAGCTAGACGTGCTTATAGAGAGAGAGAGCTAGGCAAGAGACGGGCTGGGTGATCAGATGGCTGAGAGTCACCATGGCGGCCTGCCGCCACACTTGTCACAGGTTGTTGATTTAACACGCCTGCTCTAATAATTTGAGTAACGAACTATTGCCAGCGGAAACTCCATTTTAACCAAATTTACTTTCACCACCTGCTCTGTTTAAAAGGAAAAAATAAAAATCGATAAAATATGCCAGTGAAGTAATTTGATAAGGTTTCTAGTAGTTGCATATGTCAATAGTCACCCGCTGTAACCGGATACAAACACACGCTGTTGCCAAAAGCCTGTTACCGTTTTATCCGTTAGCGATTGAAAAGTTCAATTGTGCGGCGTTTTTTTTTTCTCTCTCTCCCTCTCAGTCGGCCACAGGCTTTCATTCGCTGCGCATGAGAGGAGAGTCGTCCCTGTTGAAGGGGATTGACAGTGTTTCAACGGCCACTGTTATACCAACATTCATCCCCCACTCTCTCCGTCCTGCGGGATATTTCATATTGGGAGAAACGTATCCCCCCACAGCGCGTCGAAATTTTGCCCTTTCGATCGCGATCGATCACCATTGTCAAAAATAAATGTTGAACTGTCGTTTGTATTGAGCAGGTAAATATCGACGTGGGTTTCGCCCTCGCGCGCGTGTGTGTGTGTGTGTGGCTTGATCTTTATTATCGTTGCACCGACAAACATCCAATGGGATTAAACTGAAAAGGATTAGTTAAATTATTAAAACTGAACTTGTGAAACTGTGGACTAGATCTATATGTAGCTGTGTGCCGATGACTGGTTCAATGTGTCGGTAATTGTGAACGTGTTTGCCGGTGGATTTTAAAAAAAATAACAACACACTGGACTTTTAAGTGGCAGTTTAAGGCTGGTGTGTACATTTCGGTGTTGTAGGAACCCAGACGGTAACATTTTAAGATAGAATTCTTGATTTTTTTTCAACTGTGACATCATCGGACGTCCCGGCTTGTCATCCACTGTAAAGTAGAACAACACGGGGAGAATTTTTCTCTATTGTTTCTACCGCTCGCAACGCCTCGCGTCCTGGCCAGCCCGCACGAGTGATCCTTTTTGTTGATTTTTGTGTTGGAAGGATAGCGCAGAGCAAGCCATCGTCACCGGCATCAGCCTCAGCAGCAGCAGCAACAACAGTTGGCCCGCATCATCCCCCAGAAAGTGTAGTGCCGTTGGTGGTGGTGGTGCCATCAACAGGCGACAGCAGCATCAGAAACATCTCCTTACTCCCCAGCACTTGTTGAGACGGCGAGGGGCTAATCGGCCGTCATTATCGCAGCCATCCCGGCCGGTAGTACAAGCACCCCGCGCTTGCTCCGCTCACCGTCCACCATTGCGGTCCATTCCTACCGACGGCTGAGGATGCACCCCTACTACTACGTCCAGTACGTGCCCATCTCCCTTAAACAGGACTTGGTGAGTCGATCTCTTTCTTTCTTTCTTTCTTTTTTTTTTTTTTTTAAGACTTATAATGCACGCTGACGTCATCGATTCCATAACATTTCTTGTGGACTCGCGCATGAATGCTTGGAGACATGAGATATTCCTTTGAAAAAACCTTAGCATTTTCAGACACGCAAATCTTTAACTACCCCCACCCCCTGCTTCATCATTTCATTTAATGGTATGGATAAAAACATATTTGCATAGTTTTTTTTCTTCCCACTCTTAATGCTGCAAAATAATTGATTTCTACGCCTCTACTGTAATTATCTTTCATCTGTGTTTAAGGACTGTGTTAAAACAGGATTCTGTGTATATTCCCGATTGGTTGTCCCCGAAGCTATACACCACATGATCCCTAAGCTAGTCATTTGCCCATTAATTACGCCCTTTTAAAATATTGTACATTGCGTGTTACGTAAGATGGCATCATTGTGTTTTTGTTAACACAAATGTATCCTGAATTAAACATTGTTTTAATTAATCTTATAGGTGCTTTGTAAGTTGATAAAATCACAGTTGGTAGAAACATCCAATGATCAGTTGATTGGTTTAAAAAAATATATATATATAATAATAATAATAATAATTTGAATTAAAAAATAAAATAAAATTGGTAACATTATATGAGCTGCATACGCAACCTTAAGGAGTAGTCTTTGGGTAAGTTTATCAAGAGCCATGATTCAAGGCATTGCTTATCTTTATTTCTCTCTTCTTTCCTTCGAAATCACAACCTTTGGAAAAAAAAAAAAAAAAGAAGGAAAAAAAACATGCTTACTTTTCAGTTGAGTGCATCATGTTCAGTGAGAGTGATGCGATCGTATGCTCTTTCTCTTGTTTGTTTAAACTTCAATGATTTGTGGTAATGAGCTTGAGTGTGGTCTCTCCAACACCCCCCCCCCCCACTAAATATTGAGGTTTAATTTTTTTTAAATTTTTAATTATTCGCGTATTTTGTTAAAGTTTTGTTTAAGAGTTGGTTTCGTTGGCTTTGTGCAACCACCCTACCCCCCCACCCCACTAAATATTGAAGTTTAATTTTTTTTAAATTTTTAATTAGTCGCGTATGTTGTTAAAGTTTTGTTTGAGAGTTTGTTTCGTTGGCATTGTGCAACCACCCTGTCACATCCTCTACCCACCTTCGACTGTGGATTTGTTCGGAAATACCATTGGCTCCAGTCTTAATGCCGTCTCACACTTGGATGCTTCACAGTAATGAACGGTGCTTTCTCCACGATCTGAACCTTCTCAGAATAACAGACCGTCTAGATCTCTGTCTTATTGAAGGATATCATTTTTTTCGGGTGTAAATTAAAAACCCAGCTATCGACCGCCGTATAAGACGGGATCAAGCTACTTTGGCTATTCAGTGAGACATGATAGGGGGGGGGAGGAGCACAGGTTCCTGGGTTTTGTCGAGTGGGCACACCAGTCAAGTTGGGAATATCTTTGGAGCATTGGACGCGCCTTCTTGGAGCCGGTGATTGATTGGGTCCACCCGGGCTCAATATCTAAACACGCCTAATTTAGTTTCTCTTCCTACGTGTGAATATTAAAGAGAAATATCCATCATCTCTCAGCGTTATTTCTAACGTCTACCGTTTCATGCTCGCACCTTGTACGCGTCCTCATTGTCGGCACCCTACCCAACATTGTCGGCACCCTACCCAACATTTCCGGCACCCTACCCAACATTGCCGGCACCCTACCCAACATTGCTGGCATCCTACCCAACATTGCATTAAACGGAAATCTACACCGGTGAGTCCTACTTCATGATTTTCCCACCAACTTTGATGTCGAGCCAACCATGACGTCACATCACGCCCGTCTTATTGACACATGTAATTGATGTCTCGCTAACCATACACAAACCTATTTCATCTTCATGTCAGTTTAATCAACCTCACGGCGCGCTCATTGATTCGGCCAAACTATTGCACTAAGTTTCAATCATTTATTTTCTCTGGCCTCCACCCTCCCCCTTTCTTCCTGCTCTCATCACTCTTAGTCCGTAGTGTCTTTTTACGATCATCTTTTTCAATACGTCAGCTATAAACACACCGTGTCTTTTCCCAACCCCACTGCAGTCCCTTCACCACGCCCCTACCGCTTCTTTTTCCCTGGCAATAAAACTCCAATCAAGAAAACCCCTATCGATATCTGGTGTCGAGGACAAGTAATTGAATGTCTAGCCCGCACTAGCTCACAGCAGTCACAGAGAGGGAGACATCATAACTCTTGTCTCGGCCAACTCCAGTATTAGTCAGTGGGTCAGCTATGATGTACACACTTGTATCCGAGTCCATCCCTGGGTTAGCGTAGTGGGTCAGCTTTGTGTACACAATCAGATCCCAGCCACTGATTATTTTTTCTTCATGTGGGCTTATGTACACATGGACAGATGACTCTGTTTATTCAAGCATCAGTTTTCAAGCCTGGAAAACTTAAATGACACATGTCAATGTGTAGTGTCGAAATGCACATACGTGTCCTCTTAATACCAACACCATTATTTTTAATCATTTAAATCTTTATTTCCGTGTTTAGATATTTTTGTTTCCCACTACCATAGGAAAGAAGTCTAAGCAGGTTGTATAGCATAACAAAAGTCTCGGATGGCGTGCATCTATTTCTTAAAATAATACTTTCCACTTGAATATTCGCAAAATCTGGGTTTTTAATGTGTTTAAAAAAAACAGAACAAAAAATAACATAATGATTGTAACAAAAAACTCTTAGTGCAAATCTTAAAAGATTAAATTAATTTTTTTTTAATGTCCTCGACTTTTGTAATCAGCATCTTTAAAAAAAAAAGTTTTAATCAGTAATTACTGCCAACGTATATCTGTGGGAATCTTCATCTGTCCTGGAGGAACAACCGATTTTCAGGAACTTATCTGATTGCATTGTATGTGTAATCACGCGAGGCTGTGATCTCATCGCACAGTCATCTAGTTCAGCACCATCAATACCTGAAGACAAGGCTCACAGGACCATCGATCAATAAGCCTTTAACCCAATGACTCCGAGCCTGCAAACTTGAAGCCAGTAATGGGCCGAGATGGTGAGGGCGACGAGCCGTAATTCACTTGTTGCTTCACTGACCGGGGTAAGAAATCTAATGATCGTGATGCCAACAGTTTTAAAGCTCATGTTTTTTCATTCAATAAACCCAATCGTCTCGCCGGGACCATTGTTGTATGGCCGGTACTGGGGTGATGGTGATGGTAATGCTGTTCCCCGGCTGGCGACCTGCCATTGGATATTTTACTGGACATCTGTTCCCGACAACTTTTTTGGAATACAGAGCTACTTCTTGCCTGGATGGAAACTATTTTCAGCTAAAATGTTACCACCCCGCTTTGCTAATTCTGAAGCCTGGAATAAATCCAGATGGATGGCTTTTTGAGGCACTGAACACATCCGACACATGGTTATGTATAACTGCACTCCTAGTGAGGAGATATCGTTGATATAAAGAAGCCCGCGTCCTGGGCCCCTGTTGCCCCTCCTGGGCACGTTGCTCACCCTGCCCTGTGGATTAACTGGCCCTGACTTGATTCAACACTTTCACAAGAATACCGTTTTTCAAAGAGTTTTGCAGTTAATGCAGAGAAAACGCACTGCATACTGTTGATTAGTACTATCTAATAAACATTCTAAAAATAATAAATAAACCATTGTGCCGAGCCATTGCTAAAAATAAGATATCGCGTTGTGCTTAAGGATAAAATCGGATACCTATATGATCTATTCGTGGGGGGTTAACTTCACAAGGTGAAGTTCGATTGTTCCAAACATGTTGGCTCATTTAAATTCGCTGCTAAATTTTGAGTCATTATCGGTCCCAACAATAGGCGATCGTTTTTGTAATTGTACACTTGCTTAGGTAAACACGGGCTTGTGTTACTGCAAGGTTCCACTCCCTTGGAGCTGCGGATGGTGGGAAAATCACGGAGGCCAGTCTGGGTAGTCAGGGAGAGCAGAGACGTGTTACATACCGCCGGCTGAATTGTGTGTCACAGTCGTGACATGTCTGTCAAAATAAACGGTATCGTGGTATTTCTCATCACCCCTGTTTGGATCAGAATCTAACACTCCGAATGTGATTACATCATTAGTTGTAGCATGTGAAGTCGTAGACAGCGAGCTCTTCCCATAATCGGCGTAGTCAACGCTGTTAAGCGCCCAGTAGTTACCGTTTACTGCCATGTCTATCCACTCTATGTATCGACATCTTATCACTCTCACAGAGTACGGATTGACCGAGCATGTTGCATCATTTTCACCACTCTTAACAAACAACTCAGTATTTCACATTACATTGACACATCAATATCCACCTTGACATCTCAATGCCACATTTAGTTGACACATCGATATCCACCTTGACATCTCAATGCCACATTTAGTTGACACATCAACATCCACCTTGACATCTCAATGCCACATTTAGTTGACACATCAATATCCACCTTGACATCTCAATGCCACATTACATTGACACATCAATATCCACCTTGACATCTCAATGCCACATTTAGTTGACACATCAATATCCACCTTGACATCTCAATGCCACATTTAGTTGACACACCAATATCCACCTTGACATCTCAATGTCACATTTAATTGACACATCAATATCCACCTTGACATCTCAATGCCACATTAAGTTGACACGTCAATATCCACCTTGACATCTCAATGCCACATTAAGTTGACACGTCAATATCCACCTTGACATCTCAACGCCACATTTAGTTGACACATCAATATCCACCTTGACATCTCAACGCCACATTTAGTTGACACATCAATATCCACCTTGACATCTCAATGCCACATTAAGTTGACACGTCAATATCCACCTTGACATCTCAATGCCACATTTAGTTGACACGTCAATATCCACCTTGACATCTCAATGACACATCAATATCCACATTGAAACCGACCTCTCCGTATCCACTACAAACGGACATCCCCCTCTCTCTCCACACTCACGGAACAGCTTTCGGCCAACTACTTTCATGCCTTTGAACTCAAAACATACGCCACAGCTCCACCATTGTGCCACCACTCTTAGTAGGGTTTAATGTACACATACAGACACCTTTTCACACCGCCTCCTTCATTTTTTATCTTTGTATAATTCTTCGCTTTATTAGCATAATCGATACATCGCTTTCGGCCTGCTCGGAGAGAGGAATCCAATAAACAAAGAAGTTGCTGTAGCTCATTATAACCAGATAAAACGCCCCGGGGGTGGGGGAAGGGGGGGGAGGGGGAATTTAAACACTATCGGATAGTGTATTAGCACAGCCGGAAGTGTTCCAGTAACACCATGCGTTAGCTCGTCACTTGTAAAAACCTGCCCTTATCACTCTAGCGGTGATCTGATAGTATTGGCATTAGATGAAATACTAACGTGTCTAGTGGTAAGTTAATATTTCATCAAACACGTTAAATCATGGCAGCAGTTATGTTTCTAATTAAGCTCCACGTGGATGTTTTTTTTTTTTTTTTTTTTGGAAACATCCTGGAGCTGGGGGGGGGGGGGAATCGAAGTAATTTTTTTCGAAAATTTTACAATTTTTTTTTTTTTTTTTTTGGAAACTTCCTGGGGTTGGGGGGGGGGGGAATCGAAGTAATTTATTTCGAAAATGTTACAATTTTTTCTACTTTATTTATCTTTACTTAAACTTAATGAGCCCAATTATCATAATTTTGGAATTGAGAGGGCTGAGATAGATTTCGGGGATCATCGAAAATGCCGTTTAGAACTGTACATGTGACTGAGAGACTGTGCAGTTATCAACATTCAGCTAGTCCGCGCAGCATTTCATTAAACGTGTTTGCAGCTTAATAATTAGCCGAGCCTGGCATTACACATTCTGCGTTGTTAGATTTAACTTAAAATACTATAATCGCCCGTCTAATGTGGCTGAGGACTGCTAGTCGCTTCCAGAGTGCTGGTCGTTTTCCCCTTGATATATAGTTTTAAAGAAACGTTAAACACCCCCCCCCCCCTTTTCCCAAAGTGTTCAGGGGTAACAGGAATTATATCCCGTTTTATTTTGTAAATGTTCACATTGCCTCGGGGTATTTCAAACGATTGAAGTAGACCTGTTCCCACAGGAAAGAAAGGCCGACAAGTGCTGGTTGTTTTCCCCTTGATATATAGTTTTAAAGAAACGTTAAACCCCCCCCCCCCCCCTTTTCCCAAAGTGTTCAGGGGTAACAGGAATTATATCGCGTTTTATTTTGTAAATGTTCACATTGCCTCGGGGTATTTCAAACGATAGCAGTAGACCTGTTCCCACAGGAAAGAAAGGCCGACACACAATATTGTTTTATAGAGTGAAGGCCTCTTTACAAGGCCGCTTTCAATAGAACTAGGTTGATGGCTGCATATTGAGCCATTATTCAGAACGCACACTGGAAATGGTTGAGTTATTATTAACTATGTACAAATGGCTTTTTTTTTTTACAATTTGATTGTCAACAGGTGGTGGTGGGGGTTGGTGGTGGTGGTTCCCGTCATTAAAACGATCGTGTCGGCTTGTGCTATCTGTTTGTGTGTAAGGCAACACACGGTCCGTATCACCTTCCATGTGGGTATTCACCATACAGCACGCCGGGACCTGTGTTGGGTCATGTAAACTTTTAAACAGGACTATAGATCCCCATGGCCACGCTACGAAATAGACGTGAATGCGTGTGATCTCATTTTTAATACTTAAGATTGCTGGTTATCCTCACCGCACACCCACCCCACCCCCCCCGCCCTTCCCTTTCAATTCTTTTCAAGTCAAACATAATTCAAAACCTCATTTTAACGTCCGTTTTATTTAAATCCAGTTCATGAACTTGATTGCTTGTTGGAATGAAAATGATGGACTTGTCAATTTGTCAACCTATTCAGTAAACGTTTAATATCATCTTTCGCTTCCACGTCCTTTTTATAGCTGGACTTTATGTCGTAGTTTTTTTGTTTTTTTTCAATTGACATTTTATGATTGAGCTTAGAGGAGCTTCCTACTTTAGTCTAGGTATCCACGTAACCAAACATGTATTTTTATGTGATCATCTTTGACGTGACCTGGAAAGTACACGTGTCGCTTTGGCTGTACGTTTTATGCTAAGCGCTGCACACTGTGATATAAACTTATAAACGTAACGGCTGGCTTCTGGTAGGATACAATCAATGTAGTTGTACCATAATCGTTATTAGCACCCCCAGTTGATTGCTATTGGAAGCCAGAACCAAGGACCTTAACCCAATAGCTGTGGTAACAGATGCACTCTTATTTTTTTTTTGGGGGGGGGGGTTGAAAGTGGAGGGTTGTTTATTGGGTGAGTAATTATCAAACCATTTCATAACTTCGTCATCAAGAATCAAATTTACGGTAGCAAGTCTCTCTCTCTCTCTCTCTCTCGCTCTCTCTCTTGCTCTCTCTCTCTCCCCCCCCCCCAATAATTGGATAGTAATGGAATGCTCTCGAACAATTCTTACAATAATATAACTATTGCGGTGTTCCTTGTGACCAAGGGATCGTTTATTTGAAAAGACGCCATGTTCTATATGGTTGCTATGTGCCAAACACCAGCTGGTACACACTGGAGGATAGCACCTTAAACGTTCAAATCACACATCTCCGTTCCCTGCTAAAACAAATTAATTCAACACACAGGCATGGTTTCAAGTTTGAAATGAGATTTGTTTTACTCACCGTATTAAATTTGTTTTTAAGGTTGGGAGAGGGATGAACGCTATCTTACAATCATTGCTTTACCAGTTATGCAATGAATATGTGGAGGAAAAACAACAACCCAAAATTAATTCGTGTGTTGCACTAGTTTGTCAAAGTACACGCACTTCAGTTCAGTCGTCCGAGAGTCATGAGTCCTACACATGCTCTTTCAGAGCTGAACAAAAAAACTCTCCCCCCCCCTCCCCCTAGACATCACTCAATCAACCCTCCAGCTCACATGAGCTTCCGTTAAGTTGACTAAAATATTGTCATTGGGTTGAAGCGTTGAAAAATCAATTTCGACAACCCCCCCCCCCCCCCCCAATTTTTTTTCACCCCACCCCAATCAGTTGTTTTAAAATGGCTGCAGATAAAGAAGTAAATCGCGAACATTCGATTTTGTCTGAGTAAACACGTGTTTGGTGAACTTGCGAGTGTTTAATGTCCCTCCACTTCCAAACATCAGGACATACACATTTGAAATTTACAAAGCATTATCGGATTCTGTAACAGCCAAGCTTAGCGCTTTGTGGGCAGTGTTGCCTGCACCGTAGAATGAGGCCTACACATTGAAATGGAATTCTCGAAGGTCAGGAGTACTTCTTGAGTTTAATTTCTAGGCAGGAAACATTTAAAAAAAAATATATGCCATATTTTAACATAGAAGTTAATGTTGGCAAACAATTGTTGTAACGTGAAAACTTTTTGAAGATTTCTATCAATTGTTAAGATTAATACTTTGTGGAGTTGGGCTGTGAGCCCGACTAGTAAAGCCCCCCCCCCCCCAACCCTTTTTTCTTCTTCTTCTCCTTCATCCTTCTCTCTGGTTGCGCTGAGGGATTAAAACGGTGACTAGCAGCTTTAGTGCTGCACATGTTGAAATTCTCTGGCTTTTGTGGGCTGGGCTTTAGAAAACTCTAAATNGGGGGGGGGGGGGGGGGGGTGGGGGGGGTCGAAAAAAGTATTTAAAAAAATATTTAAAAAGTTAAGGGAGAGGGGTTGGGGCGTCGACCGAGCTGAGAAAAAAAAAGTGGACATTATTGTTTTGTGCATAGCAATAACTGCGATGGCCTGGCACAACCCCCAGGATTAAAACTAAAGGTCAGGTCTGAATAAATTAGTTTGACGTGAACACATGGATGGGTGAGGCAAGCAGCCCGTTCAACGTGTAGCTTTTGGCTTGTGTTTCTCGATAACCTCGTGTTAGTGGTTCTGACAGCCATTTCGCGATGAAGCTTACTGTCGAACGGTTGAATGCTGTAAACAAACGGCATACTTATCTATCTCTATCTAAGTTTATAGAGTTTTACTTACTTAACATGCGAAATTAATTGCCAACATTAAACCACTAACAACTAACAATTCCTTGTCCCTAAATTTAAAAAAAAAAAAACTAATTAAAAAAACCATGACTCGTTCCTATATAACTGTCTTTATTCTTTACACTGTTACCTAGTTAGAACCAATGATCTATCATCAGTTATTGGCTGAACCCACCCTACAATGATAGTGAGATAAAAGAGAGACGACCATTTCCCACGCTGTCCACCCATGTCTGCCCAAAGGAAGCACAATGTAAATCGGGCCGATATCATAGTTCGGTTCTCAGATTAAAGACTGCACAACTTGTTTCCGTTTTAAACAAGTTTAAAAAAAAAAAAAAAAAAAAATTGCTCGAACCCGATTGTGATTAATTGCACACCCGTGCTTTAATTGGCGAAACATTTTGCCACTTGGACCAGCGGGCCCGCTGATATTGATGTAGGAAACTATCAAATATCAATAGGTTTTTTCCTTTGAAGTGCCTCCATCTGTTTCCTGGCTAATATTAGGTGCGCATAATTAATTCAGTGCGTTGATTTGCGCTGGGTTGTTTCAACTGGATAACTTAAATGTTTCTGCAGTATTGCATCTGTATCCCTGGTCACTGTGCTCCCTGTGATGTTTGGAGGGTCAATCAAAATATCCATTGTTTACTTGATTTGATTGAAGGGGTTTAGTTGTATTGGCTGTAGTAAACTGATCGCAGTACCCACCTGCCCGTAACCGTTGGTACTTAAAAAAAAAAAGAACCATGCTCCCTAAATGTTTGCCATGGGTGAGTAATTTTTTTTTATACGGATAGCTGCTGACGTAGTTCTGAGTTAACACGAGGACAGGTAAATAAAATCGTTCACTGTGTGGTTGTCTCGAAATGTGTAATACTGCGACACGGCAAGGGCTGTTTAAGGCCGTACCAATACACCCCCCCCCACTAATTTTATTTCATAATTTATGTCCCCACACCTGCCGCCATATCATGCCTACACACCTCAGCGATAGATTTGTTCAATGGCCATTTCCCTATGAAACGATTGGCTGCAACAGGGTGTGCCCCCGCACGGCAGCTTTCAGTTACTGACACGTCATGCACCTTCACCCAGTTTAAGAAAAGCGTCCTATTTCAAACAAGTGAATACACGACCACAAGTGTGTACATGATCGCCTTATTTACCTAGTCAAACAGAACTTTCTCAATATTATCAACACAATAGTGCTGTTTGGCGGTGCTTTGCCGTGCTGTCTGTTCACGTTTTATCCCCCTTTCCCCAAAACTTAGCATATCCTTTTCAATTTCACACCAACCGTTTTTTTTTTTTCTTTGGTTGAGACTATTAATAAATTTGATGCCTAGCTGTATTACGAAGGCGAATTTCTATAGCAGTTGGTTTGGATTCCCGAAATCGAAAGGAAAAAAACCCAACGTATGCAAGGTCGCCTAACAAGTTGCATGGCAAAGTCGAAAGTGATCAATATTTTCTTTTCGAATTTTAAAAGATCCCGTCTGTTAAAATCTGATTTCTATAACATTGCAGACTTTTAGAAATTAGTCGACATTAGAACTATCGCTGTCTTAAATTGCGTTGATCGATTTAAGTTGTTTCTGAATTTAATTTTCATCTCAATATTACTAATCTGTTGGTTTTTTTTTTTTAAATTTAAAAAGGAAAATATTTTAGCACTCGTTATGTGACCCCATCACATCAAAGATGTTCTCATGTGTTTCAGTTTTAATTAACCAAAGACAAAAACGCCTATATTTATATATTTTGTACACCAGTGATATTTTACGGATTTGTCTAAAGGAATTTCTCTAGTTTCCAACAAATAAATGATATTTTTAGGAACGCCATTATGAAATCTCCGTTTCCTGAGCTGCGTAGAGCCTAGAGATCACGTCTGTTTGTCTTCTTTGTTCCTGCAAGTTTGCTTGTCCGTCTATTTAACTTAGACATATTTTATTTATGACTCCTAGTTATTGATTTTTCACCCAACGGGTAATTTAAGGAGGTCTCGGGTTCGTTCATACATTGCTGCCACTTTCCACGGTGATCATGAGAAATACCAAGACAGCTATTCACGATCACACGACCCCCCACCCTCCCCCTTTTTTTCTCTCTTGCTTCTATTGTATTCATATCACTCTAAAGGCCCTATGCCCTTTTAGTTGTCCAAACCTCGACCCATTCAGTTCTAATCCAACGCTAAATGACAATCTCAAGGAGGAAAAAATATCGTTTTCATGGATCTTTTTCTTTCTTTCTTTCTTTCTTTCTTTCTTTCTTTCTTTCTTTCTTTCTTTCTTTCTTTCTTTCTTTCTTTCTTTCTTTCTTTGCCCTCTACCTCTTGCTTTTTTTTAAATAGTGTGAAAAGAATGTCCTATTTGCATAGATCCTGTCAGTCTTAGCTCTAACACGGCGACCCAAATATTATGCCACGACACCGGAGCACATGTATTGCTCAAAGACCAAACGGGCACAGGCGGCTCCTTATCCTATGAAAAGGTTCGTTTAAGTTGTTTACATTTTAAAAAAAAAAAATGCCGGAAGACGCCATCGTCTTGCCTAAACTTGAATCAGTCCTTAGCACTTTTGTATGAACATAAAGCTGGTGGTGCAACTCTTTCAAAAAAATATTTAAAAAATATTGTGCTGGAATCTTGCGTGTACATGTTTAACGACTACAGAATGTCGACTACAGAATGTCGACTACAGAATGTCGACTACAGAATGTCTTTCATCAGAATGATTTAATATAAACGATTATTGGAAAGGCTCATGATTTGTTAAAACCAAGCAACACTTAACCTTTTTAAGATCTTCCCAAGCCGTTTAATTTTTTTATCCATACATATATAAAACATTCATTTGTTTTAAATTGAAATAAATTTGTAGTGTTTTCAAAGTAGTTCAATAATTATCTTTATTGTTTTTGTTTTTTTTTTAAAGTGGGGAGGATTATCTATGTTTTCCACTACCAACACTCCCCACCCCCTTGCCACATATCACTTGGCAGCATTTCTCTAATGTGGTGTAAATGAATCTTGCTGTGCCTTATATCCTAATTTTGTGGGTCCTCAATCAATGACAACTGGACACAGTCCACAGTCGAACTGGTGACTGCATTAAACGGGAGTTTGTTCTGATACGATAACATCAAGTCTTATCCACTTTGGTCAGCCGGGTTATCTTTAACCTTACAGGCATATTTGCCATGATACCGGTCAGGTATCTTCCCATTGTCACTCCATGGTCTGACCATTATGTCTGTCACCGTAAGCACATCTTTTAAAGAGCCACCACGCGGTTAGATCCTCCCCTCCCCAAACGCCTTCAAGTATTGAAGTCGGACCATCCCAATAACCTTGAAACGGTCCGGGGTGTCGTGTTAAGATGTTGCACAGAGACAAATTTGTATTGGAAGTTAAATTAATAATAATTGAAGTTATTTTTCTGAAGGTAAATCTTATGATGAGTGAGGAATATTAATTGCTGGTCTTAAATATATTTTTTTAAGTTAGGGGAGGTAACTGCTCTTAAACTTTTCAGTTCATCTCAATATATTTTGTCATAAATATAAATATATTAATAATTGGCTCCCTTGACATGCATTTAACGTTCTTTTCATATAAATAAGTCTGAAGTTGAAGGCTGCTAATAAATTTCAAGTCCTCATGTCTGGAAATCTAAAATACATACTTTCATTTTCTTGCGTTGTGTTCAAGTGTATATTGACACAAATTTCAATAAGCACTTACTTATTATACAACATTTGTAACTGTCTATCTCAAAAAATAAACTTTAAACAGAAAAAAAAAATTAATAAATCATTCATTTAATTAAAAACAAATTTCTGTCCGTGATTATCAACTATGAAAATGTACATATTTTTAAAGGGTTGAAAGCACTTTTGATCATCGTTCGCTATTGCCTTGGTTCGGTGTACTTTACTGTTTGAACATCCCCCATTTAAGTAATCAAAGTTCTAGTAGTGTTGTGTAAGTCCGTGCTCCGAGAGGTCCATATCGGCCAAAGTGATTATCGACCAGTATGTACCAACCACCATTCGGTATGACATTTTCAGTCGAGTTTCTCCTCTCTCTCCTACCCCCAAACCACCCCAAATTCTCCACTCGATAAAGGTAATTTGAGATGTATTTCGTGACCCTTCGGCTGGGCACTGAGGAAAATGCATCAGCCTCGCAATGCTGAGGCAATTAAACAACGCGGGGCTATCTTTTATTTTGTGTACGTGTAAGAGTCTAAAGAACAGCCATGACTGATTTCTCTCGGTCATGGTACCGTAAAGATGATTTTATTAGTTATATTTATTATATTAATTATATTAATTATAGACTCGTGGTTTTACAGCCCGGTAATTTCGAGTTATGAGAGATTTCACTTTGTTATTTTTTCGTTGTTTGTTCTGTCCTATTTGTATTTTTTTTTTTAAAGTATCCTTGAAAAAGTTGTCCATGGTTTGTTTGAAACCAATAGAATTAGGTAACTGAAGGCATTGTTTTTTGGTGGTGTAGTCCATAGAATTAGGTAACTAAAGGCATTGTTTTTTGGTGGTGTAGTCCATAGAATTAGGTAACTAAAGGCATTGTTTTTTGGTGGTGTAGTCCATAGAATTAGGTAACTAAAGGCATTGTTTTTTGGTGGTGTAGTGGATAGAATTATGTAACTAAAGGCATTGTTTTTTTGGTGGTGTAGTCCATAGAATTAGGTAACTAAAGGCATTGTTTTTTGGTGGTGTAGTGGATAGAATTAGGTAACTAAAGGCATTGTTTTTTGGTGATGTAGTGGATAGAATTAGGTAACTGAAGGCATTATTTTTTGGTGGTGTAGTCCATAGAATTAGGTAACTAAAGGCATTGTTTATTTGGTGGTGTAGTCCATAGAATTAGGTAACTAAAGGCATTGTTTTTTGGTGGTGTAGTCCATAGAATTAGGTAACTAAAGGCCTGTTTTTTTGGTGGTGTAGTGGATAGAATTAGGTAACTAAAGGCATTGTTTTTTGGTGGTGTAGTGGATAGAATTAGGTAACTAACGGCCATTTTTTTTTTGGTGGTGTGGTGGATAGAATTAGGTAACTAAAGGCATTGTTTTTGGTGGTGTAGTCCATAGAATTAGGTAACTGAAGGCATTGTTTTTTGGTGGTGTAGTCCATAGAATTAGGTAACTAAAGGCATTGTTTTTTTGGTGGTGTAGTGGATAGAATTAGGTAACTAAAGGCATTGTTTTTTTGGTGGTGTAGTGGATAGAATTAGGTAACTAAAGGCATTGTTTTTTTGGTGGTGTAGTCCATAGAATTAGGTAACTAAAGGCATTGTTTTTTTGGTGGTGTGGTCCATAGAATTAGGTAACTAAAGGCATTGTTTTTGGTGGTGTAGTCCATAGAATTAGGTAACTAAAGGCCTTGTTTTTTGGTGGTGTAGTCCATAGAATTAGGTAACTAAAGGCCTTGTTTTTTGGTGGTGTAGTCCATAGAATTAGGTAACTAAAGGCATTGTTTTTTGGTGGTGTAGTGGATAGAATTAGGTAACTAAAGGCATTGTTTTTTTGGTTGTGTAGTGGATAGAATTAGGTAACTAAAGGCATTGTTTTTTTGGTGGTGTGGTCCATAGAATTAGGTAACTAAAGGCATTGTTTTTGGTGGTGTAGTCCATAGAATTAGGTAACTAAAGGCCTTGTTTTTTGGTGGTGTAGTCCATAGAATTAGGTAACTAAAGGCATTGTTTTTTGGTGGTGTAGTCCATAGAATTAGGTAACTAAAGGCATTGTTTTTTGGTGGTGTAGTGGATAGAATTAGGTAACTAAAGGCATTGTTTTTTGGTGGTGTAGTGGATAGAATTAGGTAACTAAAGGCATTGTTTTTTGGTGGTGTAGTGGATAGAATTAGGTAACTAAAGGCATTGTTTTTTGGTAGTGTAGTCCATAGAATTAGGTAACTGAAGGCATTGTTTTTTGGTGGTGTAGTCCATAGAATTAGGTAACTAAAGGCCTTGTTTTTTGGTGGTGTAGTCCATAGAATTAGGTAACTGAAGGCATTGTTTTTTGGTGGTTTAGTGGATAGAATTAGGTAACTAAAGGCATTGTTTTTTGGTGGTGTAGTGGATAGAATTAGGTAACTGAAGGCATTGTTTTTTGGTGGTGTAGTGGATAGAATTAGGTAACTGAAGGCATTGTTTTTTGGTGGTGTAGTGGATAGAATTAGGTAACTAAAGGCATTGTTTTTGGTGGTGTAGTCCATAGAATTAGGTAACTAAAGGCCTTGTTTTTTGGTGGTGTAGTCCATAGAATTAGGTAACTAAAGGCATAGTTTTTTGGTGGTGTAGTGGATAGAATTAGGTAACTAAAGGCATTGTTTTTTGGTAGTGTAGTCCATAGAATTAGGTAACTGAAGGCATTGTTTTTTGGTGGTGTAGTCCATAGAATTAGGTAACTAAAGGCCTTGTTTTTTGGTGGTGTAGTCCATAGAATTAGGTAACTGAAGGCATTGTTTTTTGGTGGTTTAGTGGATAGAATTAGGTAACTAAAGGCATTGTTTTTTGGTGGTGTAGTGGATAGAATTAGGTAACTGAAGGCATTGTTTTTTGGTGGTGTAGTGGATAGAATTAGGTAACTAACGGCCATTTTTTTTTTTGGTGGTGTAGTGGATAGAATTAGGTAACTGAAGGCATTGTTTTTTGGTGGTGTAGTCGTTAGAATTAGGTAACTGAAGGCATTGTTTTTTGGTGGTGTAGTCGATAGAATTAGGTAACTAAAGGCCTTGTTTTTTGGTGGTGTAGTCGGCAAAAGACAGTCAGTGAACTGAACGTGCGAGATGCAGATAACAAGCTTACGTCACGTGTTCCTCAAAGTGTGCAGTGGATAATTCTTCCCTGTCGAGGCCAAGTGCAGGGATGCACATTCGTATTTCACTTGAAACGGGCCGACTGTATTGTTTTTAAACTTAATGTTGTCATTAAATAAATTTCTACAGTTGAACTCCCTCACGTGGTTACTTTCTCCCTCTCTACCATTCTCTCCCCTCACAACAACCCCCCCCCCCCCCCCCCCCCCCCAAGCACTCAAACTGACGTCTTTAAACCAAAGAGTACGGTTCATTAAAGCTGCCATGGGTGTGCTTGGTGTGTGTGAAAAGAGAACTGAACAAGGACCGAACAGTATGTGTAAGGGAAAAAAAGATGATTATTGAAAGGAGCCGGTCAGCGACGCATGCTTAATTAATGTTTAAAAAGTTTGAGCTCAATCTATTTTGGATCACCAGTGGCGTCACGAGACGTATCGCGTGCCAAGAGTACTGGACGCAATCAAATGACACGGATAAGCTGAGCTCTACCTTCCTAGTTCGGCTGGCTCCCTTGTTTACTCCTCCTTCCCCACCCCCGCCTCACCCTACCCCGCTGTAGGTTATGGTTATGTCAGAAACTTCGGATCCATTGCTATGTATGGGACAGACGGGTCTGTGCCGACCGCTATTCAATTTGTTTTGAAACCCGGTCGGAGCAGAAGCATCATGAATAATTAAATCTCTATTAGCGCCTCATTGGCTGAGCGGTTCCGAGATAGTGAAAAATATCCTGTTACTGGGTACTCAGTGTTTTCAAAGACACCGCAAGTTTGAAACCTAGAAAGTTGGCCAGATATCCTGTCAGTTTTTAGACACCGTAAGTTTGAAACCTAGAAAGTTGGCCAGATATCCTGTCAGTTTTTAGACACCGCAAGTTTGAAACCTAGAAAGTTGGCCAGATATCCTGTCGGTTTTTAGACACCGTAAGTTTGAAACCTAGAAAGTTGGCCAGATATCCTGTCGGTTTTTAGACACCGTAAGTTTGAAACCTAGAAAGTTGGCCAGATATCCTGTCGGTTTTTAGACACCGTAAGTTTGAAACCTAGAAAGTTGACCAGAAATTGTCCCCATTTCGAGATGGGTCTGGACACGAGAGCGCGCTGGTGAGATATAGAAACAAACAAAATAGATAGGCTGAGAAGGGGAAAAAACCTTATCGGAATGAGGTGGCACATTAAAGTTTATTTGCTATGAAAAGGAGTATTGTGGGTAGAGAAATGTTTAGTGGGCAATAAAGTGCGACTGTGACAAGAAACATAAAATATTTTTTTTTTGCATCTGTTAATTTATTGGTTGGGCAAGGGTGGACCATGGCTGTTTCTATAGATCTGTTTATTCCACTACATAAGAAATATTCGTGTAGCTCCTCTAAAATCTGAGAATCACTGGTAAATAGGGTATCAGCAGTGTCGTGTATATGCTTGCTTTGTGGTGCACCTTCAATAATGTACAATTCATTGGCACGTATAGAATATCTGCAGGTTGTATGTGGGGGGCTGGTATCATTTGGTACGGTATAATTGCTACTCACTTTCAGTCACGGGAGAGATGTGTCATTTTATACCTTGCAAATTTACTCTGGTAAATTGCTTTCCTCAATGTTGTCCTCCCCATCTATGCGTGTTCCCAGCGTTTACATGTAATGACTGAATGCCACGACTCAATGGCTTTCCCCATCCACCCTGCGGGCTGTTGTCGATGCATCCATATTTTATTAATTTCCCCTCTCTCTGTTCTTTACCAGTCAACCGTTTATCAGATGCTGCCGTTGCATGGAAAAACACTAGAGAGAAAGAATGGGAGTTGTTTGGGTGGGGTTGACACAAGCACAAATACAAAGTGCCATATAACTGACGGTGAAAAGTGGGGGGCAAGTTGGATTTTTTTTTTTATATCTCTTCATCAATTTTCCAAATGAAACTGTTGGGCTTCGATTTCATCAGTTGTCACGCTGAAAAATAATATTTGCCCGGAATGTCACAATCACTTTATTAGTAATTGATAACCAGCCTTCATTTACCCGCGGAATTTATGGCCATTGTTTGTGTTGTGCAGCCGTTGTAGCATTTATGAACACGGTACACTAAACGCCATTGTAACGCAAAGTCTCGTTATGAGCGGTGTCTGCGCCTTTGGGGCACACCCGAGTGGTCCCGGGGAAATGGCTTCTTTTTTGTCACGCAAGGTTCGTCAATTATTGATGAATGATTTCCCCTGGGCTCGCTGATGGCTGGCAGGTGGCTTTCACCGAAAGGTAGCCGGATGGCATTAGCAGGAGGCACGAGCCTAGCCAAAGCCGCGGACTGACTCTGTTGTCTCTTGTCATGTTCTTCATGAATTATTTCGGCTAGCTTACTCCCATCACGCCCACCCCTACCCTGTTAACCCTCCCCCCACCCGTACCCCATGCCCCCCCCCCTCCATCGCATTTCCCGGTAACCCATTTTCCAACAGCTTCAATGGTCTGGAAACCTGGAAACATCCATCGCCCAGGCACTGGAAACCCCCTACCCCGTTCACCCCCCCCCCCCCCCTACCCCCTGCCCCCCCCCCTCCATCGCATTTCCCGGTAACCCATTTTCCAACAGCTTCAATGGTCTGGAAACCTGGAAACATCCATCGCCCAGGCACTGGAATTGTCGGTCGGGAAAAACCACAAGAGGTTACGAGAAGAGAGGGGTGAGAGGGAAGGGGGGTAGAAAAGAGGTGATAGCAAGTTTTACCCGTCCCTTAAGCCCATGCAAACCTCGTCAGTAATTTCCCCAGTGACAAAATCCCCACAATTACAGATCTGGCCCAAATTGATTTCTAAGTCTTCATAGGGATGCTGTCCTTTACAGCGCTTCGATTATGCAGCTGACCCTCCCAGTGAAACCAATTTTTGCATAGACTTGGAATTTGGGTTGGGAAATTAATGCTCGACCATAAACTCTGGACTTCTTATGGGCCGGGGGAAAAAGGATATTTGTCTCCTGGTGGAGCAGGTTTTCCAACAAAAATAATAAAAGATGTAATACAAAAGTAAACGGAAATGAACTGTAGAGACAGAAGGAATGTAATATTTCAGATACATGAAGCTACATTTTTAAAGGAATGTTTGGGGGGGGGGGGCACAATGTAATTAAAAAAGAGGGGATGGAAACAACCCCTAACACCGCACCACACACAAATAAAATATATAAATGGAAAATGGCTAAAGAATACATCATGTTAGTCCTTTATGACGCGGTAACAGTTATGACTAGTCAAACTAGAAAGGTTTGAGAGTGTGTTCGAGAAACATGTTTTCAAAGAAGTCCCTGATGGTAGAGGTCCTTCTTGTCAGCCAAGCAGACGTTGCTTTGAACTCCACAGTGATGGAAATGATAGTTCTGATGGCGGAATTGACCAAGCGTTTCGCTGATTTCTAGATGATTGCTGTAGTAGAAGTTTTCACATCGTCCGTTATCTGGTCCACGCTAGCTGGTGTCACGCGTTATTGATCTATTCTTAAATTCGGGGAGGTGGGCTTTTGGAATAGGGGGGGGGGGAGAGACACGTAGAACAAAATAAAGCGGTGAACATGTTGGGCTGTATGCCCTTTGTTACCGTAACCGATTACCGGAGCTGGGCTTATTTATTCTCTCGCTTTATATTGAACAGTGAAACATCAATCAATTAGTTTTAAAAAAATCAATACAAGATGCTCATGCACAAGAGTTGACCCGGTGTAACACGATCACAGAAGATACCCGTCAGCCCCAGCGAGAATGGTTAGCTTGTACCGTACAATTATAACACTACGATGGCGGATTGGTGTTGGGCCAAAACGGGCCTGTTTTTAAAACGTTGTAACCAGTCAAATTCTAGCGGTGTCAATATTGTATGTAGACTGTAGACCGCCCTTAAGTCACATTTAATTAAATTAGGCTTATAACACTTTTTAGCATTAGGATCTTGTCGGGCTACACGGCTATCACGCTATCAGACGCGACACTATTGCATTGGTTGTAAGTCCCAACAACTAGCTCATTGCGTTTTAAGCAAGTATTATTTTTTTTTTTTTGGAAGATCTCGGAGCAAATAAGATGTCCCATTGGTTTAAATGAGAACAAAAAAATGCATCTAGTCCAAAGATCGGTCATCCCTTGTGACTTTTTCACCCGTTGGTTCCTGAACGTCACTCCGGGAAATCAATGATGTTTGGTATTCTTGCCTGCTGTAGGCTATGTTTGCTCCTGCTCTACTCCAAAACCATCTATTTAAGATAACATGCGACCCCAGAGTTCAGAGATACTGGGATAAAGCAGCGTTCTGTTTAAATACCAACTCCTCATCTCAGACTGGCGTCCTTTACTCGTCTGACACCTTTACCAGGGTTGTCAAAACAAGCGCCAGCGTCCGGCCAGGGGACGGCCATCTTTCCTTGGCTGGCAGCGGCGGCGGGGGTGGTGGCGGTCTCCTTGGCGGGGGGGGGGGCGTTGTTCAAACCAATGTGATGTAATGGACAAGCATTGAATCAACAACCGAGCATTTCTCCACCACCGGTCCAATTGGCTGGAATTGTGTTAAGGGGGGGGGGGGGGGGGGGGGGGGGGGGGGGGGTGGGGGGGGGGGGGGGGGGGCGTTGTTCAAACCAATGTGATGTAATGGACAAGCATTGAATCAACAACCGAGCATTTCTCCACCACCGGTCCAATTGGCTGGAATTGTGTTAAGAGTTGAATTCTGTGGTCGCCAGACAAAGCAGTGCTAGACCACACGAGAGACAACTCAGTTCCCTTGTTATTTCTAACCCTGGACTCCCTCTCTCGGAAATAGTTTTTTCTGTTGTTTCAGCAGTCACACGTGACTATTTTACGAAAGACGTTTTAAAAGCTTTTCCATTTAAATGTCGGGGCTGTGGCCTCGTCATCTTCATAGTTTTTTTGTTTTTTTTTCTATTTTATTCTTCCGCCTACACCAATAATGTTTGTATCCGTTTTACCCTAATGAAAACGGACGTGAGCTCTGTATCACCGTCATAACTTTGACAACAAATGGAGTTGCTGTTACGGTGTTGGGTTGATGCACTAGCGTCTTCTTGTATTATTAAATTCAACATCGCCATCATCAAACGGTTTCAGTCACAGTTATTTCAAGATACAATTATGCTTATTCTAAGGCGCCCCACTCCCCGGGTTTCTCCCCATCTCAACACCACCCCTCCCCTTTTGTTTTGACAGGCCAGCATTTTTATCCTCCATCTCGTCACGGAATATTTTGTAGCCGCCGACTCCGGTTACCTCTTTACATAATGAGAAGAGACCGCGGGGCGGGTATGCCACCCAAGCTCGCACCCATTACACGACCGGCCCTAGCCTCAGGAGTCGTTTTTCCCGATGATTATTATTAATAATTCTTGACTGGCCTGGAACAAAGTAGTGCGATTCCCTAGCAACATATGGCCTTCCCTGGTGGCCTATAAAATCCATTGCGCCATCAAATATGAATATGCGGAGACCAAACCAGGCGATGCAGGATAACTTGATGGGAGAGTTCACACACAGAGGTGACAATTTTTTACCCCGCCCTCGTTTTTAGTGGTGGAATCTGATCAACAAGATTATGGTTCTTGGGGAGATGTCGACCGGTTCGAAATGTTATTACTTCGGTAGTCTTTAAAACTGTTAGCGTGAAAGGCTTGCATGATAATCCTACAAGCAGTTAGGCGTGACGAATTATATTAAGGGAAATCTTGTCAAAGTTTGGATGCATTTCCTGTCGGAATTCCTTTGCCTCTTCCTGTCCCTTAGATTTTAGATTAGAATTTCTTATTGCTTCCCCTTCTCACCCTTATCCCACTTTTAAAGACGTTATTAAGGCGCCCCCCCTCCCCCCACACGTTGTTTTTTTTTTTTGGTTGTTGTTGTCTGCCCTTCCACCCCTCTCATTTCATTCTGTTTATGTCACCGTTTCAAGGCGTATGCTTCCCCCTTTTCCCTGGAATCAATCTGGAGAACTTTTGGATAAGTCTTTTTTTTTTTTAAATGTTCAACTTAATGAAATGTTTTCTGAATATCATTAAATTGATTTAAATAAGCTTTTCCTACATAAATACGTTCTTTAACTGACAAAAAGGTGTCTGTTATTTTATTGTCGAAATGTTTGAGTTAGATTTCTTCGGTGCTCCGCTGTAGTAGCTCTGTCGCTCCGCTGTAGTAGCTCTGTCACTCGTCTCCTGACACATTTATTGGATTGGGCACCCAAACAAAAGCTGTAACCCTTTCTTTCCATCCGTCTGGCACGGTGCGGGTCTTTAACGTTAGAAGCCCTTCAATCGTTTGATCAATAATAGAACTCTGACAAAACACAATGGTGGCGGACCCCCAAAACCATTTATTGTCGAGGATAAATCTATTAAATGCTGTATAATGTACTCGTGTGCCACGATAAGGCTACGCAGTCAATCGTTGATACTCTCTGGTACTGGACTCTAATTGCGCAAAATCAAGAGCCATCGCATTACCCGAAATACGGGTCTGGTCAGAAATCATAGTTTTACGTGAACCGTTTGAAATGGTCTAAAACAGTGTTTAAGAACTGGCAACGTGAAATCAAACGTTCACTCGAGGGATTTTAGTCAGGATCCCATATTTGTGTAAGCTCGGTGAGATATTCCAAATAACAGATTGAGTAACATTTTACTGTTAGGTTTATTTTGCGTCGGGGAAAACCTCTACTGGCGTGAGGAACGCGTGATGCATTGGATGGGACCATTTTTTGGTGCCTCACTTGGGGTGTTAAAACGGTCTTCAATATCTGGACACTCGGGCCGTGAACGTGCTGATACTTTTACCTCAAATGTCTGTACAACTGGGCCGAGACATTGGTGATGCTTTTACCTCAAATGTCTGCACAACTAGGCCGAGACAGTGGTGTGGGCTGAGACATTGGTGATACTTTTACCTCAAATGTCTGTACATCTTGGGCCGAGACATTGGTGATACTTTTACCTCAAATGTCTGTACAACTTGGGCCGAGACACTGGTGATACTTTTACCTCAAATGTCTGTACAACTGGGCCGAGACATTGGTGATACTTTTACCTCAAATGTCTGTACAACTGCCCCCCCCCACCCACACACACACATCGATGTACCACCCTACCATTTCATCGTTTCTCAACGATAACTTATGGACAACGCTTTATCTCGCCATGGAAGAGTGACACACGGTGGACACCCCCACCCCCCACAAAAAAAACAACAAAACAAACAACAACAACAACAAACTTGAGTACTCTGTAAATGCATACCTCTTGCTGTCCTCTGGGATACTACATCTCAGTGTTACTGTTTTTTTTTTGTTTATTTGCTGATAAAAGCTTATTGCCGACAAGTTCGTTGTTTAGTTACGTTGTTATTTCCAGGTTTTCCCAAATTTTGTTTTCTCACTTCCATTACTCAGTAAATGATACTTACGAACCAGGCTTGATATTGCCACTGGTTGGAGGCTCATCAATGAATGTTAAGTTTATCAACCTGCCCACAACATCGGGATGGTGTCTTAATGAACCCTGGGACGAAATTATATATTTGCCAGTGCGTCAATACGCGAGTAGTGAGTGAGTAACAATGCTGGGAAAGGAAAGTGGTGAAATTGGCCTGGGCGTATTATTTCCGCGTATTTCTTCAATCGCTGATTGAACATAGACATATTTGAGGATTGCGTGACCTCGTTGTGGCTGCCATAAGGCCTTGAGTGTTATTCTGCCTCAATTTTCCTCCTGGATTTGCGTACCACTATTAAAAGTGTAAATGGGCAGTATCAGCTCAGCAACAAAGCTCCATTGGTGTCAGGCTACATAGCACTTACATTGTGCATTGTGTGTTAAATAATGTCAGTCAAATATCAGTGAGGGGGGAAAAAGTCAGTTCTCCCTTTCTTGAGAACTCGATAGCTATACGTAACATAAGGATGGTAAATGAGACAGGCATTTCTCGATTGCACACCTGACAATGCACGATACAAGAAACGGTGAATTTGTAAATCACAATTCAACCTCTATCTCTGCCTTTCTCTCTCATACCTTCTCTCTTTCTCTCTCTCCCTCCCTTTAGGTATAACTATGTCCCCCCTGTCTTCTTTCTTTATCTATCGTACATTCTTTTGCGACAAGGGAGCGTTTATAAAACAGAGCGAGATGAGACAGAAATTGAAAGATGCTTCCTGGAAAAATGTAATTGAATATTGTTAGATCGAATTTATGACGACCGCTCTGCGTTTAGCAATCAAGCGAGTCTCTTGAATGAGAGAAAGTCATTTAAAACACGGCTCATCTTACAACAAAACAAGCAACAACCAATCGCTTTTTAAATTATTTTTTTTTACCCCACCTCTTGTCTAGCTCTATTGGGAGGGCACGCTTAAACGTACACAAATAAAATTGTCTTAAAAAATAAACAACAACCCAGCAACTAATGATTTAAAATACGATGTATTCTGAAGAGAGAAACAAAAGCCCCCATCTTTTCCCATTCATTTTTTCGTTCCCGTGTATTGAGCGCAGCTCTTCCGTGATGTATGCTCCGGATACACGGTCCGTCCTCTCTTGAGAAATCAGAAAGATGAGCTTCTGGGATCTTTGTGTCCCCGACACATGTGCAAACACTCTTGTGCACGCACACACGGTGAAAATGTTAGATGCTGTGGATTTGGAAGAGTCTCTGGGTCCAGTCGCTTATTTCATTTCTGATAGTGCCAGCCTTTATTGGCATTGGAAACTCCTCCGTTTTGTGGATATTTAATTGCCGTTGGGGAATAATATTTTCGTATTTCATTCCAAGTACTCAAAATATAGACACACTGGGGTGGGGGTGGGAAGGAGAATGGGTTCAGTGAAAACCACATTTCAACCAGCGGGGTATTGGAAATGTCCAAGCCCTAAATAATAATATTTTTTAAAAAATACATTTTTTGGGGTATCGGTATAGAAAACTGTCATTATGACTCATTATGTCATTATGAATTTAAAAGAAATGGAAATTGTTTCTTTTTCCTCCTTTCCAGCTAATCATTTGATTATCTTTCTTTCATATGTTATTTCGTTAATGTGGACGAAAAAAAATGCTTAAATTCAATTACATACATTTCATATATTTTAAAGTAATTGAAAAGCAAACTAGACATACCATTTTTTGAAAAAGCCTCTCAAGCTACTTATGACCGCCAAAAAAACATTTATGAGGTTGAATGCTATCACATTCTAAAACTTGGTATCTAAATCGTGTTGACATTTGATGTTAGAATATTTTGCAAACTTGGCAATAAATCACTTCCCGAGCAGGTACATCATTAATTGATAAGCCTAACTGCCTGATTTTAAGTTAATCTCAGCTAAGTGATGGGATCAATATGGCCGTATTTGAACAGAGCTTCTCTTCCCCCCCCCCCCGGACATGTGATCTCTGGCTAGTGCGCGGTATCTCGTTTTTGAACAGGGCCTCTTTTCCCCCCCCCCCCCGGACATGTGATCTCTGGCTAGTGAGCGGTATCTCCTCAACCGAACATGGCCCTCGGCTAGTCGTGGTCACTTTCACGAGCGGCTGACGTAGTGGCCACATTAGGCCACGATAGAATAAGTCAATAAGTGTGTTAACCTCGTAGAGTCGGGTACGCTAATCATTTGTGGTTGGGGTGTTTGAAAGCTGGCGTTGGTTAGGCTCTAGCTTTGTTCCACGGGGGACATAAGGGTGCAAGTTAGCTTCTCGGCACCCATCAGTCTGTGAACTCGTCACTGTAAAGAAGTTAACTGCCGGTTGTCTTGACTTTAAGTGCATCATCATAACTTGTGTACCTTTAGCAATTTTTTGGGTTGGGTGGGGCAGGCTGCGACGACCCGGGGGGGGGGGGGCAGAGGGGGTTCTTTATTATTTGAGATCACCGGGTTAAAGTAAAAACACGGATTCTGTTTTATTATAAGTGGGCCGCGGTGTTAGGCCTATCTCACGATCAACGGCCATTACCCGTGGAGTTGGTCCACTCCTTATCTAAAGAATATCTTGTTGATAACGTGTCCTCACACACTCTCACACAGCCACCGCATTGTAACCCCTTCCCCGTGGACAGAGTAATTCCAGTGACGTTGAGCTATTTGAGCATTAGTTACACTTGTGTGTCCTGAAAGTCATCAAGTCCTAGGCATTCACTCCCCATTTGTTCGTTCACATCCCTTATAACCTTTTACTGCCATCGATTGAAGGAATAAATAAATAAAAGAGTGGGCTTGCGAGTGGGGAAAAAAAGGGGGGGGGGGTGAGGTGCGGTCTGGGTTGGAGCCGGAACNAAACAAAAAGAAAAAGCTTCGCAACCCCCCCCCCCCCCCCCCCCCCAATCAATCTTTAAGTAACAATAAATGGGTGAGGGAAGGAGAGCACGAGTCAAAGAGTAAAAACTGAAGAAGTAGAATCTAGTCAAAGAAAGTTTTCAATCACTGGAAACCAGACCCTGGAATTCATCCCTATTTCTGACCGTATCGGCCAAGAAGGCCCGTGTCTGCCAAAAGTCACTAGCCAGCCCGCACAAATCCTATGGCTGTCTTTACTCTCCCCCCCCCCTTTCCCCGCACCCCAGCCTACCAGCTCCTAGCTCGTGTCTCTTAATTCAATTTGATGGTTTCGATTGAGCGTAGTCATGTTGTTAACTGCCACCTTGAAGATACTCTTGATTCAAGAATTTTATGTCTGGTCATTGATCAACTCCGGCTGGCAAATCATTATAGGAGCATCATGTTACCACAGAACGCTGATTAAATCTCACTATTGGTGATTGGCGAAAGTGAACATTTGCTAACAGTAGGAAGGTGACCAGTTCAGAAGGTTGCAACGAGGGGTTCCCGAGTCTTCAAGTGTATTACATTCAATATAATCTCGATGGCATTGCATTAGCCGAAAGTATGGCGTCTGAAATAACCGTTACATCATTGATTCACCGATTGGGATAAGACGGCAGTACGTTGACAATATCGTGATTTCTGTGGTTGGCTGGACGCCATTATTGCCCAGTTAACACAGGCTGTCACGAGCATCATGGAGCCCACGTTGGTGATTCGCTTCCCCCAGTTTCATTTTGGCTTACTTTACTTAATATGCTGCACCGGCTTGAGTCGTGAAGCAGTGAATATTCATCAATGCTCCAGACATGTTAGGTCCTTCTTTCTCAAGACTAGACCAGTTATACGTCAGGGAATATCGTAACGCACGATCAGCTGTTTTTCTTACCCCCGCCCCCTTTTTTTCTTTTAAGATGAAGCTTTGAGATACCGATTACTGAACGTGATGGCACGGACTGTCCTGGGCATCATTGGATTAATGGGGTTAGGCTTGATTTCAAAGTGGCCGTCGTGAGTTTTGTGTGTGTGTATGGTTTTGGGAAGGGGTGTGGGCAGGCAGGGAAGGGGTGTAGGCTGGCAGGGAAGGGGTGTGGGCAGGCAGGGAAGGGGTGTGGGCAGGCAGGGAAGGGGGGTGGGCAGGCAGGGAAGGGGGGTGGGCGGGCAGGGAAGGGGGATTTTGGGGGTGGGGGGGGGGGGCGGGGGCGGCCGGGGGGGGGGGGGCAGAGGGGGTTCTTTATTATTTGAGATCACCGTGTTAAAGTAAAAACACGGATTCTGTTTTACTATAAGTAGGCCGCGGTGTTAGGCCTATCTCACGATCAACGGCCATTACCCGTGGAGTTGGTCCACTCCTTATCTAAAGAATATCTTGTTGATAACGTGTCCTCACACACTCTCACACAGCCACCGCATTGTAACCCCTTCCCCGTGGACAGAGTAATTCCAGTGACGTTGAGCTATTTGAGCATTAGTTACACTTGTGTGTCCTGAAAGTCATCAAGTCCTAGGCATTCACTCCCCATTTGTTCGTTCACATCCCTTATAACCTTTTACTGCCATCGATTGAAGGAATAAATAAATAAAAGAGTGGGCTTGCGAGTGGGGAAAAAAAGGGGGGGGGGGTGAGGTGCGGTCTGGGTTGGAGCCGGAACACCATCGGAAATACCCGCTTGATTAAGGAAAAGGAAGATTCGATTTTAGGTGTTTTTTTTTTTTAAAGAATAGTTCCCCCCACCGGCTTTAGAATTTTAACAGTTTTCTCAATAACATTTTCAACCATTCTTTCTCCATTTAACTGTTCTTGCCTCACCTCCCCTCCCCAGTTTCTATCGCTTATACAACGTACTCGGAGGTTTCCATTACGGTCAAATTGGGAATGTGAAAGAAACTGAAACAAGTATTTTTTCATTCAGGCTGAATGCGCTCACTTCCTTGGCCCTGACATCTATCCTGAATTTGTGTCCCCTTTTAAATGAAATTATTTTAAATACATTCCATTGCTGCACTTTGTTCGGCATTAAATGCAATTAAAAAAAAAATCGAGTTAATGTGAATACAGCGGGATTATCTTCATTTCTGATATACGCTGGGAGAGTTTGGGTTGTGTCATGACGTGGGGGGGGGGGTGAGTAAAAAAAAATTAGCTTGCATTATTTGTAGGGTATAGTCGTTGTTTAGAATAACGTTTAGCTAACTAAATGAATGAATCCAGGCTCCTCAGACTATCTGGGGTCCAAATTACCCAGGGGAGCTGGACCACTTCATCCGTCGACTGTCATGTCCATTAGCCTGTCGGTCTACAGCTGCCTTTTAAGTGCATGAAGAAGACAAAAATCGCAGGCTTGTCGTCTTGTGTGAGACAGCATAAAGATAGAGCTTCGCAACTCCCCCCCCCCCCAAGCATAAAGATAGAGCTTCGCAACTCC
>CAXITT010000005.1:3848670-3996671 GCA_964033795.1 Lymnaea stagnalis
GGGGGGGGGGGGGGGAGGGAAGGGGGGGGGGCAGGGAGGGAAGGGGTGTGGGCGGGCAGGGAAGTGGTGTGGGCAGGCAGGGAAGGGGTGTGGGCAGGCACGGAAGGGGTGTGGGCAGGCACGGAAGGGGTGTGGGCAGGTAGGGAAGTGGTGTAAATAATAAACACCAAATCGGACTTTTTTTAAGTTGAAAAAAATTATTTGATCAGTATCATGCAAGGAATGGAGAACAGATTCCATTAAAAGTTGTTAAAGCATCGTAACCAGCAGACTGGAAATTTAAAAAAAAAAAAAATATGAACAAAAAAACAATTCAGCGTAATCTTTTGAAGATCCACATATTGTGAAGAAAAAGGTTAACGTGCGCCTTCTGGCAGGAAAACAGCCATCAGTTTTAGTTCAGTTACCCTTACGTGCGTTTTGTTTTTAGTCCCTACGGTTCTTGGGGATTTAAGTCATTTTACCTCAGGCTACTCTCTACCACTTTCTTCCCTCACTAATGTTGGCCGCGAGGCCCAGCTGTTTGAGACGATATAAACGAGATGACAAAGAGTCGCCAGCTCAAAAGTCAAAGATAGAATAAGAATCCTCTATATGGATGGGACGGGTGCATGAAAAGATCGATGACCACCGTTGTCGGACCACCCCCCCCCTCCCATCCCACTGCGGTATTTATTGGCGCAGCCAGAGCCTTTTATTCAAGTCGATAACGCCAGCAAGTATGCAAATGATGTACCCATTTCTGTTTAATACATGTTTATTGCGGGGCTGAGTGAGCAGGCCCCTTTATCAAAATTAATACACTGGCCGCGGACGTCCTTGAGTTGCGACGTTAATGCTCCTCCTCTTTGCCCCTGAACAGAATGTTTAGAATTTCATTACATTTAATAGGCGGTACCGACACGTTCGTGGTGTCAAAACGATGCGCCGCTGAACTAGAAACAACTCAAATGAAATGGCCCCGTTTCTCACACACGGACTGTGTTCTGTTGTATGCTTAGATGTGTCCTTATTGAGGCCTGTTTTTAATAATTATTGTTTAATGAAACAGCATGAGCAAAACACGGTTGGGTGATAAGACAAGAAAATATCAAGAACCCTTTTCGTGAGGGTTACACGCCTCGTGCGTTCAATTTATATTCCGCAGTTCAAATTTTGCATTTTGAGAAAATGAGACAGCATGCAGTAAAACGTGTGCTATCAGAACCTACATTTGCTCGAACGGTGGATTTTTTTCATTTCACTTGTGTTAGACGTAAACTATTTTTGAAGCAAGGTAGTTATGAAAAAAGAATTCACACGGGGACGTAATACATTTATTATATAAAATACATTTTCTTTGGCCTACATTCACATACAGATTGTTTAACAACATGTCTGAGAAATTCTGACCACACCGCCCATATGTTATATCTTTTTTTTTTTTTTTTTTTTTAATTTGAACTTCTCTTGTACGCAACATTGATACAACTGAAAACCCCGAACATCCAACTTGCTCCCATATGACTTTACTTTTCTTCCACTACATTCACATACAGATTGTTTAACAACATGTCTGAGAAATTCTGACCACACCGCCCATATGTTATATCTTTTTTTTTTTTTTTTTTTTTAAATTGAACTTCTCTTGTACGCAACATTGATACAACTGAAAACCCCGAACATCCAACTTGCTCCCATATGACTTTACTTTTCTTCCGTCCGCTTCATTAGTACAGCGTCATAGTTTGATTCCGAAAGGGATCCTAAAAAAAATTATTTTTTTTTAATTGTTCAAACTAAATTCCCCTATATATTCTTTCTTTATTGTAAATTGGATTCTTATTGCCTCCTGAAAGGATCGCATTTTTAAAGACCCCATGGACGTTGCTCGCGTTATAACGTCCGACGTTTCGGTATTCGATGCACACAATATCCTCGGGTAAAAGTGTTCAGATAAATGAACTTTCTAAGATGGGGCCTGCTCTCCGTGCACGGTCTCAGGTCCATTGTTACAACTTTTGGTCAGGTTTGACAAAATGAGAGATGCCAGAACAGCGCTAATAATATTCCTGCCATCACTGGTTCTTTTCCTTATCTAACAAATATGTCTGGAATGCCAAGGTGGACAATTCGATCAGGGCAAAACGGCAGAGTAATGCCAAGTGGTCGGTAATTTGGTTTACCGTTGGTCACGCTGTCGTCTCCACCATTCATCTCTTGTGTTCCTCCCACAAGCTTTTTATTCTGTCCCGCATCATCTCTTATTTAGATTAAGCACATCTTCCTATAACAAAGGTTTGCCGGGCATCATCCACTACTCGGAGCGTCCAGGGCATCTCTTGTTTAGATTAAGCACATCTTCCTATAACAAAGGTTTGCCGGGCATCATCCACTACTCGGGGCGTCCAGGGCATCTCTTGTTTAGATTAAGCACATCTTCCTATAACAAAGGTTTGCCGGGCATCATCCACTACTCGGGGCGTCCAGGGCATCTCTTGTTTAGATTAAGCACATCTTCCTATAACAAAGGTTTGCCGGGCATCATCCACTACTCGGGGCGTCCAGGGCATCTCTTGTTTAGATTAAGCACATCTTCCTATAACAAAGGTTTGCCGGGCATCATCCACTACTCGGGGCGTCCAGAGCATCTCTTATTTAGGCCTGCCTCCTCGCCCCACCCCTGCGATCACTTATTTGAATGACATCTCTTGAAAATACATTTTGCTCACTCCCAATGTCGTTTACAACAATTTTTTGTTTTTGTTTTATAGCGCATGCTTTTATTGACGGTTAGAATGAATTGAAAGGTTTCCAAAGCTGAGAGCTTGCAGGATACAAGAAATGGTCGGGTGTGAGAGTGGTGTGAGAAGGCAGATAGGAGTGAGGGGGTGGTGGAGGCAGACTTGGCTTATATTAAGCTGGAATACATACAGTGAGATATTGTCATAGTAACACGTTTTAATATCCCCAAAGGGATACATAAGATTTTATTCAGAAAGATCTAAATAGATTTTAATAGAAGTACATTTTTGTCCAAGCTGGAAGCTTTGATGTGTATTTATCACCAAATCAATATATGTATGTACGTCATCATGCACATTTACGTAAATGTATTTAATATCTAATATCGTTACATCATAGAAATTAAAGGGAAAAACATATTAAACGTCCCAATTGGAGCCTTAGCGATAATAGTCACTCATTTAATAGAGCAGTATTTACAAATATTTATAATGAAAATTGAAGTTATTATAATTTGCTCCCAATGTCTCTTAGGAGACAGGTGACCAGTAACATTGACCGATAAATGTCTCTTGAGGTACAGGCGACCAATAACAGTGACCAATAACACTAATTGTATAATACGTGCGAGCACCCAGCACATGTTCATGCGCTATGCCGTTTACAACTCGTGCCCGGGCAGCGTATCTGCCATCTGCATTACACCTGGGGACACTGGGGCAAACCTGGTCATATAACCATGTGAGGTCCCATACGCCCAGCCATTAATTCATTCGATTTGGGTTACTGCTGTGTGTGTGCAAATGCTCTAATTGAATTTGGCCCAGCTCACAATCTGATCAGATGACTTTGTAATCAATGAGCGGATGTGAGCGGCCCGCTATCCCTTGCTCTCAAGCCCAACCTCACAATCAAGAACATCTTTCTGAATTATTCTTATTCTCTCTCTCTCTCTCTCTCTCTCTCTCTCTCTCTCTCTCCCCCCCCCCCCACCCCCCCCCCCCCCCCCCCCCCCCACTATTTGGCCCAGCTCACAATCTGATCAGATGACTTTGTAATCAATGAGCGGATGTGAGCGGCCCGCTCTCCCTTGCTCTCAAGCCCACCCTCACACTCAAGAACATCTTTCTGAATTATTCTTATTCTCTCTCTCTCTCTCTCTCTCTCTCTCTCTCTCTCTCTCCCCCCTCCCTCACCCACAACCACCGACCCCCCTCCCCATTTTTCCCCTTCATCTTTTCCCTTACCCCACTCTCCCCCATATGTTCAACTATAATACAATAATAATTAATACCATCTAGCTTTTGAAAGTTATTCATTTGAGTTCTTAACTTTATACTTGGTACCTAGCCACGGGAGTGATGCAAGATAAGGTCAAATGAACAACAAATCTATTGTTTGAAATTAAACTACATTTCCAACGAAGCTTGCATTTGGAACTGGTTCACACGTTAGAATGCGTTACTTTCAGTTAAATATGCATTGTTTATGTGTCTCTTTTTTAACAAGGTTAACATTACTGGCTTCATACACGTGGCTCTAATTTAGAGATGACCCTTGTTTATTCCGCACAGCCATTCCAATAAAAAGACTGATCGTGAATGGCGAAATTGTATTTTGGTCTCGGTCTTACACCAAAAATATTGTATCATAAACTGCATGAACGGCACCACTTTCATGATAAAAATTTTTAATGTAAACAGTTGTTGTTTGTCAGCAGGGATTTGATCCATTTCATTGCGCTTCCTTTTACAAACTTTACATCTGAAAATTATCACCTGAAATAAAATAGTTAATATTTATTTTTAACAATATTTTTTAGATTCGACAAAGTAAAGTTGATTTACAGTTTAACATAATTAAGTTGAAAAATCAAGTTGCCGCTGTTCAGTATGACGGTACCATCAATCAGGCGTATCAGTCCTCTGATCCATCCACCCATCGATTTTCTCAGGAAACACGTAGTTGTTAAAGATGAATCTAGTTAGAACATGTGCTTTAGGTTGCGTCTCGGACTGCTGTTCCGTTTGTTTAGATCCACGTGCTTTGCTTTGGTGATAAAACCGCAAAGACTCAACGGGACGTCGATTTATTGTTATATCTAATCCATCGTTAATCGAGTTCGGTGGAGATCGATGTGGACGATTCTATTGCCAATCGTGGGCAGTTATAAATTTTCTCTCTCTCTAAAAAAATCTTTCCTCACGTCTCTCTCCCTCCCTCCCAAACATGTTTTCCTCTCCCGTTCCCCATCTAACACATGTTTTTACCCCCTTTTCCCCACATCTCTCTCTCTCTCTCTCTCTCTCTCATAACGTCTCTCCAGCACGTGTTTCCTATCTCGCACACCCTTCTAACTCTCTCCCTCTCTTCTCTCTCACCAATCCGCCTTTTCCCCACCTTTCATTCACTCTCTCTCTCTCACATACACAATCTTCTACTTTCATTAACTCTTTATTTCAAACTATGGCTCCGTTGATCGTTTTGTTTCCCCCATACTCTCCCCTGTGCCGCACTCAACCCGTGTAGCATAACAAAATGAAATCGTGTTTCTTATTTTTCGATTGTATTGATTTGATTACGTGTACACAACAAAAATGACGCACGCTTTATCTGGGCGCCAGTAGATTCATGTGCTTTTGTTGAACAATAGCTCAACTTTCTTTCAGTTCCACTCCTTAAACCAAGTGAAACTCACTTGGACACTGATCATGGAGTCATGGACAAAATATTCCTCTACATCACAAACCCCTCACTGGGTTACATGAACATCACTGGGTCAATAATGTATTTCCTTTGTAGAGCCTTTACCTTTTGTTGTTACTGTGTATGTTCCCCGAATCAATAACTTCCTTATACATTTGATCATGTTAAAAAAAAATCAACATGACATTTCAATTTGGATCACTTTTATTTAGGTAAATTACAATAATTTAAACCCTAACGATTTATTCTTACATGGAGCATTATTAAAATTCAGAGCCCCATCCCACCTTTTCTCTTTACAAAACTGTAAGCATGTTTGTGTTTGAAAAATCTCAAGTCTTTGCTGGCTGCACAATGTAGAGCCATTACCCTTTATGGGACTTTTTACACATCTAATGCGGCGTTCAGATTTTTTTTACATTTGTTAATGTCACTCTACAGAAGAAGTGACCTGAGAGCTTTGGGACAAAAGACACATTTCCGAAGCTATTTCCAGTGTCGGTTTTTCATATGGTGGCGTCATTTCCGCCGGTGAGAATAGTTGGCCAAGCTCACGGGAAGAGGTCGTTTAAAAAAAAAAAAAATAATAAAAATAAAAATATAGAAAATTAACTCTATTTGAAACACAAAGTGTATTTAAAATACACTCATAATTTCTTAGTTTTTACCCACCAAATTTGAGCTGAACACATGAATTTTCGTGCATTTCTAGTAGAGTGGAAATAAGTTTAAGTTGCGATGGTATTCGCAGCTGTTCTCTTATTTTACTAAACATTTAACAAACACACAAGCTGTCTACCTATCATCTGGATTCGGGGATACGTCTATAATTAATCGACAGAAAATAGGGCATGACTCGGTTTTCATTGATTCTACTGTACAATCAAAGTTCAAAGTGCCGCTCATTAGAAACATGCACATCATTTTACTGTTAAATTCTAGGTTTGCAATGGTGTTTTCAAATTGTGACAGGATTTGATCCTTGTTTGATGTCACCGCTGCAATTATTATGATCATCTTAGACTTGTGTTGGCCAGTAACATACACTTTGATTGTGTACGAATAGCTCATAAATGCACTTCCCGACCCTCAGGTCAACTCAAAGCTTATATTCAGTGCGCCCCTTCCTTAAAGCATTTCAATGCATTCCCATTAGAATCCTTAACTGATGTAAAGTATATACTCTAACAACAAGTCAATTGAACTGTGTCACAACACTGATCAATGTAATTATGCCATCCACATAGAAAGGTTGGCGTATTCATTTGACGCAAATAATGATGTACTACTTGTTGGGGGAAATGGCCTGAGTGGGGAGGCCGCTTTTAGGTGAGTGTGGTCGAGACGCTTGAAAGAATTGAAATAAATAATTATTGATTTCCACTTCCTTTCAAGCCCTATGAACATTTGATAAGTTACGTCCCCTGAGACTCGTGTGTACCAAACGTACTTGGAGACGTGACATTTAGTCTAGCACCATGATAACGCCACTGTGTGCGTCTGTGACTCGTGTGTACCAAATGCACTTGGAGACGTGGCATTTAGCCTATAACTGTGACAGTGCCACTGTGTACGTCTGTGACTCATGTGTACCAAAAGTTATTATAGACGTGACATTTAGTCTATAACTGTGACAGTGCCACTGTGTACGTCTGCGACTCATGAGTACCAAATGTACTTGTAGACGTGACATTTAGTCAAACATAATGCTAGTGCCGGTGTTGTAAGTCTGTGACTCGTAAGTCTGTGACTCTTTACTGTGTATGGATTGGAATTGCTGGGACACAATGTCTCTTACAGTGGAACAGTGATGTCAGAGTCAGTGGTACAGTGATGGCAGTGTCAGTATTACAAGAGTCAGTGTCATGGTCAGTGATTCAGTTGAGGTTTTTAAGGGTGTGCTACTTTGTTCTCTGTGACAGTGTTACAACAATGCCTGTTAAGGTGCTACTTGGCTGTTCAGAACTTGTTGCTGTAGTTTGTTCAATTGGGCACTACGAATTGACATTTTGTTGAAGAAAGACAGCAAATACGCTCCCCCCATCCCACACACACACACTTTTCAACTAAATATTTTTAATATATTTCTTGTACACTTTTCTATAATTTTAAAGACCTTTTTTATGGTAATAGATTTATCATGGATTATGAACTCATACATTAAATACAATTATTTGAAATTACGTATCTATAACTGTTTCTCTCTCTCTCTCTTTTTTTTTTTTTTTTTTTTTTTTTTTTTTTTTGTTTTTTTTTTTTTTTTTTTTTTTTTTTTTTTTTTTTTTTTTTTTTTTTTTTTTTTTTTTTTTTATTTTTTCTGTTGTTGTTGTGTTTTTTGCAGTTTGATTCAGCTTCTGCTATAAAACGACCCTCTCCCCTCTTGCTTTGGCACTGACCAGTTGTCAACGTGTCAACCTTGCTGTTGGAAAATCGATAGATATTGCCTTTTTTTTTTTGCAAGTACATCTGTCTATTTTTACCCCGAGTTTACCATTTTTACCACGTATTTACTCTTTTCACCCACTGTTTACCATTGATCTACCATCATGATCAGTGATTACTGCCTGTGTACGATGAAATGGTGTGAACTTTGCTTGTATTCATGAGTTTCCCGCTTGCAATCTGCCGCACCGACCACCTTACAATAAAGCCAAGAGCAAGTAATAGGACATCATCCTACACAAGATTTGCGTGATCACTTCCAACTGAACCGCAGAAGCCTATTTTTTTGTTTGTGCAGTAAAGCCGCTCACCAAACGCCATCTGCGATATTAATACAGCCATCCTGACAACCTATAAAGTTGGTCGATCCATCCCCCCCAAAACACAACTCTCGCATGCGCATAATGAACTTAACAAAGAAGTGGCATTGGTCAATCACTTAATATAATATGTTATCTCGAGTGTCCGCGCCGTTTTATCCCCATCGATTTTGAGTAGCGCTGGAAAAAAAATGCTCGTGGCCTGAGCTCCTGGTGTCTCCGGTCCGCTCAGTGAGATCTAATCTGGCGTGAAATTGTTTACCTCGCCGCCTTGTGTAACCGGCTAAGTTTTCAATTGGGCTTAGCAGAAAACTGCTCCGCGGACATTTGCGGTGACTATTGAACTTAGAATTTTCAGAAGTCGTGTCAGTGATACGACACGGTTAAAAGAAAAGCCACTAGCGACATTCAAGATATGTTCATTTTGTGGTTCATCAGACTTTTCTTATTTATGCGAGAAGCACGCCATGCTGATACGGGAACCATTGGTTGCTGAGCTCGTGGGAACCATTGGTTGCTGAGCTCGTGTGACGTCATTTCTTAATGATTCTTGTAAAAGTGTTAACCTTGAGCGATTTTTAAAAAAAAGTATTTGGATGCATCTGTAGCTATTTAACTTGATTAAGGAAAATTTGTTTTAATTCCCTACGTAAAATATTTCAGTTAGTTCTAGCATCCGTCAACTTTATTAGCTAGAAATTCGGCTTATCTACAGATCTTTACAGAATCGATTAAATAAGGTCTTAACAGTTTTATTTAAAGGAGAAATTGGCAACCCCCTGCATCTTTAAAAATATAATCTCAAAGAGCATGGACCATAATAGCACATATATAGACGACCATAATAGCACATATATAGACGACCATAATGGCACATATATAGACGACCATAATAGCACATATATAGACGACCATAATAGCACATATATAGACAGACCATAATAGTACATATATAAACAGATCATAATAGTACATATATAAAGACAGACCATAATAGCACATATATAGACTGGTCATTATAGCAAATATGTATCGAGAGACAATAGAGCACATACATAGACATGCCATAATAGCAAATAAATATAGATAGACCATAATAGCACATGTATATATAGACAGACCATAGAGCACATATATACAGACAGACTATAATAGCACACACACACACACTTTTAAGTTTTTACTTTAGAGCCGCTCTAACCGAAAAAAAAGATCAATATGAACAGTCAACATTTTAAAATCCTTTATATTAACTTCGCTTTTGTTCGTGGCTGGCTGGCAAAGTCTTCGGACCCACTTCACGTCAACCTTTCCAGCTGAAATTGGCACATAGACTCATTGCCGATGACAACACACTCTTTCAAATGTTCAGCCCCAATTTCCCGTTTTTCAAGGGGAAGATGAAGGACATATGATGACACTGATTTCACGAAATAAAATCCCGAGTTGTTTGGTGTGTAATATTTTCTTTTGTTTTTCTGAAATGATGAAATAAAACTGCGATGTAAAAAGCGGTCGGGTCATTTAAATATTAATATAGTTCAGGGGCGTGGAAAAAATGTGTGGTTGCGAGCCTTGAAAAAAGGGGAGAGGGGGGGGGGGGCACTAATTAGGATTATTTTAAAGTGCGTTACTTGTTGTATGCGTGATTTGTAAAATAAAATTATGTTTTGTGATAATTGTATTGACTTTTTTTGTTCCTCCATTTGAAAGTACTAACCTGTGGGGGTTTAGGAGAAGAAAGGGGAGAGGGGGGGGAGGGCACTAATTAGGATTATTTTAAAGTGCGTTACTTGTTGTATGCGTGATTTGTAAAATAAAATTATGTTTTGTGATAATTGTATTGACTATTTTTGTTCCACCAGTTGAAAGTACTAACCTGTGGGGGTTTAGGGTGCACATTTTCATTTGGTTTGTCGCCAATCGATAGTAACCGGCCTGAAAACTTGGCTGCGGTTAAAGAGGGGCCGGGGGGGGGGTGCAAATTTTTGTTTATGGTTCGTGTTTGGTCATGATGAATGTGACGTTTTGTTGTTTTTTTTTGTTTTTTTTACTAACTGGCATGTCCTTTTGCTTTATGCGGGAGCAGCGAGTGGAGTGGCAATGAATTGAAGCTGTCTTTAGACATTTGGTTTCATTAGACGTTGGAATGAGTCGTGTCAACAAATGTTGGTCTATTTGCAATGCTGTATTCTATAACGTTACAGAGTGACACGATTGTATTGTGTCTTTTTGAAGAAATGCCCCAGAATAACCGCTGTATGTATACAGAGTTTTTACAGTTATAAAAAAAGGCCTCCCATTAACTTTCAGGATCTAATTGTATCCCACATTTCAGTTTAAACTTTTTTAGGTTTCATGTTAAGACATTTTATATGAAGAAAACCAAAAATAACACTGGATGATATTCACAAATTGAGCCATTTGGGGTAAAAGATTGTAACAAAGATTTTACAAAGATTTCCGTCCAGATCTGCGCATACATATGTCGATAGGGCCGCGTGCAATTAAAGGTGTCCACTTGTGTGGAGAGTAAATTTTGTTTCTCGGTAAGGTTGGTTATCGGAAGCGCAGCCACACGGACCGCACTAGCTAGAGCATCGATTGGGTGAGCGTCAGAAAGCACGAACATTGGAGAACGAAAGTTGTCAAGGTCTTGATGGTAGTAGTCACACGTAACAACTTGATTACCGCTAAGGTTCGCTTGCAATCTGAAATGATGCTCTACTTGGTAAAATCGTGTTGACACGATCCGCCTAGCATGCTTGCCAACTGTTCTCATTTTATGAATACCTACGCCACTTGGCCACCTAATCAATACTGCAAATCTTTTAAACGCCCGTGAAGATTGAAGTTGAAGAAGGCTTTTGTAATTTCTAATCTTAACTCTACTCATACCCTTATGGATTAAACAAACAAAAAAAATCACCAGAAAAAAACACACAAAAAAACAACAAAAAAACGCTTTTTGCGCAATTTGTGTGTAGCCGAATAAAATGTTCCGCCTCAACTACGTAATACGCTTCAGGAAATCGTCTCATATTGGCGTCCCCGCTGTACATGCATCACTTATGTCGGCTACGTGTGTCTTCATGAAATATTCGCCACTTCCAAGAATGGTGTTCCGTGATACATCTAGTACGTTGGCTAACGGGTGTGCTCATGAAATATTCATCAGCACAGACAAGATAGTGGCCATGTGAAAGTTTTAAGTTTCCCGACTTGTCAATGAAATTATTGGGGCTTCTTGAGACGAGCTTGTGGTCAAAGGACAAACGGAATGATTTACTGTTTGGGAAGGCAGTGACCTTTCGATCCTTCAATATATTTTCTATTTGCGTTGTTAAGTGATTGCCTTGAAAAGAACTCCTTCATCGTGAATCGATCTGCCTCATATGCCCCACTGGGAATGGAGAGGTCTTTTAACTTTGCACCACCCCCCCCCCCCCCAAACTTTTTTTTTTTTTTACTGTTGCTACGCTCCACCCACATAGCCAATCGCGGTGGATTTTTTCTTTCTTCCACCCGTACTGAAGCCCTGGTTTCTCCCCCTGAATACACTCTTACTTCAAAAATATGTCCCAAGTCCTCAGTCCACCTCTTTCACTGTAAACCAGACAGATTAATAAATGTATAAATGAGTCCATGGTCTTCTCCGGAAACCAAGCACAGCACATTCCTTAACCCATCGTCTAGACCGCGGGTTCCCGATCCCAGGAAATGCTGACTAGCAGAGGCGTAAAAAACCCGTTATTTCTAGGCTGCCGATTGGCTTTTCAAAAAGCATGTTTAGGGAGAAGAAAATAAAAAAGTGGGGTCACGACGTTGATGGAATATCATCACCCATGCCCCCCCCCCTTTTTTTTTCCCCCAACCACTGCGGCTTTCAAGAAAAGTATTTATGTTAGACCGCTTTCTCCCTAATTTAGATCTTCTCTGGAAAGTTTCATAATACTGATGAATTTTTTCCTCCCGTGGATCTAATATCCTTTATATACCAATGCCTTAAAACAAATTCCACTCTCTTTGTCCACCCCTCTCTCTCTTTCTCTCCATCTCTCTCTCTCTCTCTTCCTTCCTCCATCACGCCCTCTCTCTGTCTCCCTCCCTCCCTCATGCCACTCTCCCCCTCCATCCAACGCCTCTCTCTCTTTCTTTCTATCTCCCTCACACCCCCACTCTCTCCCTCCTTCACGCCCCCTCTCTTTCTCCCTCTCTCAAACACGCGCCCTCACTCTCTCTTTCAACTCTCCTTGTTTCTCTCTTCCATCCACTCAACGACTGGTTTAAATGGATCTTTTTCAGAAAATGTTTTCAAAATGCCATGTCAACGTGTTGAGCCGTATTTAAATTCCGACACAATAAGGAAAGGTCTACGGACATCTTAACACGGGATGCCAGATTGGGCGGAAATGGGCAAATAAATGGGGAAAAGAAGAAGGTGGCCTCTCCATTGGGAAAGAGAAATAATCCGAGACAAAATCAAAATGAGTGTTGAAAATACCCGCATATTAGAATGCGAATGAGTGCGTGAGCATTTCTCACGCCCGGAGATTGCGTTATAGCGGTTCCATTAAGCTAAGCTCTATGCCTGACTTTAACGGGCGCAACTTAGTTATCCCTTAGACTTTATTCGTTTTTATTGTTTTGGGAGGGGGCATTTGCCATTATTGATGTTATTTGACATTCAGTGATATTATTTTGGGCCCCGTCGTGTAGATTAATGAACATATGAAATAGACACGTGCTGTTCCCATTTCCACTTAAACACGATTCTGGTAGTCCATAGTCGTCTGTAAAAAAAATTCACTTTCAAGTTTTGAGATTCGTATTGTGCTCGACGAGCGCTATTATTAAAGTCAAGAGGATGAGATTGTCTTGTGAAGAATTTACCCTGGGGATGATGACATTGTATCAGTTAAGGCCCGAACACCGATGGCAGTCGAGAGATGGGGAAGCTAGGAGACCCTCTTCACTTGATTGGTTGGTCAATTAACAGTGGTTAGGTGTATGGCTGCCCGCTCCTAGCTCTGGTCAGTGAAACTCATTTATTGCTCTCGACACGACCAGACCCGGTGGCAGGTATTTGTGTTGGTGCAGGGGGGGGGGGTGGAGGAAGTGCAGGAAGGATTGCGCTATTGACTGTAACCACTGAACGCTTTTAGAAGCGTCTTGTTTAACTCTGGAATCGCAGATGAAAGCTTTAGTAGCCACCAGTCCCGGCAAAGGTTAGACAAGATAAAATATTATAACATTAGTCGTTTTCCCCATCCTGCTAGACTCAACGTCTTGTTTTTTTCTTCTCCCCGCCGGCGTTTGGGCCAGACACGGTCATTCTTTTAAATCAGTGCTTCGGGAGAGGGGAGAAGTTTAGATTTGGGTCAAGATGAATCGATTAATTCGATAAGCCAAGTCCAGTGATAGCGCACTACTTGCTACATAAATTGTGTAAGGGTGATGGAGGGGGGTGATGGCCTCACAAGAAGCATGTGTCATACAACACGCTGGAGCTCATCGCCTTTCACTGCCAACTGTCTGTCGGATAACGATCCTGTATGTTCGACGTATTAGCTTAACGTGGTCACAAATATATCCAGGCCGATTAAATGCTTTGAGCCGTTGCAATTCCTTCGTGCCAGACAGTCAACAATGAAACCGATAGGACCAGCGCCGGGTTTTTTTTTTGCTTTTTTTTTTTTAGGTCACCCAGAGGCACGTCTCTCACTTTATCATCCCCTCTTCCTTGCCGGAATATTCCAGTTAGTAAAATGTTTTAGGAATCCCCCAGCCCTAGACATGAAATTTATGGCATTCATAAAGAGCCCTTCCCCAGCAGATTGACAGATCGCTTGACTAAAACTTGGACAGAATAAAATAAATTGTATAGAGCCATTAAACGAATTAACGGTATATTAATGGACGGTAATGGGCAAAATCAATGTAGTCTAAGTTATCGGTAATAACTGGCGGTGGATTTCGTAATTATAAGTTATCTGTAATAACTTGTGGTGTATTTCTTATACCTTTTTGCATATTAGTTTATTTCTGTTAACAACGACCTGTATTTACACGTGAACTGTGATCTGGCCACTGAGAGCGTAATGCTATTAGACATAGAAGGTCAAGTGCTGTCAACATCATGCATCAAGTACCTGGGACGGGGTGCTTTTTTCACTGTCTTTAACAAAATATATTTCAATCGAATCGATGGCCAGAGAGTCGCCCCGTATCAGTTATTTTGTAAGTGTGTCACTCCGATATCAGCCAGCGCCCGTCCTGTTTCATGCACCTTGGCTTGGGAAACTTCATCAATAGACTTCATTTAGCTGATAGAAATATGTGTTTGTAAAGAAATTAGGAAGCTTTAACACCCCCTCCCCATTCCTTTTTATTATTAATAAAAAAATAAATAAAAAACCACTGGTTCTCTAATACATGCATAGTGCATACTGCAACCAATCAAATTAGTTAAGATGCGAGCCTTATCGGCTTGACAATTTTACACTTTCATGTACTAATTTATTATATGGGGAGATGTAAGGAGGTCTTAATTTTAGCAATCTGATGGGCCAAGATAACATTGGTTACCTTATTTTAAATCTTGGGTTAAATGTTTCTGTATATTCCTTACATTTGATCTCACAACTTTGCCTGTTGATTGAATGTTTATGTATATTCCTTACATTTGATCTCTCAACTTTGCCTGTTGATTGAATGTTTCTGTATATTCCTTACATTTGATCTCTCAACTTTGCCTGTTGATTGAATGTTCCTGTATATTCCTTACATTTGATAGCGCAAAATTGCCTGTTGATTACATTTTTAAGTATTTTCCTTACATCTGATCTCTCAATCATTGCCTGTTGATTAACCAAAATGTTATATTTTTCCCTTCGTTTCTAGGAGATGAAAGTTAATTGGGCAGCCTCCCCAAGTACGGCACCTAAACAGGACACTAGCAGTAAGTACATGCATGGTATACATTGTAGATAGGACAGCTCAGTGGCCCTACCCAACCCGTGGTACTACAGCTTGATATCTTGGGAATAAATAATATTCCATTGAGTCCAATGGTAGTGTAGTTGACATCACTGTGGTGTGATTCCACGTAAGACCCCATCCATGCCCAATTTGTGACTGGAAATGTCTTGGTGTGCTTCACATCCATTTTCATTCTATAATTGGGTGGATGGATGTTTCTTGATTTCAAACACTCTAAAATTATTCGGCTAATGATGATGGCGATGATAATAATAACAATAATAAAATAGTTGTAAAAAAAATGTAACAAAGTTGCAAAGGGTAAATGGCATTCCCTAAAGATCTGAAAAATCATAATGCGCCTTTTGTATTTGTTATACGGGATAGAGGGTAGGGTGGGGGTAGAAGAGGTGGGGGTGGATTCTGATTACTATCATATTATTCCAGTCCGGGTTCGCCAGTAGCAATAGCTATCAGCCTAATACCCCACTCCTTCTTGCCCCTCCAACCCCCCTTAATTATGCAGCGTGTCTGTATCATGCTGGCTCGATGGAAGAGGAATAAAAAAAAATATATTTATAAAAAATTGACTCCCAAATATTGCAATTTCCAAACCACACAAATGGCATTCTCTTGGTTTGAACCACTTTATAATTAGTCTGGCATTTAGTCCCGGGCAGGCCGGAGCGCAACGTTTATATCCCCATGTTTGCACAGCCGTTAATTGCTCTAGACAGGACAATCGGGGCTTATTATTAAATTGAAGACCTCCAACAAGCCCCTCCCCCCCGCGCGCACACACACACACACACATACACGTCCCCTTTGTACTCTTTACCAACATGCACCCACCCACTCGCCCATACACACTTGTGCTGAAGAGGAGGCCGAGTAGGGTCCGAGCATTTGTTATGTGGTGGTGGTAAAACGGCACGGAACGTGATCGAATGTTGGAATTGAGGTGCTAGGACACTGAGTGTCGACCATTCCCGTGATCGAATGTTGGAATTGAGATGATAGGACACTGAGTGTCAGCCATTCCCGTGATCGAATGTTGGAATTGAGATGCTAGGACACTGTCAGCCATTCCCGTGATCGAATGTTGGAATTGAGATGCTAGGACACTGAGTGTCAGCCATTCCCGTGATCGAATGTTGGAATTGAGATGCTAGGACTTTTGAGTGTCAGCCATTCCCGTGATCGAATGTTGGAATTGAGATGCTAGGATTTTTTAGTGTCAGCCATTCCCGTGATCGAAAGTTGGAATTGAGATGCTAGGACATCTGAGTGTCAGCCATTCCCGTGATCGAATGTTGGAATTGAGATGCTAGGACACTGAGTGTCAGCCATTCCCGTGATCGAATGTTGGAATTGAGATGCTAGGACACTGAGTGTCAGCCATTCCAGCTGTCACCCGAACGCCCGGTAGTTATTAGGACAGTGTGCCCGTTTCATCACAGGGCGCGCTTTACTTCCACTCGCCGTGGGACTGTTGCGTAAGCGCCATGGCGCTGTCTTTGTGTGTTGCGATCACTACGCGCCCAAGATTCATTGCTGGTTTTTACACAACAGGATTTATACAATGACCATCTCCCACATGTTTGTGTGTGTGTGTGTGACCACTATGACCGCCATGTTTTGGTTAGTGTACCACCATGACTCTTAGTGTAAGCACCATGCCACGAGTATCAACACCATTACCCCAGTGCCGGCACCATGACCCCAGAGTAAGCACCCCGATACAAAAATTTCGATGATAACACCATGACTCCGTGCTCAGTTTAACAATTTGATTTGCCTCTAAGACAGGATAGTCATAACCGCGAGACCCCTCTCTCGTAGCGTAGCAGTATGGCCGCTACACTCTGTATGAACTCTTAAAGCCATGACTTCATCTTAAAGCCATGACTCCATCTGGGCATTAGATCTAGGATTCTTGGTTTACCTTTTCAAAGTCTTCTGTCTTTGTTGTTGGCCTTTATTTCTACGTCACTATCTGTTCTACTTCCCTGTAAGGTATTTACAAAACATATCAATCTCCCCCTCCCTTTTCTCAATAATAATTATAATTTATAAATTCGAATTCACGTAGTTAATCAATGTATGCTTGAAATTAAAGGAACCGAATGCTTACGTTGTCCCGAAGAGGAAGCAATGCCGACTAATTGTCTCATTAAAAAGAAAGGAAAGTGGGGTTACAAGAGACGAAAGATTCCGGAATGTCCAAAGTCGATGCCATGTTTTAAAAAAACAAAAACAACCACCACCAAGGCCTGCACAGAAAATCCAATTTCATTTCTGCAGCACTGAAGTGGCTTTAATATGCTCATCTCGCGCGAGAAAGATTTGATCAATATGAGTGGATGTAGCTTAAAATTTATTTCCTCCTTGCATCGCCTGTTTCAGTCCTCACATGGCCTCACAACTGCCCCCCCCCCCTATCCCCAACCCCATCTCTCATCACTCTTAATTCATTTTTAAAAAGTTGTTGTTTCCCGTCCCATCTTTTCACGTGCCTGATCAACTCTTCAGACTGCCTCGTGTGTAAACCGATACCCCTCCCACCGCGTCCAAATAAAAGAAGAATATGGAACAGATGGAACAAGACAACATAAATAATATTGATGTGTAGATGCACGCGTCCCAGGGAGGTCTTTTATTTAAAGGACCAGCCGAATCGCGTGAACCGCGTGTTCAAGCTAGCTTTTTTTAATTTTTTTTTTTTTTTTTTGTAAAGTATTCTATTCCGTTGCCCTGATGATTCTTCATTACCAGATTTAAACGCGTTTGGCCCCTTCCTTGACGGTGTTGGTTATTTTTTTTTTTTTTTTTTTTTTTTTTTTTTTTTTGGGGGGGGGGGGGGGTCCCTGATTACTGAAGGCCCGGCCATCTACATAAATCTCCCCACAACCATTAAGGGGCTCAAGTAGAAGTTGAAAATGTTGTTATGGGCAAAATGAACTGACAGTGAATATGTGAAAACCGAATCAAGATCATCCCCTTTCCCTTCGTTCGGCCGGTCATGCGCTCCTCCCTTGCCCCCACCCCTAGCTCCATGTAAGGTCACAAGGACTGGACGCGTTTATTTCCCCATTGATTTTTTTTTTTTTGGTTTTTTTGGAGAGGTTCTCAATCTTTAGAGCGGAAAATTGAATATATTTTTGTGTGTTTTTCTCCTTTTAAACAAGAGATGATGAAGATGGAGTAGTTTGTTGCGTGTAATATTAATTCAGGTCAGAATTCTCCTCTGTATAATTGTGTCTGATTTGTTGAATCTGTGTTTGCATTGCTACAGCTCATTTCATTAACGAATGTTGTGTGTAGCATGTCAAGAGACAAAGAATTTGAAAGGAAACAACTTTTAATAAATTGGCTAAAATCAATATGGCCTGACTGTATTAAGTTTGACCTAAGTTTTTATTATTTTATATTTTATGTGGAATGATGTCATCACTGACATTAATTCTATTACTGATAAATACCCTTTACTTTAAATAAATAATAAATCACTGAAATAATATTGAAAATAATAAGATGGTTGCATGCTTCTTTCAAAGGGTCCTCAGTTGAAAGGGAAGATAAAAATATAACACAAATTTGCAAGTAGATTATTGCAACACACCTTCAATCCCATGGAAAATTTAAATATAACCCACATTTGAAAATAGATTATTGGGACACACCTTCAATCCCAATGAAAGTTTTAAAATATAAACCACATTGTAAATAAAGTATTGCAATATTTCATTAACCCCATAGAAACTATTAACACCACCATCACCACCACCCCCTCTAAAAAAAATAAATTATTGTAAGTTTCAGTATTTTAAAAACATCATTGCAAGGGTTAATCGGTATGAACCTCATTTTAAAATAAAGGCTGGTTGGCTGGCAAAATCCTTTGCGGCTAATTGACCAACTTCTGGTCAACATATCGAGCTGAAACTTGGCACATAGAATTGTTGCCGATGACAACACACTCTATCACATTTTAAGCTGCAACACAAAAAAATCAGTTTTTTCCAGTTTTTCAAGGGGAATTTGAAGGAAATATGATGACAATGATATCATGAAGAAAAAAATCCATATAACTGCACTAAATGAGATTCTTAATTCTTTTTTTTTTTAATTTTTAAGTAGTTTAAAAATATATTATTTATATATTTCGCCAGTGCATTTGGTGGGTAATATTTTTCTGTTTTTCTGAAATAGTTGGTGAAATAAATCTGCTGTTTAAAAGCGGATGGGTCATTAGAAAATTAATATAGTTAAGGGGCGTGAAAAAAATGTGTGGTTGTGATGTTTTTCGGGGGTGGGGGTGTGGGTTTGGAGAGCACTCATTGGGATTCTTATAAAGTATGCATGTTATGTAAAGTTTTCAGCCCCACCCCCTGTTGCTTGATATTACATTTTATAAAGGATTTATATGAAAAACTTTGTTTTTAGGGGTTGTTCAATTGTATAGATTATTGCAAGCCTCTGTCAACCACATGAACAAATTATTATAATGAACCATCTTTAAACAAAAATAGATCATTGCAGGACTCAGGCTTTTACCTGTCCATCTCTTTCCACACCCCCATCCTTACATGTCACCTTCATCAGTCAGCATGATGTTCCTTAAGGCCATCTTCCTGCTGTCACACAAGATCTATGGCCTGGGTCTCATCTGATCCAGGCATGTAATTAGATTATGGAGTGAAGGGCAACCTTCCCCAAAATCGTATCCCTTTAACAGCTATCATGTCATTAAAGGTTCCTTCTAAACTATGTACAAAAATATATGTGCATCTTTGCCATTCTTAAAATCTTATGCACATCATTTAATCTACTATAGAGTCAGTTACGTACACTAGTGAATGATGGGCCCCATTCGTTTATAGAATAAGGCTAGGCTTACAATATAGAGTGTATTTATTAATTAGTCTACATAATGTATTGAGTTTGTCAACCTAATTGATTTTTGGAAACTACTGAAATCAGCCTTTGTTCTTTCCTTTTACAAAGTAAACATAGAGGGTGTCGTCCCTGGAATAATTAATTTACTCATGACATGCAGTAGTGCGGCTGAGAGCTGAATAAACCTAAAGGATAATTGAGTTATTCTCTGATATTGGATGTGGATGGAAGCCCACATTAAAACCCTACAGAGGCAATATTATTCTTGTGTACAATTTTCTTTTTTTTTTTTTTTTTTTTTTTTCATTTACAAAAGTATCCCATCTGGTGAGCATTGAGCACACATTCTATAAAAGTGTATTACCGAGGAGCTGGTGGTGATGATGAATTGGGCGAGCCCAAGGTGTTCATTGCTAAAGATTTAAACACTTAAATGGGGTCTCAAAACTCTTGGGACTGGGACTCTTGTCACAAATCCAAAGTTATTTCGTTTTTCTCACTGCTACTCACATGCAATTACTTATGCCCACTGACACCCACACAAATCCTCTTACACCCACACAGACCTACTTACACCACATAAAAACCACTTGCACCAATGAAGTTGTTGAATTGGAAAAACATTGGTCATAAAACCTACTGTTTGAAGATTAAAAAAAAAAAAAAGCTAATGAACTTCCTAGATTTGAGCCTGCCCAAAAAATTATTTTAAAAATGGGAAGTTAAAATTATCAGTGGTTATAGGAAATGTGTGTATATAGTATGTGTCAATGTGTTTTTTTTACAGCCTATATATCTCCTTAGAATATCAATATTTTTCAAAGGATTTAATTTAAATAGCTAAAAGGGGGAAAATCGTTTGATTGATTGGGTTTAAAAGATGTGTTGACAGAAACACTTGTGAAATTTCTCCTCTGACAAAGATTGAATATCTTCCAGGTTATCATCGGCCAGATTGGAAGAATGGCGTGAAAGTTAAGTCAGAGACATTTCTTACCCTTTTTTCATTGTGCATTCATTATGTTCTTTCTTGTTTAAAAAAAAAAAAAACACAAAGCAAAACATTTGACAGCTAGAAATTTTTTGAAGCTTGTCCATTATGGACCAAGCACTGGGATTTAATGTCTATGGTAAACGCCAACGTACAATGAGTGTATTTTGTTGACCTCCTACTTGTACCCATTAACCCAAATGATGATGACGACTTTCTTAACATTTATGACCATGAACTTGTAGATATATTTTTGTCAGTCCCAACTAGGTACCAGATTGTAAAACTACTTAAAGATGTACAAGCAACTATTTTTCTGACAAATAATATATTTCCAAGATCTGGCCATAACTGCACTGTAGAAATGGTGAGATAATATTTTGAAAGTCATCCAACAACATGGTCTAGCAGGATGACGGGGCCTCAGATCTAGAGGGTTTTTACAATAAAATTGTATTTCTCTTGTTGCCATTGGGTTGTTCCTTCCCTGTTCTTGAGTGAAACATAACAGCCATGTGATCATTGTTTAACCCATTTCTTTTCCAGAACATTTTCACGTTTTTGTAGGGGACCTCAGTGCAGATATTGAACAGCATCAGTTGAGGGATGCCTTTGCCGCTTATGGCGAGATCTCGTGAGTATTCAGAATTTTTTCTTGTTATCTTTATCTATTAATCTGTTCTGCTAATCTAGCCTCGAGCTTCTACCATTTATGTTTATTATTCTGAACTTGATCTCAGCTGAGCCATATCAGACCTGTGTTGCCATGTCCATTGTTGTGTTAGGTCTGGGTAGGCATGTCATGTCCTCTCTAATTTTTTTTATGGGTCCGGCAGCATGAGTTGTACCATAATTTTTGTGAGATTAAAATAATATTCCTTTAGAAGTCTTGTCTGTTACATAATGTGATGGATAAGTCATGGTTGTTTGCCAAATTGTAATGAACCAGTGCAACTATTTCCCAACATCCTTAAGCTGCTTTAGAAGAATACAACCAGAGGGAACCAATAGTTATATTGTCTAGAGATCATTGTGTTGTTATTATGTTTATTATAAATAGGATTAAAGCTACTGATGGTCACCTTCAGTGATTCCACTTCAAAATTGTCAGTGTTTTTTATTTAATGAAACATGTGCTTTTTTGGAACTATTTCTTTTCAATTTTTATTGAAAAGTGTTCCAAGCAGACTTTTGCAGCTAATTTTTCCAAAAAATTACCTTCTAATGTTCTTCAAATGGTGCAGCTAATAAATAGCTAGAATTTATATAACTGCTTTAAGGACCATTTTGTATTGTTTTTAATAAAAAGAAAGTATTATTAGTTTTTCCCGCACGTTGTTTGAAATAAAACTAACTTACTTAAGAAAATCAGCAGACTATGGAACCAAGGCTCTTGAAGTCTTCCCCAACACACTCACCTCTACCCCCAACTAGCCTTGGACCACTCCCTCAGTGGTCTTTATTCCAGTTGGGCTGCGAAGCGGCGCGCCTGGGGCATTCCATTCCGCTCCCTGAGACGGCCACACCTGCCCTTCCACTCGACTATGTGAGTGAGGCGGCATCAGAGAAGGAACACCTGGCTGGCCGGGGTGCTGCTCTCACACAATCGGATCGAACTTTCTAGGTGCTGGGGTGGATATATTTTACGTCCCAAGTCCCCCCACCACCCCTGGGGGGGACGAGATTTGTTAAAGACGCCCTCTAATAGGGTTTACATGGTTTCTAGGTTGTGACTAATTCACACTGCAGTTGGGATGAAACAGTTGCCTTGCAGAACTTCCCTCAAGACCGTAAAATTAGAAGCATCGGCGAGGGTTCCCATGTTCCCTCGCCTCATAATCCACATGGCAACATGTAATCATGTCCCAACCTGTTTCTGCGTTATTTTTTTACTGTACTTTGTAGGAACCATGTATCCCTCCTCTTTCTAATGCAATTTCCGTGCGATACCTTTGCCTTCGAGCCTTTGAGATAAAACAAAATATTCTATCAAAATAAATCTGGTGTAACCAAGATGGAATGTTGACCAAGATTTTCATGTTTTGACCTCTTGCAACAAAAAAAATATATTTGTGTAAAAAAAAAAAAAGAAAAGAAAACCAGCAAGAACATTCATGTCCTCTTCCAAGTGCTGTGAGCACAGATGAAAAGCATAATAGCTGACTGTTACAATAACAAGACAAATGACACATGGGGTGACAGGGGATTCTTTAATCTCTATCCATCGTGAAGCCAAATCTATCGTTTATGATTTGTCGGGGCATCAGCTTCAGAAATGACTCACCTGGGAAAAGATGCTCCACATGAGACCCATCGGAAAGATTCTGTTACCAGTAGAAACTCTTGGGCTGTGTGTGTGTTGGACTGGGAAAGCTTCTGGGTTCCTTTTTGTTGATCCATGGTTTCAAAGCTGCCCATCAGCCCCTAAAGGAAATTGTACTTTATTTCTTTTTGTCCCGGTGGGGGGGGGTGGGTGGGGGGGGGGGGGGGGGGGGGAAATTAATGCTTTAGTTATGTGAAAATTATAACTTATTTATTTAACGTGTTGTCCTTATGAAATTGCCATCCATGAAATCAATATTCTCTTGAGGAGAATTTTACGGTCCAATAATCATTGGAATCATAATAAAGGGAAATGTTCCACATTATAACACAACATTCCCCTCTTGGGCTTAGCTTTTCATCTTTCCTTACCCTTGCTCTAAACAAATTTTTCTAACAACTAAGCAAGGCCTGACATGGGAGACTTACCATGGTGAATGAAATATTAATAGACCACTTTTAGCTAAGCTGATGCAAACCTATGGTAGAAACCATTGACAGAAGCTGGTTATGTGGTCCCGACTGCATGCAAAATGAGTCTGGCCTTACACAAGTCTGAGGAAACAGGATTGTACTCAGCTCAGGAAAGAGGATAGCATCAAACTTTTTTGGACAAGTCACTAGGGAAATAAAGTGTTCAGATGAACGAGCAATGTGGTTTTATTTGGAGAGAAAAAGAGTAACAGATCACCAGAGACTCAGTGAAGCAAATATAAAAATAAAAGAGGTCTTGTAAAAAGTAGCAGAGGTGTTGGGTGGTTAAATATTTAACTGGATATCCATCCAGGCTCAGAAATGGATTGAGTAGACGAAGCAGACCGAGTAGACTCATTAAATACATCGGTTTGAAAATGTTTGTAGAAGACTTATGAAGCTAAGCTGATTATCTGAAATATATGGCTTTTTTTTTGGTTCATAATCGATGGCAAAATTTAGTTTTAAAGTTATTGTCTTCTTAAAAGTTATTGTCTTTCCCTGTAATTGCATCAGAAATATATTTTGTCTTGGATATAGGTACAAGAAATTCTAAGAATTTTTTTTCTAAAAATTTTAGGGACTGAGTGTAGCATCTCTTTTTGGAGCAATGTTCACTCACAGATTTTTTCAGAATGGTTAAAAAAGGAGTACTCATCACCAGGAAATCTTTATGTGTTTAAGAACGATGCTAGGCCATAATGTGAAAGAAAATATTATTATGCAACTGTGACATATTAACATAGGAGAGTAATTATTAGTAGACATCCATAAGAAGCCAGTGTGGTATCTTCAAGTTACCAGCAGAATAATATTAATTTTTTTTTAAAGTAAATAAACCGATGGTTTCCAGCAAATTTTTCTGGGCCCCAAATATATATGTAAAAAATCCCCATAATATAAGAGGCGTATAAAAAAAAAAAAGATAAACCTTTTGGTGCTCTTAGTTTGGAAACTGCTGATGTAATTCAACATGACGCTTCATCTTTGTCGATAACTCTTTGAGTTATGGTGTTGAAGAAACATGAGTGGTTAAAAGACATGCTATTTTTGTTCATAATTTTCTCAGTCTCTCTCGCTTTCTCCCCTCTTTCACTCTTTTACACACACTCTTACTCTTTCTGACACTCTTTCTCACTCTCACTCATTCCCCTCCCCCTTCCCTCTTTTGTAGTACACTCTCATATCCCTTTAAAAAAAAAAAAACGCAGCATATTTTGCTAAAATTGTATGTTTCCATTAGGATTGGAACTATCATCACTAAAAGTTTACCTAAGAGACACACCAGAATGTTATTAACAAATGACTTATCCCTGGCTAAGCCTAGAAATTTGACTTCTTCTGACATTTTAATATTAAGAGAACTTTATTCACCACTTCATCATAGTAACTATAGAATATCAGGTTATTTTCTGTTTTTTTCCCCCTTTTGAATAAGTAACTCTTCACATGCCATCGTGCTGTCATTTCTAATATCTTTTGTTAACTGGCTCCCCTTATTTTCATACCCCTGCAGATGGCAGACTCATATAGAGCGACTCCCTTGTGTAGAACCCTGGGCCTAGGGCAATAAAGTGTATGCCTTTTCACTTGTTTCCCTATTTATTTATCTTTTTTTTTACTTTCCACCTGCATATTAATTTTTTTGAAGTAAAAAAAAAATTTTTTTAATTTTTTTTTTAAAATTGTAATTTTTTGAATTGTACAAATTTTCTTATCATCATCATCTTGATCATGCTATTTCTATTGTTAACAAAAATTCTTTGTTACTTTTACCCTAGATTTATATATATTTTTTTTCTCCCTTCATATTTGGCTTTAGGTTTGATAATGCAGTCTGCTGGTACTTTGATTTTTTTAACAAAATAATTGTCTCCTTTCTGGAAGCAATTATCATACCCATCTGGTGCAACAACAGGCATGCATTTACCTTTCACAGTTGAACAATAAAAACCATGTTTACAATTTTTTTTGAACCAAGCATGTTTGTGGCCACACTAAGCAAGCATTTAATTTATGACAGTAAAAGTATTTTTTTATTCTTATTTTAATTTTTTTTTTAAATTTACTAATAATTAAGAGGAAAGTAATGTTCTTATAAGTTCTCTACCATATATATACATTTATAATTTTTAAAACAATTTTTTACTTTAAACTGATATGTGTTTTTAGGAAAGCTTTAATTTATCTCATATTTAAATGGCAAATTCCAATCGAACTAACATTTTCTGAACCTTAAGTTAATAAAGTGGTGAGGATTATTTGATGATGTGTGATTGTATTATTATTTTTTAGTGTTTTTTTTTTTTAATTAATTTTTTTAAAATCCTTATCTTATTGTCTGGTTTAAAGAATATTTTGAAATAAACATTAGCAATGCACTAGATTGTAGTCTTTATGCCAGCCAAGATAGAATATGCCAGCCTTTCAGTCTTATCAAAGATATTTTTAAAAATACATTGTTCCACTGTTTGAATTGGAGAACCACTTATCCTTCTAGTTTCAGTTATTAAAACTTGATTATCTCATTCTTTCTTCCCTACCCTGGCCCCCCCCCCCTAAAAAAGTACCCCCTTTTATAAAAATGATAAAAGAAATAATAGCTGACTTTTAGGCTAAGAATATTTCATTCATGGTGGATGATTTTACTATAAAAACTGAATTTTTTTAAAAAACACCTACTCTTTTACTTCATTCCTTGGGGGCGAAAACGTCATCACTTGACCTGGCATAATAAGTTCCTCATTATTACCCCTCAGCTTTTTCCCTTTTTCTCTTTAAATCTTTTTCTTTTTTTTTTCTTCCTTTATACAATCTTCTTTCTATAAATCCTTGCTTTTAATATACCCAGTTGGAAGTGCAAATATCTATGTACATTTTGTAATGCCTTTGTCACAGTTGCAACGTGTTGATCTTGTGTAATTGTTCATTTAGAGCATTATATATATATATAGTTCTATATATGTATTTATTAACTTTTGAAACAAAAAAAGACTTGCCTTGTAAAACAATTTCTTTGACTCCCTTCCCTAAGAAATAGTTGCACAGCTTTTTTTTGAATATTTATAAATTTATAATAACTAGGATAGTCTTTGCTGTCTGGAACATTCCTAGGGATATGGACATTGAAGTTACTAAATGAGCTTTTAACTTGCCTTCATTTCTCTCCTTTATTCTGGGCATTATTTTAAAAACTGTCTTTTTTTTTGTACATTGTCTCTTTTATCACTAACTAATATTACACATTCCATTGAACTTGTGATTGTTTTATCCAATTCTTATAAAAAATTTCCTAAGTAGTAAGTTTTGTGTAGGATTTTAATTTGAGTCATTTAATATGCAATCTCAAATAAATTTAGGGTACTTCTTTTTTTTAATTTTTTTTTCCTGGTAAAAATATATTTGCCATCTCTTCCTGTCATGAAAACATATTTCAGTATCCAAAAAAAAAAGACTTTGATCAAAATGTTTTAAAGTTTACACACTAATTGATGTTTAAAATCAGCATCCGGTTATCTTCCTAAGAAATACATTTTTGTGGCTTGTAAGACTTAAAATCAGTGAGGTTTCCTCCACATTTTTCCTTAGTTTTCTTTGAACATTCCTTCTCTAAGTAATAGCTGTAAAGGAGATACATAAACCTTAAGATAATTTATTATTTTAATTTTGTTTCCCCCCCAGAGACTGTAAAATAATCCGTGACCCTGCCACAATGAAATCCAGAGGCTATGGGTTTGTCTCATATGTAAATAAACAGGTATGCTGAGGGTTTATTGTGGTCATGTTCAAGTGCAAGAAGTATGTTGTATGTATGTGTTTTGACATCACCAAGGTGTATGACCTATTGAATTAATCCAGTAATTATATCAATCACTCTGGATAACATGTTCATTTCAACTGTTAAAAATAATTATACAATTTTTTCCAATGAATTCAATCTGTCATTAAAGTATTTATATCTTTGTTAAACAGACATGCATTATCCTTTCAGAGCGGAATTTAAAAAAAAAATTTAAGAGTGATTGTCGCACTTAGTATACAATATAATATTAATCTATATAAACCAATTAAGATTGGATGGATTATTAAACAAAAATTTTCTTTTAACTCCTGCATTTATTTATTTTAAAATTTGGGTTACCCTAACATAAAATGTGTTTCAAATGCAGGATGCCGAGGCTGCCATCAACCAAATGAATAATCAGTGGTTAGGCACACGGCCCATTAGAACCAACTGGGCAACCCGAAAGCCACCAGCCCCTGTTGTTAAAGAGAGTAAGCAATTAGTTACTGCGTGTTAAATTTGGGACCCTCTCATTGTTTTAATTTCATACACAACTAATTTTACACAATAATGGAAATATTAAACAGTGGTAGCTTTTTTCACTTGTTTGATTTAAATACTTTATAAAATTTAAATTATGTAACTAGTTTGAGCATAAATAAATATATTATGAAATTCCATCTCAAATCATAAAGGTCATTCAAATATTTGTTTCATTAATGAGACGAGCTCCTGTTGTCTGCATTTAATCTTTGGTCAAATAAACTATTTCCTGTTGATTCTTAATCAGAACAGTCTCAATATTTAAGGCAAGAAATATATTTTGATCTCTTTTGTTGTTTTTTAAAAACAGATGCTAAACCATTGATCTATGAAGAAGTCTTTGGTCAGTCAAGTCCTACGAACTGTACCGTCTATTGTGGAGGTGTCACCAATGGTCTGACAGGTGAGTTGTGTGTTCAATTTTAATTTGAGCAAATGCTTTCAGAACAGCTATTGAAATTATTAAGCTACATAGGTATAAATTTGACTATAAATATGAAACTATTATATGGTTTAAAGATGATAAATTTCTTTTAAAGTTAGTCACCTTCTGTACATTTTGTGAGTGTTTGCTATCATTTTTGTGTTTCTTTGTTTCCACGTTGTTAATTTTTCAGGAACTGCGACTACATGGACCAACTTACATTTAGCGGAAAGTTGTGTTCAACAGTGCAGTGAAGATCTGTGGGCAATGTCCCATGATCAAACTTAATTCCTCTACCTCAAAATGCTCCATAAATTATTTAAATATATTATAAATATATAAAACTAAATTCTGATATGGAAGAATGCAATTCAATTACCCTACTATTTGAATATCAGTAAAATCAGAGATATTGCATTTTAGCCATTTCTCATCCTAGCCAACTAAGTCAGGGCTGTAATTTGCAATAGTCTGTCACCATGCTGTTCTATGTGTACCATAGTTTAATCCTGTATCTTATAGCAGAGCCAGTCGGGTGTTGCACTGGAACACCACTGCACTGCCTAGCTGAAATAAAGGCAATATGCCCTAGAACAGCCCGCTGGGTTGGGCCATTGCTTAATTTAAATTAATCTGTCAGGTTTTCTTTCTTCTTTTTTGTTTGTTGGTGTGAAGACAGTAATTCCCACAGCTTGATTGATACACTCATTATTTGATTCCCTCTACAATGGAATAGGATTGTAGAGTTGTTATGAGAGAAGAAATTATCCCTTTTCTGCAAGTGAAAACAGAACAAATAAGGAAACAAGCCAGTAATTTTACAATGCCGGTGAAAAGAGCTTCCAAGTGAAATTTTAATGGGAGAGACGGGGCAAGCCAGCTGTATTTAAAGATCAGATGGAAAAAAAGGCAGGGCACACAAAAAATCAATGATCCTAGAGCTGTGTGTCTTTAGGGATTTGAATACAATTTGATTATGTGGCTAAGATGTAGTAGGGAAGAGAAGTTAGAAGCCACTATTATTGTGGCTGTGTTAAAGCATTGTAGAGAGCACTCACTTAAATTTCCATCTCGATTTTCAAATTGTTTGGTGGCTTAATGGAAATTAGGTTATAGGGGTGGATGGGGGAGGAACAGAATCGGCATAATGGCATTGGAAGGCCTTACAATGGCATTGGCACACGAAGAGCTGGGATCACGAGAAAACACTAACTGATAGAACTGTTAATGCTTCAGTGACTTAAATTCATGAAGATTTAGAGCTCCTGCTTGGATTAATTGCCTCTAAATAAATGTTGAAGGAAAATAACAGATAAAACCGACAAACTCATTGAAATATTTTTGTAAAAAAAAATATATATATTGTTTTAAAAAGATTGTTGAACACAGAAATATCTCCCCTTAAATATCTTTCTAACATCTGTATGTTTTGTTTTTCAACAGAGGAGCTTATGCGGAAAACATTTGCAGCATATGGCACAATTCAGGAAGTCAGAGTTTTCAAAGACAAAGGTTATGCCTTTATAAGGTACCTTCCATTTTTTTAAAATAATGTGACAGAAATTGAGAAAGGAAAAAAAAAATGTTTACCAGTGATTTCAACAAATTACAGTGCATTTTCTAAAAATTTCCAGATATTTTTTTTCTTCCCATATATATATATATATATATATATATATACACACACACACGCACACATACACACACAGTCACAGACAGCTTCAAGTTTAAAAACAAATACAGATCTATCACCTTTGTTTCCTTTGTTATATTAGATTCAGCACAAAAGAATCTGCCACACAAGCCATCTGTGCCGTCCATGGTACCACGGTCAGTGATCAACCGGTCAAATGTTCTTGGGGTAAAGAGTCCAATGATTCCAACCCTTCCAGTCAACAATCTACATCCAGCAGTGTAAGCTTCAATGAAACATTTATGGAATAATCTTGATTTCATTCTTTAGAATAATATTTATTTAAGTTTGAATTTAAAAAGTATTTATTTTGTGGTGAAAGTATGCATGGACATATAATAAGATACTAAAGATATGAATAGTCAGTTTGGTCAGCCTGTAGTTGGGTTATATAGATTGAGGTTGAGATTAAATTTAAATAAATAGTGGAACAAGATATGTTTAGGCTAGAAGATAAAAGATAAGACAATTTACTTGTTTTTTTATTTTGTAACCTAAACATACCTTATTCCACTATTTATATACTTTACATGGCTTGAACACAGTCCCTCACATATTATCCTATTAAATTTTAACTTAGCATTTTAATGTTATCACCTTTTTTCTTGAATTCATTATTTTTCTTTAATAATTGCAAGTTGACTAATTAACATAATGTATTTTACGGACTATAAGATGCACTTTTATTCTTAGAAAAATTGACTCGAAAATTCAGGTGCTTCGTGTACTTGAAATTAATATAAAAATCGTAAAAATGTAATTTTTAAAAAAAAATTGCTTAAAAATTAAGGTGCCTTAAGGTCTGTAGCATGTTATAGTCCATAAAATACGGTAAGCATAACTCACAATTTTTAGTCTGTTCTGCCAAGTATTACAAGCCATTCATTCTTTTTGGGGCAAATTATGAAGTCATTGCTAGATAGCTGAATAAATAAAACTGAAAGGATTGTTGACTTGGCTTTATTTATTTTAAAAAAAAAATTATTTATCTTTGTTGTAAATTTTTATGTTAAAACAACTTTTAGTATACATGTCAGGAATGAAGTGGGCATCTGGACAGGAATGAAGTGGGCATCTGGATTGAGTCATTATTATTAAATGGGTAATTAATTCTATCTCCAATTTCAGCCTCCTGTAGTTATGTTACCATCACAGCAGCAACAACCTATAGCAGCCACACCAGCTGCTGCACCCTATGGTCAATTCTACAACATGGGTTATTACCAAGGAGCTCCATATGCAGCCACTGCACCAACCTACCAAGGAACTGTGCCTGCACAGGCAACTCAATACATTCCTGCGGCCCATGGACAGTGGCCAGGGTACTCCAGTTATCAGGCTTATGGGTGAGCCCTCTATTATATTACATTCTTTTTTTACCATTCAAACTATCTCTGAACTTAGTTTGAAAGCTATGATAATTTATTGTCACAAAGTTTCTAACAGACAACAACTATTTGCTAATACAAGTTTGTTGTGTTTATTGAATTACTTGTGTTAAAATAGACTTTATAATATCAGTCTCATTGATAATTAAGTTAAATATTATTAAATTCTTAAATAGTAAATAAATGATTCACTGTTACTGGAGGAGAAAAAAAAAGGTTTTAAATTTTGGTTTTAGTATCTAAGTGTCCTACTTAGGGGGTGGGGTGTGTGTGTGTGTGTGTTTGTTTAAACTGCTTTCTTTTATAAAGGATTTTTAAAATCATTCACTCAGTTTCAAATTTGAGATTAAGCATGTGAAAATGAATTAAATCTATTGGCACTGAGAATTGAACATCAAAGATGAAGATTTTTTACAATTATTTTTAAAAAATGATTTTTGTGACCTAATTTTAAAAATTCAAATGTCCTGATGAAAAAAAGTTAATTAAATTCAAACAATGCACTGCAACACCTTAGTGCTTATTATATAGACAAAAAAAATAATTTTAAAATGTAATTAAACCAAAAAAAATTTCTGCCCCAGGAGCATGAATATTCCCATGAGTCAATATGCAGGGATCCAGATGCAGCCAGGCCAACAGCAACAGTTCAATGGCCAAGGCCAAGGGATGGTTGGCTACCCCATGCCGCAGGGTGAGATTGACAGTTTTCCTATACCAGGCTCATAGATCAGTGAAATGGCCACTTGTGTTTTCTTATATACATATTTTTTAATACTTTTATAGAAATTCTCATTTTTTTAAATAGCTTCTCTAATTGTGTGAACCTGCTGATTATTTTTTTTATCTTAGATTTAAGAAGGAAAATAAATCCAATTTCAAATTCAAATGTTAAAAGTGTCTCTGCTTGTGAATATAGATCAACCTAGAACACTGGAATGTTTTCCTCTTATAAGTCTAAAAGTAAAACTTAAAATTAATGTGTTTGGTGACAAAATAATTCTTAAATAACATTTTGCAAAAGGCATTTATTACTTCTTTGCTTTTCTTCTAGAAAAAAAATTAAAGGCAAGTAGAGACAGTTTTTGTAAAGAAAAAATTATTTACATTAACATGCCAGTGGGTAACAGTCACCGTCTTTTGAAATGCATAATTTTTTTAGGGTTAATTGATTTATTTAACTGGACACCCAAACACCTCTGCATTAAATATTCAGCAATGAATCGATTAATTCAAAATATTATTATCAGATCATTCATATCGTTATTTGTTTTTTTGTTAACATCTTTGCTTGATCCTATTAAGACAAAAGGAAACTATTGTTAATTTTTAAACTAAAATAAGATAAAGATTTTTCAAACACCTAACAAAGGTGTCTTTTGTTTTATTATGTTTTTCTCATTGAAAAAATTCCCAGTGCATGTTTATTTTATTTAATTTTTTTTTAAACGTTTTCCCAACCTCATTTTGTTTTTCCACTTCAAAAAAAAACATGTTGTTAATTTATATTTGAAAGAGCAATGTTTGCATTATTGTTTTCATTATTTCATTATTTTTTTTAAAGTCGCTTTTTCCTGTTTTGTTGTTTTAGTTTTCCTCTTAAATTATACTTTCTTAGGTTTTTCTGTTGTTGAAAAAATATTTTGGTTAAAATCAGCCTTGATGGCAATCATTATAATTTTCCTAGACTATTTCTGTCTACAGCCCCCCCCCCCCCTCCTCCATCACAAAATATCAATGCAGTTATTATTCTTTGTTCTATAATATATGTGTTTTCCCTTGAAAGTTGCCAAAAACAATTAAAATAGACAACTGCAGATGTTGAAAAAATATGTAGTAACATTATTTTAAGAGGGTAAAAACTCAGATCTTAGAAAACAGGGGCAATAGGTGCCACAAAGTTTACTGCCCTTGAAACTGGCTGCTTCGGAGCTTGTTTGTTGTGCCATTGGTGGACCGATTCACAAAGTGACAGGTGTGGAAAGCCCAGGTCAGGTGTGGAAAGCCCAGGTCATTTGCTTGCCCCTCACATGTCCTGTTCAGAAAAAGATAGTTTAGGGGGCTTTCTCCCAGCCACACATCAGAAAGTAGCTAAACTTCTAATGGGATTGTGTCTGTAAAATTACCTTAAATACCCCTTACCCCACTCTTGTTTGCAATAGTGTGGGTTGCCCCTTGTACTTAAAAGAGACAGTTGGGGGCTGTCTTTAAATATAGTATATTTTACAATTATTAATACACTTGTATACAAAAGGCCTTATCCTTTTCTGTAATCTGACTTTCTGAATTATATCTTAATCTTTTGGGTTTCTGTGAGATAGACTGCAATAATTTTTTATGCACAAACAAAAAATGCTTTTAGAATTATGTGGTAAATGTATAATATCTAATAATCAAGTCCACAAAAGTAAATGCTAAGTAGTTAATACTACTTAGATATCCCTCTCTCTCTAACCCTCACTTTATCTTTTTTTTGGTCAGCACTATTTATAGATTTGGGTGGGGGGGGGTGATGTTCCAATGTGAGTAGAAAAGACATTGGTTTTTATTTACTATATCATTGTAGCTTCAGTGGCATCTCAGTAGAACATTTCATTAGCTTTCAATATTTAGTAAGAAAAACAATACTTGGGAAATATATTTATTTCCAAAATAGATCAAGTTTTGTGACCTTATTGTAAATTTATTTGTTAAACATTTACTAGGAACTGCAAGGTCTTCTTATTGTTAATAGGTGCACAAAATTAAACAGATAAAAATCTTTATGCATCAATCTTGTAAAGAGTTTCCTTTAGTATATACATATTTTAATGACAGTTTTTAAAATAAAAATAGACTTTATAAAAATAACTTGGGAAAGAGTTGTTTAAAACAGGCCTGCACAACTCAAAATGTAAGGCGGGCCCTAATGCTTCATGAAAAACTTGTGCGGGCCGAAAGAAAATAGGGTGGGGGTTAAAGAAAATAATAAAGAATATTTCCTTACTTACAAAGTAAATTTAATGTGAAAAATTGCTTCGTGTTTCGGTATCAAGTTTGTCGTATTAAGGAGATATATTGGAAGGGGCTGTTCTCAAGATGTCTGCCAAATGATCATCACTCAAACATGAGCATCGCTTGGATTTATTAATGCTCATTATTGAAAATGTCTGTTGACATAGATAAGTGGTTCCAAACACACACTAAAAGTTTTTAGTGCAACTTCATAAAGATTTTTGTACTTTTCACGGTCCAGATTTTTATCCTGCAGGCTGCTCTCTCTATGCTTCCTTCGGTAAATTGCCCAACATTGTAGTTCAATAAGCTCCAGCTGCAATTGAACTGGTATGTCCTCGGGATTCACAGAAAATGGATCTTCAATTAATTTAAACTGAATTTCTTCTACTTTAGAAGAAAAAGTGAGTCAAGACCTGTTTACTCTTACGATTTTTGCATACAATGTACGATTTTGAGGTGTAAACATTATTTATACTGTATGTTTATTTTTTTACTATAAATATAAGGAATTGAATGATTTTGTGATACTATTGTACGATTTTAAGAATTTAAGGGTAAACAGGTGTTGAGTCTTTTATCGAATTCTTCTATCAAAAGATTAATTTCATTAGCAAATTGTTTTCCCAACTGGACGTGCTTGTCCTGAGGAATATGCTATGCACAAGTGGAGCATTGACTCATTTCACCATTTATCATTTAGTAACTGGGTTTTGAAAAGTTTCATTTTCAGTTTAAAAGCTTTTACTGCTGCAAACATTTCAAAAACAAGTTTTCGCTTACCTTGAAGTTGAACGTTAAAGCCATTTAGATGTTTTGTAATATCACAAAAGAAGAAGAGGTCATGATTCCAGGACTCATCTTCAAGCTCAGGGAATTCCTTTGCTTTGTCTTCTGGGAATTTAGATGTTTCCTTCTTCAAAGCAATGAATCGCTGAAGCACTATCCCTCTGCTTAACCATCTCACTTCTGCTTGGTATATTACATCTCTGTAGTTGGCGTCTATATCTTCAAGAAAAGCTTGAAAAGCCTTATATTTGAGTCCTCTTGATCTTATATAGTTGACTATTTTGACAACAACCATGTTCTTAATGTACACAAGACCTCCACATGTATAATGCAATGGTATTTTGTTATTTGCCTTCTGATAAAATTTTCAAGAAGCGCAACTGCTCCCTTATTAATACCCGTCATATTCCAGGCATCATCGGTACAAATGGCCACTAATTTTATAAAATCTAATCCCAACTTATCTTTCAAGCACTTTTTCACTTCATTGAAGATATCTTTTTCGGTTGTGCGACCTGACATGGAGCACATTCCAGCGAGTTCTTCAGTAATTTCAGTTTTTGTTAACACCTCTAATGAAAATGAGAAGTTGGGCGGTGTCTTTTAAATCTGTGCGTTCGTCCATAGCTAGAGAATAAAAAGAAAATTCACAAGCTTTCTGCATTAATTGTTCTTGAAGATTGGTTAAAATATGAGTTATTCTTCTTTGCACCGTCATTCGCAATAAACTGATGTTTTGAAATAACAACGTTTTTTCCGTACATAATTCAGATGTGGCAATCAGCATGCACTTCTTTACAAATTCGCCTTCAGTAAAGGATTTCCCAGCAGTAGCAATCCCTTGAAATATAAAAGCTTATCTTGGTAGCAGTCTCATTTTCACAGCTCTTTTTCTTGAAAAATGTCTGCTCTCCAGATAGATTCGCTGCTTTAATTGATTTTTAATTTTGTCCAATTTTGACAAATAAGAATGCTTAGATTCAAAATGCCGTTGAAGATTATACTCATTCGGCGCAGCAACTGTGTCGCAAAATACGAGGCACAGTATTTTGTCCTTGAACATTGTAAATAAGTATTTATTTGTCCATTCAGGATTAAAAATTCTGTGCTCTATCTCTATTTTTCTCTTTCTGTTTTGATCCATGGTGCTTAAATATTTCAAGTACATGTCTATAAGTATATTACCGAACTAAAAGCACAGAATATCAAAATAACGTGATACGTGAATTCAACATAACACAACACAATTTTACGCAATATTACAAAAATAGTAAAAGGCTACTCTGCACAGAAGACACTAGTTTTTAACACACGCTAACGAGTTGGTTATGTTGATTGAGAATACATAAGCGCGGTAAACAGTAAATTTCCCTTGAAAAGGAGTAATTGCTCAGGAAAAGTGTGCGTGTGTGATGAAATATCGTCACGGGGAAAGAAAACATGTGGTGAAATATTTACACAACGATAGAAAATTAGTAGATCTAATTTTATTTTATTTAATAAAACAAAACATTCCTTTCCAAGTATACGTGGGGAAAATTAAATTATTTTTTTTATATTAATTATTTAAAATTGAAATAAATATTTATAGCATTATACTGTATGTATACCTACCGTAACATTATAAAGCAATAAGCTAGTGAAAATTAATATTAATTTATAATATGATTTTTCACCAAAGTCTTTGCGAGCCGTATGTTGTGCAGGCCTGGTTTAAAACAAAAAGAAACATTTTCTCCATTGTATAGGATTTCTAAAGCATAGAGAAAGCAACCTTTTTTGTTGTTCGTTTATCGTAACAAAAACTTTTAATACAGAGATTTTAAAATCTGTGCTACATAAAACTTCTCATAAAGATCTTTTATAAGGAATAAGTCATCAAGCAGATTAAACTATCTAATCAGTCGATGACACCTTTTGTGGCTCAATACACTGATATCTTAATTTTAATATTTTTTAACATTTGTTCCAGTTGTTCATCATAATGTTGGGTTTGAGTTGGAAACATTTAAAATTTTAAAGAAAACTAATCATCTTGTGTTGTCTAATGAGAGCTACTTACCTGAGACATCTTTAATGTAAAACTAACTTTTCATTTTACATGTTCTAGTAGTTCTATATTTTATTTTAGTTTGAATTTTAATTTGGAGCAATGTACATTAATCAAAAATTATTATTAATGCCACTAGTTACTCCATTTTATTTTCAAATATATTGTTATAAATAGATTCCAAAATCCTACAGAGTTTTTCTAAGTTAACTTCTCGTGCAGTTAAAGATGTGTAAGTTGATTTCCCTTGTCAAGTTTAGTAATTTCATCATCATTTGGAGGTATTCATTGGCTGTGTGAAGTGTTGTAGCCAATCATCATCATTACCTGATCATGTCTCTATTTGTCTGTGCGTAGATGAGTCAGAATCCTATGTAGAAGGATGATGAAGACAAAAGCAGATATAACAAGTTTTGTTCTACCATATAGGTATGTAAGCTGACTGTGGTTTATTTTGTAGCAATTTCATGGTGAGAATGACAAAGTTGGCTTCATAATCAATTCTCTCGGGCCACAAAAGTTGCCACAATATTTCCACTTCAAATAAAATTAAAATAAGAATCTGAAAGCTAGAAAAAATAAAAAAAACAGGTATTTGTATTCTCACGCAGCTCAAAATATGACCACTTGGTTTGCATGAGTTATAAACAGATGTGGAGTTCTATTTAGCTTCCATAACGCTTGATATCACAAATAACTGCCACTTGGACTTTTCTGTACTCCAGTGATCATATCTTAAATTTGGTCTTTGGTCACAAACTACAAACACTACTTAACTACTAGGAGCCACTCAAGCGTGGTAGGTTGTACACACATAAAGAAAGTTATGTTTTACAGAAGTTCACTCAGAATTGTGCTTTACTTAAGTTTGACCAAAATGTTTGTGTTTAGTACAAATAACAAAACTAAACCATTCTGATCCATATTTTGGTTGAAAAAAATAGTGATTTTTGGTGCATCAGAGAACATGTTTATCTGAATCAGAGAGATAGGATGAAAGTTTATTATCACATTAAACTTATTAAATATTTATCACACATCAATGGAAACATTCTGATTAACTAATAATATAAAGTTATTTAATCATTTTAAAGCATTCTGAATTAGCGCAAGCGCTTTAGACATTAAACCATTATATCAACACTATCTTCCATATCACTAGCAGGAAATGATATAAAATAACATGTCTGTACCCTGTACATATTTACTTACTGGTTTAGTCTGTGTGTGTGTGTGTGTGGAACTGGGCATGTCAATAACTTATATCAAATACCCAAACCTTAGTGATATTTGTCACGTAGAATACTTTCATTAATCTTGGTTTTTGTAATGTAACTAAACATCTTTCTATAATCGAGTGTGTCACAGCTTTATCTTTCCAGACATTTTATTAACCAAACATCCCACTCTGATCTCATTTCTCTCATGTTTTAACTTATAAGAAGTACTTAGTTGCACCAGTTATGTAAGTTGAAGAAATAGATTGATAGTGAAATGGGTTTTGTCTTTTCAAATAATTAAAATGCCACTCAATCCCAATATTTCTTTTCTTATGAGATCAATTATTAAATTTAGTTTCCCCTCTTCATAGCTTGTGTAGGAATTTTTTAAAAAAGTGGGAAAGAAGGCATTTACAACTGAGCAAAGTAGTGAATTGATTTTCTTAGTTTAGTTTTACAAATGTTAGTACCATTATTGATGATACCCAGCTTATCCTATGATTAGTGAAAGAAATGTTAGTACCGTTATTGGTGATACCCAGCTTATCCTATGATTATTTAAAGTCTCATTAATTGTTAAAAGGCTGCAACTATTCGCACCAGGGTAGCAGAAGTGAGAGGTTGGGATTAAAAAACTATTAAAAATATTATTGTTGGGTTTGTAAGACAAATTCATTTATCAAATGAACGATAATTTAATAGGCTTGTAAACCTACTTCTTACCACAAATGACATCCGAATAGCATTGGTCTAATGGTACCCAGGTGCGAATGGCGACGCTGTGTGTCTGGGTCCATTTTGACTCGCTATTCGGATGTCAATTGTGGCAGTTTATTTTAGTTAAAGTGAAGAATTAAGTTTACAAACACATAGTCCATTCAATTATCTTTCGTTTGATTCTTCATTTTGTCTTACAAACCCGACAATAATATTTTAAATAATTTATAATCCCAACCTCTCACTTCTGGTACCCGTGTACAAATAGCCACTTCGTTGTTAAAATTCAGGGGAATTTCCTACTGTTTTCTAGTCCGTTCATCATTCAGTTGTTTTCTCGAGGTTTGTTCTAGTTGCTTCCAACTATTTTCTCTTGACCAAAGGTTTATGCGAACTGACTTGTCTGTGCACAAGAGCCTGTTTTCAGTGCTTTTTACACTTGTTATTGTCACTTAATTTTCACCATTTATGTAAACAAGTGAACATGTGGTATTTTTGGGTTGAGGTTTTATGGAGGCATGTTATGTCATGACAGAAAGTGCCCGAGTCTCATTCAGAGCTGGATAATCATATACTAGCTGATAAAAGATTTCCATTTTCTATGACGGGACCACTTTTAATTTTCTGTATTTTTAGTTTCTTTTATCAAATCTTTTCACTAAAAATTTTATGAAATAAATTTGAATAAAAATGCAGAGGTGCTGAGTTTGTTCAGGTGTACAATGTTATGTGGCTAGGATTGTTGACATGAACAAGGCCAAATCACTGATCTAAGCCTGGTATAGGGCTTTTTCTTTTTTTTTCTTTTCTTTCATAGTTATATTTATCAGTAGACTGCTTGATCATATTTTGCATGCACAATGTAGACAGCCTTTTTTTGTCCTCTGCTTTGTTTTTCTGTGTGTTTTTGTGTACATTTTCATTTCAATTGGTTGGAAAATCAGTACCCTCCCTCCCAAGATTTTATCATGAAAATGTTAGTACCTTAGTGTTTATTTATAAATTTAAAAATATAAATAAGAATTCTGCAGTTCAATGGAGCAGCTACACCTAATCTCTACCACACACACACAAAATAAAATTTAAAAAATTTATTAGGCTAGTTACATCCTAGTTAAAAAAAAAAATGAATAAAAAAACTCCTAAAATCTTCAGCATATTATCTTGTCCCTTGTTTTCACAGGTTCTCTAGATAAGAAAGATGATAAATCTTTTGAAAATCATTAAAGTAGGTCATTTTCACCTTAGCACATCTAAAAGAAACTCTTTTTTTTTATTTTTCATAGTTCTTAATTAACCTTAGTTTATGGGATAATCATATATTGAACTTTGAAACTGTTATGTTTTATTTATTTATAATACTGTTTTTTTTTTATTTATTTTTTTTAAAACTAAATCAACAAAATTAAAATTACTGAAAGAGAGTTCAAAGTGAGCTTTTCAAACTCTAATACTAATAATATAATAAAACTCCACTCCTTGATCCCAAATTTGTTTTCCAATCAATACCTCATTATCAACAATAGTCTGATGCTTATTGGTCCTGTATTCTACACACCTAAACTAATGGCTTTTTTCAATTTACAGATTATGTCCCTATTATAGTGCAGTGGTGTGAGTGTTTTTTCTCAGCATGTTCAAGTTTACCTTAAAACTTAGTCCCCAACCCCCCAAGCGATGGGGTGCAGTATTAAAAACAGAGCATAACGACTGAAATCCTGACAAGTTCTAACCCTCATTTGACTTTCAGTTTGATCTTCCTAATGGAACAGAGTTGACTCATACCTAAAAATGAAGCTGCTGGTTGTTTCTGGTTGACTATGCCTCTTGTTGCTAAGCAACAGCTTGGCTGCCATAGCTGCATATATGCATACACACCTATACATACATATGGAATTATATTTATTTGTGTAGGCTTAAAAATCTTTTCTACAAAATACAATTTTTTTCTTCTTCTTGCAAGGTTATTTATTTTTCTTCATGCAAGGTTATATATTAAGAACAAAAATGGGACATGGTCCTCGGTAACATTTATATTTACAAAAAAATGATTAAAGTTACCAAGCAGTAAATCATAAAACAAAATGCCAAAAGCTAATTTATGAACCAAAATCTTCATAATTTATTTTATGCAAGTCACCAAAAAAATCACGCATTAAATTATAATTAAAAAACACCAATAAATTAACAAAAATATGTTCATATTAATATTGAAAACATTTGATTTTATTTACATTTCTTTCATAATCTTACTAACTTGCTTGTTATATTTTGGAACAATTTACCAAAGCATCTGATGTAGGACAATTCATATTGAAGCTTTTAATAATTACCAATTAAAGTAATTTTCTTCTGTGATACCTTGCATTATGTTCTGCTGCCAACCATTCAATGATTTTTTAAATAAAGTTGTAATGAAACAAACTAGTTCAAAACTAGCAGATAGATGATTCCTCACATGTTATATGTTCACTCTCAGATTCATTGTTTCATTGAGCCCAGGCTAAACCCTCCACTATTTCATCCACAGGCTTTCAGCCGGCCCAGTGACCTTCATCTAAAGCTGTAGGACTGATCAGAACTTAGGGAGAGGACATTTCCAAGCTAACAAATAAGGATCAAACTTGGCACAGAAAGAAAGAAAAAAAAATAAAATAAATGAAACTAAACACAAGACAACAACTGAAGATTTGATGGATAGTTAAAAAACATTTGAGTCACTGAATGGATCAACTTGTGCAGAGTGAGGCTGAGATGCCATGTTAAGATGCAGGACTGATACACTTGAAACTGCTGCCACCATCACCACCTTCACATCTTGACCTTGGCATTGTCACACTTGACCCTTACTGTCAGAGTGGCAAAGGGTTTATTGCAACATTGGTTTCTTCCCCTATTTTTAAAAACAAATTTCCTTCTCAGATAAACAAGGCTGCTGGGTGTATGTGGTTGTTCATGCCTGTGTTGTCTCCTCCCCCCCCCTCCCCCCCCAACTGGTGAACTAAGTTTAGAATTTAAAAGAAGAAAAAAAGGTAATTGGCCATTTTGATCCATTTCTTGATGTTGGCTAAAAGAGAAGAGTTAATGAAAGGAGTTAATCTCCAACATGTTGTGTAATTCTGTGGTTATTGTCTTAACAAGGATGTTATAATGTACATTATTGTAAACAATCTTGCATATGATACTTGCTACTGAGAGGAGAAAAATAATAGCAAACTATAATAATTTAAGAGATATGAGTTTGTGCCTACTGATTTGCTTTAGAGGTTTGTTCAAAAGACGTATTATGCTTACTGATGCTGTGTTGTATAATGACATGTGTGGACTATGTTTTTAAGATTTTTTTTTTTTTATGAACAGTTTTTGTCTGTCTTTTGTATTTGCATGTTTGCTGATGCTATTTCGATTGACATGTCAGTTATTGATATCATTGCCCCTGCCCCCATTGTCCACCTCTCCTTTTCATATTAAATATTGAACAGATGTTATCTAACCTGTAGGATGTACTATACTTTGTGTCATTAGGTGACTGTGCTTTTATGTTGATCTGGTGCAAAGTAGGTTGATTTGTTAGTGTGTTAGTCAAAGGAGGGGGGCAAGATCGCAAACTACACGTTTATATTACAGTGATCAGATTTATATGCTTATTTGAGAATTTCCTCATGGTCTCAATCCAATGAATATCAGTATTTCATGAGAAGTTGTGTGGTCATGTTAAGGCACAAAGTCTTGCAGACGTTATCATGTCCACTGCTTGCTCTCGGATGTTTTCAATTACAGCTTTGTGTTATAAATGTGTCTTAACTTTGGCCATGTGTCCTTTGAGTCATAGTATTTTACAATTATATCTGTACTGCCAAGCTTTTCCTCACAGTAAGTGTAAATAGAATGAAATAGATTTTTAAAACTTATAACTAATTATAGTTTCATTTAGAATAATAAACAATTTTATTTTATATTAAAAACTTACTTGGCTGCTTTTTAGTTGAAACATTTTGGTAAGTTGTCATATATGATGAGGAAATTCCCAAATGAGAAATTGGTATAGCTATTGTGTCAAAACATTGTTTGTAAAATAAAAAATATTTGAACTTTTATCAAATTAAATGGATTAGAAAAAATTGTTTTTTCAGATTATGTGACCAGATTTCAAATAAAAGATAAAAAAGAGATGAGATTTTTTTTTTTTCACAGCAAAGCTTAGTTCCACATCTAGGCACTTGCTTGAAACTAGGAAGCTACTGATTGGATATAACAGCTTATTAATTTTCCTAGAAGAAACTCGGCTAAAAAATAAACCATTTCATACTGGATGCAGGTCTCTATTTAACAAACAAAAACTACTACTACTTTGTACCAACTCAGGGTCATGAGAATAGCCACAGTTTGGAAGTCTGTTCAGCTTTGCATCAGAAAACCTTTCCTCATTTTATGCTTTATGTTCATGTCATATAATAACATACAAAAAAAACAAGTGTTTTGTTTTCCAGTTTAAAAAAAAAGATGGGATTTAACAGAGTTCTTTAGTATGCTCCACTTGATGAGAGAGACAGGAAAAAAACAATCATTCCAATATTCAATATTGTTGCTCACTGAATCTTTCCCCCCCACATCCCAAGTTTTCTTGCTAGAGTTATTTGTCTCTGTAGATAACAGTATTTTGGTTGGCATGAAGCCATTTTTGCAGGGTGCAACAACGATGCATGCCATGTAACCCAACTAGTATAGTCATTTTTGTGTCTTGAATCTTTCTATAATGAATATGGGATGAGAGTTTGAGTGTGTAGTTACACATCTTAACCCTAAGCTGCTAAATATTGGTATCAGATCGCTAGGCTCAATGAATCTTGTAAAAATATTGGTATGAAAAAGAAATGACCGATTTTGGCTTTGTGTTATGGGAAACTTTGATTTAAATTGTTGAATAACTCTTGTATGTTTCCATATATCATGTGCCAGCCCAATGTGCTGACTATTGCCATTTATCATTGCCACAATACCTTCCTTCATTACATCAACATAAAGTTTCTGCCCCCTAAATTTATTTTTGTTTTTAAGTATTAAAATTTGCTCAAAGGCATGATTTCAATGAGGGGGCAATTGTCCCCATCTTATAAATATTATTATTCAAATGTTAGGCAAAAGATTTATGGTAGTATCAAAATGCTAGAAATATTCAATCATTTATTTGAGCTCCTGCAAGGAGAAATTTTTTTTTTTTAAACCTGTGTGATCTTCACATCTTTGGTTACTGCCCTTCAATAATTTATTTATTAAATTTTTTTTTTTTAATATATATATCCCTTCCACTCATGCATTGTTGTATTCCAATCTGTATTCCTAAATGATTATGTTCACCACTCTATGCTGATTACCCTTGTACATCATCATTGTCATGACCAACTTTATTGTTTTGAAGGTTGATTGGAAATGTGACTCCTGCTCATTTAAATTCTGATTGTTTTATGCACTGCCCAGAAATACCAGACCTTTTAAAATTCAACTTTTGGGTATAGTAGCAAGTTACGTTACAGGATACTTGCTACAAGTTATTTTTTAAATAAATTTCCATACGAGCATATAAAATAATAAATACCGCAGACATTTAATGTAAGATATTTATTAGAAGAATGGGAGAAAATTTGCATCATTTGATAAAAGATTTTAAACAAATTTCCACAAATAAAGTGATTTAGTTACATTACATTTTTATAAAACAACCAAAAAACGTTAAATTATTTTATTAAAATTTCCTAATAACAAACCAAGGGGAGGAAACAGATTAACACACACCCACCCCACCCCCTTAAAAAAATTTTTTTGTTTTTTTTTTAAATTTTATTTTATAACATTAAAACTCATATTTTGGAAAGTATGAGTAATTTCCACATTTTGCTCTTGTTAGTGAATGATCGCTGAGGCTAGTTAAGTGACTGTAAGGTATATGTGATTTGTTGAATTATTGAAGGTATTTCATCTGTACATAAATGCATAGACTTGATGATATCTTGATGATTTAACTATAATATATGATGAACTTGTCATGTGTGATGGAAACAAAAAACAAAACAAAAAAAACAAAAAAAAAACAACAAAAAAAACGTCATCATAGTGCACACATGATTGTATTCATTTCATCAGCAAAAGCATCCTACATTATTTTTACATTATCATGGGACACCACTCCCTGATCATCACCACCCCCCCAGGCCCTTGCCCCCTTCCAAATCTCATCAAAGTACATGTACTATTTTTGGACAGGAGGAATCCACAAAATATGCAGTATATGTCATCGGAATTGTTGGTGTTGTTTAAACATGTTCTTGTTCATATGGGCCCTTTGCGTATATCATCAGTCAAAAAAATATTTCTTTTTTTTTAACTAAGGAAGGAGCAAAAATAATAATTCCTACTTGATGTTCAGTTTTAGTGGCAATGTCCCAAATTGGTGTCAACAGATTATTTGTTAACATGTTTACACATTTTGTGTACCTGCAATTAGGTATTTGCTACATTGACATTCAGCAGCAGGTTGGACTGGACCAGCCTATTTGATAAAGATATACAGAAGAAAATCAGGAATAAATGATCAATATTAAAAACAAAATTATATGTATTTGAGCGAGGGCCCTATTTTGTGAATGTTCAAAATCCCTTTTCAACCTGGTTTTGAAATGGGATGATGTCATTGTATTTGTAAATAAAAAGATCATTTTTCCAGACAATTTGAGTCTTCGCCTTTTATTTTTTACCCAAAATGTGACAGCACAAATTTCATAGTTAGTTAGTCCTCTTGAACAGATCTAGAAAATAAAAGCTACATTTAACTGATTTTTGTCTACCATATGATTCAATCGAAGTCCCACACACTTAACTTAAATTTTACGTATGGCTGGTCATTTGTAAAAAAAAAATAAAAAATTCTTTAATGGATTGGCTTTTTAAAGCAGAGAACTAACCATTTTAATTTTATATCCATTATTGGATTAATTCGTTATAATTATATAATACTGTAACAGGTTTTTACCATTTAAAAATATGTGACAGGTTGTATTTTCTTTAATTTCCTGAACAAATGCAATTGTAATATTAGTAATAAATAATATAAGTGTCATCAAATAAGTAGCTAGCTAACATGTGCTCATGGATATGCAACATCTTGACAAGGCCAAGGTTAAATAAAAATTTATTTTAATTTTATTACTAACTTAATGCTACTTTTTTTTTTCTTACATTGAGGGGTGGGTGGTACTAACCCAAACTACCCCCACTGGATTGCCCTTTGTTTTGTTATCACTGCACAGGGAATCAAATCACCAATCAAACTCATTCCAGGTGAGCAACACTAATAGACCTAAAGCTAGGTCCTAGGAGTTTGAGTTTGCGACATCTAGGGCGATCCTAGATTCCCATCACTCGTGAATACTGACAGAATGCTCCTAAAACATATCGGTACTATAAAGACCATGTACAATAATAAGAGTTATGTGGTGTACCGAAAATCTGTCCCACAAAATGGGATGCCCAGAGCGGATTCCCCCCTACCCCCCTCCCCCCTTATACCACCAGATTTGTCAAGTGACATGATTAAAATTTATATTGAAGACTTTTCCAAAGGGTGATGCTATTTCTTAAAAAATGTGATGAGATTTTTTTGTAATTTAGTTTATAATTTAAATTTAATGTGAAATAATTCCTCTTTTTATCATTACTTCCCACCTGGAAAGTAGGCTATAGTTTCTACATATGGAGCTGAGTAAGTGATCCAAAAATATTTCTTGCAACAGCCCTGAAATTCAGCTATTGATTAAAGAAAAATTATCAAATTTCGGATATTATCCATTCTTCATTCTGTAATACCACAACTTAGGTTTTAGTTACAACTTGTTAATTCGAGACACTCTCACAACATGCTGTTGCCAATTGTAATAACATGTAGTCTACAAGGGGGGAGGGGTTCAACTGATATACCATCCAACACAGTGCCGGTACTATATTCCACTGGGTGTTCTTATAATCTTCCTGAGTGCAATTTTTTACCATCAAAGCCTACCACTGACAAGTGACAACATAAATTATAGTTTATAGGCCTACTTGCAGAGCTGATTGACTCAAAGTGCATTGGGTGCTTTGTACAAGCAGTAGTCTTGTTGGCTCTATGCTCTATTATGCTCTATTACTGTATTCAATATGTATTAAATTGCACTAGCTTGCTAAATTATATATACCAGTAGCAAAAAAGAATATTTAATGTTTTAAATAATCTCTGCTGAATTTGATCTATAAATAATATTGACTTCTGACACAGCTCAGTGAGGAATTTTTAAAATAAAATGATATAGTTAGTTATTATAATTTTCATAATGGTTTGTTTGCAGGTCAGATATTGAAGGCAAGATACAGTCCAGAAATCTGGTCTTATTGTTATTGATTCTTACACACAGAGTACACAAAGATAAAAGATTCACATGAGATCTTAAGTGTAAGTGAATACAAAATAATGTTTATTTCTCAGACTGTTTGAACCTTGATCTTATGTTGGTACATAAATATTGAATAATAATGACCATAGGCCAGTGTATACCCAGTCATGTACATTAAAAAAACTGTAAGATGGCCTGGGAAGCCTAAAAAGCATCCATTTTTTTTTCCTCTTTCAACAGCTTTTATAGTCCAGAGAGATAATATTAAAACATGCTATACAACTTTGAAACAAGCATGAAACATGTTCAAGGATAAAAATATCACATAGTTAGTTGAGATTCCATGTAAACCTCCTGAATTTGACATGAAACCATTTCATGGTTTGAATATCTTTCAAAACTGTTAAACAAGTTCAATGAAACTAGACATACAAGGGTGGCGATTTAATTAGAGAATATGATAAAACTTAACAAAAAGAAGAAAAAAATGTTTGAATATTCAAAAGAACACAATTTAGTTTTTGATCAAGTATAATGTATAAAAATTTATAGAGGAATATTCTCTAATTACACAGCCCCCTTATATCTCTACAAATCAACATCCAGTTAACAATTTCCTTCATACCTCAGAACTTCACAGCTTGTAAATATATATATATATCTCCTAAATTATCGACCCCCGAAATGCATTAATAATTTTCTAGCCATGATATGGACCACTTATCAGAACTTAACTATACTTCTCATGATACATGCAGGTAACTTTCAAGGTGAAGTCTTTTCTTTATTTTTGTGTGGAATATTAAGTCATGTGATTGTCTTGTATGCTGGTACATAATTTTATTTTTATCTGCATTCAACATATACAATGTATTCAACTCTATAAATGTACTCAACCATTTTAAGGGATGATCTGCTTATTAAATATTATTAAAGATTTCAGTTTGCAATAAAGAATCTCACAGGGAATATATTGCATATCAATTTACACAGACTTGTAAACATTCTTTGTTTGACAAGTTTTTTTTTTAATTTTTAAAGAAAAGAGTGTGTAACACTAAGACACTAGAGAATGTGCTCTACAATGCCATATACATGTTGTCCATATATTAAGGAAATGTTAATTTGCATAGTTTTATTTTACAAAGTGCTTGTAGGTTTTCTAAACCTGACAAGGTTTTTAAAATATTATTTAAGAGCCAAACCAACACAATGATTGAAAGCTTTAAGTCTCAATAATAAATCAAAATGCATAAGAAAAATCTTCACCACTATGATCCAGGCCAGTCTGTGTACTCTTCAGAGTATATCAAACAGTGCAAGTCAACTCAAATCAACTGAATGTATTGACCAAAAAAAACTGTTTTAAAAATTCAAAACTTTAAGTGCAATGAGCAAATTTCACGATAAGTTCTCAGTTCCATAAATCAAAAGAACTGGTAAAAAATGATTCATTTTGTTTTTTATTTTAAAAAAAATGGTTTTCGAGTCCTTGAGATGTGACAATGTCTTGCCGTGAGTACACAGGCCAGCAAACAAAAGCCTCAAAGAAAGTTAAAAACAGCTGAGGTCCTTTGCAGCACAAGATAACACTATGACGCACCACCAACAAAGCTGACTATTATTAATATGAATTCACTCTACAATGTACACTGGCTTGTAGATGTTCTTCATCTGACAAGGGGGTGAAAATTTAATTAAAACATAAGCAAAAAATCTGCCCCTATCCCCAAACAATGGAAAATAACTATCAAGTACCAGTAATACTGGTACTTAATTTATCAAAAATTGCAGTTAACTTTTTTTGCATCAAATAAATGTTACTAAATAACAATGAATATTTTGGGCTTTTAAATTTAAATAAAAATTTGTACCAATAAATAAAAATTATAAAAATAACAATACTTTCCATTTTATCAGGGCAGTAAATTAAAAAGTAAGAATGTACATAGACTTGTAAATGTTCTTCATTTGACAAGTAGACATTTCAAACATAAAACATAAGTTAACAAAAATATATCAGTTTTTAAAAAACTTAAACTTTTCTTAATGTTGGTCATTTCTAAAAGTTTGACAATAAGTGACTGGACCAATGTTACTTTGACATTTAAAAAAAAAACATGTTATCTTGCATTTCCTGATAGTTTCAGCCAAGGCTACATTGATAATTTTTCTTTAAACTAAATAATGTCAACTTAGCTTTTCCTGATAGTTTCAGCCAAGGCTACATTGATAATTTATCTTTAAGCAAAATAATGTCAACTTACCTTTAAGTTCAGATGTTAAAATATACTTTTTGATAATAAATTATCAAGAAAAAAAATTAAGACAATATAGATATTTCAAAAAAAAATTTTTTAAATACTTTTTTTTCACTCCTTCCAGCCCTTTCTCTGTACCGGTACAATGAATTCAGTTAGTGCCTATACACATATAGTGAATTTTTCCTCTACAGTTCTTGTCAGAAAAACTATAATTTTGCCCAAAATCTATCAAAAGCACTTGAAATTGAAAGACACAATGACTTAATCAAATCAGTGATTTACTAGATCTCATGCTGAGCTGTCCACAAAATTTCCTTAATATATATGTCATGCTCGTGAACAATTTATTATACCTGGTAGTATAATCATTTTTTAAAAAACAAAAACAAAACACAAACTGCTTCAATGAAGTAAAATAATCCCTTTTAACCATTTAATCTAATAATCTTATAAATCTAGACAGTCTCAGTGCATCTTATGATGGAATTAATAAAGTTCCCCTTTTCATACCGGTACTTAAATAGACAACATATTCTTAGCATACAGTTGACATTTAAAATGTTTGTGATGATTTTACCACTATGCAAATTATTCATTGATTTAACCAGAATTGGCTCTAAATAAAAAAATATCACCACCTTTAAGTTTTTAGATCATAAATTCAGGAAAAACTTACTGTTATATACTTAGAAAATACTAAACATTCTTTCAGCATTATAAAGTATTGCTCCTATTTTTTGTGTCTCCCTCTCTTTGACATTTATTGATTTTAATAAGTTTTAATCAAGTTTAAGTATCATTAAATATGATAATTTCTAGCCAAATCAGTCTGCTCTATTCTTGATGTTGCAGTCATACACAAGATAGCTCACTATCAAAGCTTGATATCCCATGAGACACTAATTACCAACTAGTCACCACTAACTGACATACCTCAAATATTATTATATGTGGCCATCTTTAGCTCTTGCACACTGCTTCAATCTAGCAGTTACACTTAATTATGAAGAGATATAAATACTCAAGTACTCTCACTTTTAAACTTTGGTTGCGCATGAGAAAACAAAATATTTTGTTTATAAGAAAGTCCCCCCCCCCCCCCCTGCACACAGAACACGTTTTTTAATATCTTATGAAATAAGATATAATTCTTTGTGTCTGAAATCTATGGAGCTCATGAAATAATTTATATTAATAAGTATAACTAGATGGCCATAGATGATTGAATTTAAACTGGTTTAACTTTTTAACATATAATATAAGACATTTGTTGAAACCCTTATCATATACTCATACATAAAAATCATGTAATCTGACAACCCCCCCCCCCCTTTTTTTCAGTTCATACCTAATATAAGGATGACCCTTTCCTCGTGAATGACTTAATTTAAGTATTTGGCAGTATTAAATCTACCATGCTTTATTTACATCTGCAAAGTCCGACCCCTTTCTCACAAATCTCACACATACACTGTATGTCTGAAGGTATCTGCTAAATAATAAGTACATTGCAAATAAAACACCAGACCACTTGCTGATCGGTTAAATTCACTGAGATCAATCAGTACACAGACATTGGAAAATTGTAACTGGACTAAAAAAAAACAACAGTTCATTCAATCAATCAATTTTACAGAGAGTAAGACCACTAGAGTCATCATGTCAAGAAAGACCAACAGCGGCTAAGGCTAATTTTTAAATTTATACAGCATCAAACAAGTTAAAAATTGCGCCATTTCAATCAATGTTAAGGATCTGATTTTCAAATTTGTTGTGTTCAAATAATTTCCACCACATTCACACAATTCATTACACTCATTCTTCTTATCTCAAACTTTCCTGACTAAAATCTGTACAGAGATGACACTTGCTCAACATAAGTAATTTTATATACAATGAAAATTTTTTTAATAAGGCTAGAATAATAATCGTATCTGTCTTTCATGCTCAAAATCTAAAAGCTCTGTTGTTAATAATACTAAAATTCGTTGGGGAAATTTGATTTTAATATAATTTATATCCTTCAAAGACCACCAAAAATTCAATTAATCTTACATTATTAATTTTGAAATGATGTCTCAATTGTGTTGATTTATAATATTGATTTATAAATGATTTTTTTTTTAAATCTGCAGTAGAGTTTCATTGGTTTTGTCAGATTATAGCACTTGGACCTCTTTTAATTCAGTGAAGCATACTCATTAGATCTGTTTTAAAGTTGAATTTCTCTGTAACTGAAGTTGTATGCTGCGCTGTGCCTTTGAGTAATGCTATCTGCTAATGCTTGGGGTACTGAAATGAAATCAGAAACAAATTGTCACATCACTACCATTTCTATGACATTTTAAAAAATAATAATAATTTTAAGACTACCTCAGTTTCTCTCTACCCTGTGTATATTTCTTATTGTTAAAAGGAGAAGCTGATTAATTTCAAATTGATAAAACTAATTTATCACTCGCAAAAGAAGATTGTAAGCAAGCTAATCTAAAACATTGATAGGAGTTTTAAATAAAGCAATCTTTTGAACATCTGCACAACATGAGCATGTGATGGATTAGGATGGTTAAACATAGTCAAAAATATGTTCAGAATTTTTTTTTTTAAATGTCCAACCCAGATAACTAAAGACTTACATTATAAGCCTTAGACAGACCCTCAAGCTATGGTAATTCCATACTAATCCATCAGATCCTTAACCCCCCCCCCCCAACCACACCCCTTTTATCTTAAGTCTTTTATGTCTACCAAAAGCTAAAGATCAGCGCTGGTTACAAGAAATTTGATTGAATTATACTTGGTCTGACAACAGGAATTCCAAAACATTGCCAACTTGCCTTCCACAGCTTTTTCACAAAGTGAATGCTTAAGTAGTCAGTACCAATAGACAAATCTTTAATTTTTATATACAGGGTAACACATTTAACTATATTTAGATTCTTTAAACTATTTCATAAATTTACTTTCAAAAGTTCTTACAGGGATTCTGAACAAATAATTTTTAATTTCTAGTATTTTCTGGTATATCTATAATATGCCATTCTACATGTTCATAAATGAATAGTTCACACAAATGCCCTTATAAAACTTTAAAGTTAAAATCTGCATTAATTAATAAGACATATTTTTTGTTGCATGCTTTGAATTTCCATCAATTACAAAAATATTCTGAATAGCACTCAACAACTTTCAATAAACTTCTTAATTCATAATATAGCAAAGAAAAAAGAAGAAAATACAGCTGAAATGGGTCATTTTAAAAGTGAATTCTACACAAAATACAAGTTCTCTTTCAACAGTGCCTTGCTCGCTCATTACCTTCTTATTTCATCATTTTTATTGTAAAATTATTAGATTAAATTTAATTATTTTTTTAATTCATAATTTAAATATGGAAAGTCATGGAATGTTTTATTTAAATATATTTGTTTCATCCATTAACCAACTTGAGCAGGCACCTTTGGGTATATAAATTTTTATACATGTAAATGTAACATCAATTAATTGATTTTCAGCCACACCATAGATTTATGACACCCATGTTGTAGATCAAACACACATAAAAGTATATAAAAAGTTGTATTAGCATTTTTAGTTGGAGAATCTGAACTAATTAGGCAAAGAGCTTTGCAGTAAGAAACAATTGTTACAAGTTAGAAGTCCTCGGTGTATGTATCCCAAATACAGCCCTGATGTTTATTTAAGAATTGGCCAAAATTTTGAAAATGCACTATCATTGAGACTTTCCTGGAATGTAAAAGTTTTATAAGTATATTTCTTCAATGAGGTTCTTTACAGCAATAAGGATGAGGACCCCTGATTTATAATAGCTAAAATCAAAATCACATTAAAATGATAAATGTGGACAACAGTAGTCAGAACAGTCTATAGATTTTAGACATAAAGTGCTATAGATTTGACTGAACAAAAGCTTCCCTATAAAATATTGCATTTCAGTTATTTCTGAACATCAAGTTTCTAAAAATGGATTCATCACAATAAATTGATTCTATAACCTTTCTAGTCAGTATAGCAGTGTTTCCCAACCTTTCTTTTATTCTGCACCCCATTCACAATGTTTGACTAATTTTCACACCTTATATGAATTGTCTGACTAAGTTTCACATCCCTTATAGAAGTAATAATGCGATTTAAAAATTGGAAACAAAGGGACTCCTAATTTATTTATTTTTATTGAATTACTATGAGAATTACTAAAGGTGTTCGAAAATATACGTGTGACCCAATGCCTTAAAGTAAAATGTTTAAGAAGAAATTAAAAGAATAAATAAGTATTTATTTGAAAACTTTTAAGTCAACAGTGTTTCTAATCTTAAAATCACTTAATCCTACACCCCTCAAACGCCATCTTGCACCCCTTGGAGATGTGAGTACCCCTGGTTAGGAAACCCTGCAGTACAGCATAACTGCAACCTCACCACACATTGCACACACAAAAGTGTGTCAAAGTACACAGGGTCTAAATGGCACTTCTAAAACATGTAGATAAGTTATAGTGACTCAGCAGTATGTCTCAATGCAGGTCTCTCAAAGTTGTTGAGCTACTGGGCTAAATGCTCAAAATAGATGAATTGATTCCATTTATTATGGTTATATAAATAAGCCAGACATTGTGGTCCAAAAAAAGAATGAGTGAAACAGTTTTAAAGTAAGAAGATTTTAGCTACTTGAAATTTACAATATGGGTTTACCCATCTCTGAGGGATTATGGTTGCCTCACTTTCAATGATTTAGTTTATGGGTGTTAACCCACGAACTGTGGCATGTATTATTCTGTGGTGCGGAGCTTTTTAGAGAGTTTTGCATTTATATAAGAAACTGGGACTACTATTAATAAAAGGAAGTGGCTATAATTCCGTTTAAATATTGGATTTGAAGTTGCTATCGGACAGTGTTTTTTATCGGCTGCCACAGTACAGAACAAGAAAGTCGACGATTTTTTCGGCCGACCACAGTTCGTGGGTTAAAAGAAGCATATGATTGCAGGGTATTCTATTCTAGTATATAAAGAAATAAATATCCACACTTGAAATAAAACATAAAAAATTAAATAAGGTTCTTTTTTTATTTCTTGAAAAGAAAACATGGTGGTTGACTCTAAATGAGAATGTAAAAGAAATGAAAAATTTTATGCTTGGACTTTTGGTGGAGGCAAGGTAGAAAAAATTAATAGACACAGGAAATATTTTGGGATTTTATAATAAAAACATTAAAGGAAATTCTTTCTATTAATTGCTTGCTTAATATTGCCCTAGGTAAGATCATATCTAAAATTACTAGGGTGTCTTTGCATATCTAATCTGCTGATCAGGAATACATAATTTGTTCTACTAAGATATAAATGGTGACTTTTAAGATGTTTAAATATGGCTCTATAATGTTAAGAAGATGTGGCAAATTTACTCTGTTGACATAAAAAGGAAATAAAAAGATACAAGCATAGCTTTGAGAGTGGAGTAGTTGGTAACCCATAAAATAATAATGATTTAATCCAGCTGTTTTCAAAATTTGTGTACCTTACCACTAGTTTAAAACTTCTCATCTATTCCATTTCCCTACTCTAATATTTGCTGTACTGAAAATATTATCATTACACAAGAACAAAAATTCAACCAAATTAAAAAGGAACAAATCTTAAGTTCCTATTTCAGAAATTTAAAAAAAATAAATAAAAGTGACAATTTAAAAAAGAACAACCATAAACAGCATTGTAAATAAAGCTGACAACTTACTTATTTAACTCCTTTATTTTATTTTGCTCATTGCTGACTTGCATTGGTATTATTGGTGTTAGATTGAGACTGTTTCTTCAAAAAAGAATATTTCAAACATAAATACACCACACAATAAGAATAATTTTTATGTTAACTTTGGCAGTTTTAGGGCGTCAAATAAATAATCAAACTATTAATTAATAAAGGCACCCCCCTATAAATAATTAGATGAAAGTTAAAGCAAAGGAGTGTTAAAAGTCTTTGATATTAAACTTGACCCAAGTAGACAGGAAAATGAACAACCTATGAGAATTGTTTAGGAAAGAAATGGGTGGTGATTGATTTAGCAAAACTAATGAACATAATGGGGATTAAATATTGGTATAGGTTCTTTTTTATCTTAAGAATAGAACACTTACATACTCCTAAGTTTAGGTCAATTCACCTGGCAGTTGCGGCAGCTATACGAACAGAGGATCCTATGTACATGTCTTCTGATGACTGCTGTTTTCTTTTATGAATCATGTATTTGAAGAACTCATACACAGACCATGATATCGCTGTAGATGGCATCTGGTAGATAACGCGTGCAGTAAGTCCTCGAAAAAATCCAGCCACACCACAAAATTCATATATAGTCCGAAATGCAGATGCCATGCCATTTATATAAGCTAAGTGATTTCTGGCACAGTGCTCTTGAGTGTTAAGAAGTGTTTTACAAACGTCTAATGGCATTGTTACACTGGCTGCTACAGCACCTGCCAATGCCCCTGCAACAATGTGAGAAGTGGGATCATAGTTGCGCTCTTTATTCAATAGATCTTGCATTACTTCATAGGTTATAAACTGAATAGATTGGAAAGGTATGTTCATAGTAAGCTGGGTGGTATAACTTCTGTAGAATGCCCTAACACCTTCTGATCTCAAGATGTCTCTAAAACAGATCCAAGTAGAATGATAGGGACTACCATACATCTGCATGCGTTGTTTAACAACTGGAGAAAAAAAAGAAACCTTTAAGCAGGTGAAATCCAGAATAATTAAGATTGGAATCCCTAAAAAAAAAGGTATCTAAGAAAGCAAAATTTTTATTTTACAAGAATGAGAAAGAAACTAAGATGAGAAAAATGCTTACCATCAGCTGGGTTCATGATTGCATCATGAAAGAGTGTTGCAGTGCTTCCTGCACAAACTGAGAATAAAATGTAAAATATACATTATATATATATTAAATATTAGTGTTGCATAAATGATTATACACAACTACATAACCACAGAATGCTGAATACTAAGCACACAGAAGTATCTTATTCCCATTAATACAATGCTGAAGCAACATTGTTCTAGTTAAAGATGAGACGACAATGACTTTCTGAGTAAAAATACTTTCAAGTTATCAAAAGAGAACAATCAGACATAAAACAAGAGAAAGAAAGAGGCTTTTAAATCAAAATGAAAGTTGGAAGAGGGATATGAACCACGAGATTTATATGGGTGATTCTTAACCATCAAAAACCACACACAAAAAACTCACAATGTGCATAATGATTTCCTTGCTTCCCACCACTCAAAATGTGCTTGACCTTTTCATAACAGGCAAAGTACAAAGCATGAGCAGGTCCTGCACCAAGAGCCATAGCACTGAATCCCCTGACAGTATTTTTAATTCCCTCGTGCCGAACAATTTTGTTTAGGGCATCCACAACACTTCGATAGTCAGCCTTAGGATCAGGAACAAGGCATTGCATTCTTGTCTGAAACAGAAAGAAGTTACTTTCTTGATATTACATAGCTATTATCACAGATCAGATTGAATGGGTAAGAGGGTATTTGTAGTTTGGGTGGCACAGGATAGTTTAGATTTTAGGACATAGAAATGAGCATTTAGCCTAGGACGGAACGTAAGGGGGATGGGTACAAGTAGAGGAAAATTAGTAGAGGGGGGGGGGGGAATTGATGAAAAAAAAAGGTTAGGGAAGGTGGACGGTCTTAAAAAACAGAGAGGGGAAAATTTTAATTTTATTGATGACTTTAAAAAATAAAAAATGGAACACGCAACATATAGGACATAGAAATGAGCATTTAGCCTAGGACGGAACGTAAGGGGGATGGGTACAAGTAGAGGAAAATTAGTAGAGGGGGGGGGGGAATTGATGTAAAAAAAAGGTTAGGGTAGGTTGACTGTCTTACAAAACAGAGAGAGGTAAAATTTAATTTTATTGATGACTTTAAACAATTAAAAATGGGACACGCTACATCTAGTTTTCCCAAAAGAATATTTTTTATACCAGTAGCTTGCTTTCTCAATACTCACTAGAGGTAATAATTTATAACAATGCAAATATGTATTAATTACTCCATTTTCTTGCTCAATCTAAAATCTAAATCTAAGCAAGCAGAATTTAAAATTAATCGTGTTTAATTCAAAACCTAGATTCATATTTTCAGAAGCATCATCATCATTCAAATCCAGTGGCCATTTGGGCGTGTGCCCTTTGGCCTCCTGCCATGGTGAAGAACTTAAAAACGCTCCACTCCAAGCTTTTCTTTTTTTTGTATATAGAGAGTTTGTGGAGTCTGGTGTTTTTGGACGGTAGTTTAGGCTAAGTCTTGACGTGCTGGGCAGTGAAAGTGGTGATGTGTTACTGTCTCATTTGGATCTCTGCAGAGACGGCACAACAGTGTTTTATCTGGTTTTATACAGTTACGGTGGGAATTAAGAAGTATGTGTCATGTGGGCAGGTGAAAAATTATGACCTGTTTGTGTCTTTGGAGGCTATTTATTAGATCTTTAGCATCAAGACTGGGCATATGTGAAAACACAAATATTGCTCCATATTTTAAGATTAAAATGGGTGTCAAACAATGTTTCGTTTTGTGCCCGGGGCCTTTAATTGTTTTTTTTCTTAAATGAGCATTATCAATATAATAAAAGTTTGGTGAGTTGTCCGCACACCCGCGAATTATTACAATAATTTTAACATATTCAGTTTGGGGCGGGGGGCTCTAAATTCTTTTTTTTCTAAAATGAGCTATTTAAATATAATTTCCGCATGCGTTCCTGTACCATTCGTCCTATTGCAAGGTGAGTTGTTCTGCGCAGGCCTGCAAAGGTTCTGAATTAGTACAACCATTTTACAGTATTCCGTTTGCAAAAAATTTGTTTTTTTTTAAATTATATGAGCTATATAAATATAATATCAATCAGAGCTATTGCATGGGTGGATCGATCGCTAAAAGTGTGTGTCCTAAATTATGAATTTCCATGCTTCTCACATGGACAGCTGTATGTGGCCTGCTCACATGTCCTAAAATCTTTCAAATTTATTTGTGTACGCACTAGACGTAAAAACAAAGAAATATTGTCTTTATAAAAAGTACTCCAAAAAACGTAATTAAAACACAAACACGTTCTTTCGTTATTTGGCATTGCAATGCATGCCGGGTACTCGCTAGTACATAAATAAACTAAAAACCATTCTTAATTAATCAAGTATAATCTCATGGTAATTTAAATTTAAAAAATAGAATCCGTTAAATGGATTGGAAGAAATGCAGGTTTCTTAGTCTTAATGAATTTTAGTTAAGAATTATTTGTAGCGTAAAACATGCTTGTCTCAGTTTCATCAAAGAGACTGACAGCTAATGGTCTGTAGCATGTGTATTTCTTTTGCATACTCATTTTCATATAGTTGATGTTTGTTTTCTTACTGAGCACTATATTTTAATACTGTATGTTCTAGAGTGTCAATATTTGTAACGGCCCCCCACTGTGTACTGTGTATTCTAAAAATACATATCTACTGTGGCCATTAACACAGGATTAGGTGTAAGGTTTACTGCAACAATTGAATAGTGTCTGCCTACATTTTTTTCACAACTAGATTACTTGAAATTGTTATATTTGGAAAATGTGGAATTTAATTAAAATAAAATATGTATTTATTTATGTGCTGAAAATGTATAGTGTATGTACAATGTAATAAAAGAACATTTCCAATTGTTTTGATCAACAAAAGAATCTTATTTTATCTTATTAAAACTGAGCCTATTGCGTAAGACGTCTTGTAATTAATTAGCAATACCGTACTTTGTTTCAGCAAAAGGTGACCATTTTTTTTTCTTCAAATTTATATCCAGGACATTTAAAGTTTTCAGCCCCTTGGGTGTCAAACAATAAACAATTATTTATGGTTACACTCAGAATGAGGCATTCTTTTTAAAAATAGACTAAACAGAAAAAATTCTAATGTCCTAATTCAAGTACTGTACTGGTAAAAACAGTAAGAATGGTCACTTTAGTTAGGGGTCTTCCCTCCCCAGAAAATTATTTTGTTTTTTGCTATTGAAAACGAAAGAGGGTTCTCCCCTCAACAGAAAATTATGGTGAAATGTTACATAAAATGGCAACATGATAGAAATGAAAATAAGAATAGCCTGAATAGCATTAAGTCATAAGGGTACTTCTTTTTTCAACCAATTAAAAGACAGCACTTTTAGCGCCTTTATTTCTTTTTTCACCAGTGTTCATCTTGGGGTATCAACAAGGATGAGTTTCTTTTTTTAATTTCTTTTGAACCTTGTAATTGTAAGATGAATTTTAATAAAACGAGTGGCACTTTTAATTTCAAAAAATTTCTTTAACAATAACTGTGAATAGTGCTCAGCGTAGATTGGTCTATTCACCCCAAGACCTGTATTGAGTGAGTGAGAGTGTTGAGATTCCCCCATTATCACTGCACTTAAACTTAGTAGGGTGAGACAACTCTTGGAAAACCCCATACAATTAACCTAATCTTTACCAAAAAGGCTTAACTAATAATAGCCTAAAGCCTAATAGTAATAACTGATACTGGAACACTTTTAATAAATTTATAAGACTGTTTTTTTTAGAAAAATAAGTTGAGTAGTTATAGACTTGACTGTGCAGTCAACTTGACAGGGCCTGAGAAACTACTTAACTCTTTCTCTCCGGATCCATGCTCCAAAATCTTCAGTTCAAATCGACGATGGGATCGCCGATGTATAAAAACCTGTGTATTTCGGTTTTTACTTAGCTTTGGTTTTTAGTTATTTAAAATCAATTCATTCTAGAATGATTTCCCTTAATTAAGCATCCGGTTTTTCTGTGTTTGAAAGAAGTTTTGCATAGAACGAAGTGTTTGAAGCGGTTGTTTACATTGTCCATTTTATTTTTGTTTACAAGCATGAAATCTTGTCCTGACCCATCTGGTGATCGATCTAATAAAGGTTGAAATTATTACTTTGATGATGATTTAGACAGTGATTTTATGATTTCAAATGAAATGCAGAGGCTGATTCTGTTGAATCAATAATCCTAGCACTAGTATTAGTAGTAGTAGTGACGAAATAATGAAATTGGTAATTCATCAGCTGATGAACAACCAGCCCAGCCCCTAGCTAAAGTGCACATCCATATTATGGATTGTTTTTTAGGCTTACCATAGCTAAATCCATATGAAAAGATATGAAAAATGTATGGTACATTTTCCATTTACCATAATAAATGTTAGTACATACAAGAATACAGTGCAAATATTTTATAATAGCAACAAATTGTTTCCAGTGGACTCAGTGGAAATAGTTACATTTTTTACAGCACATTTTTTGTGTGACGGTGACAATGGATAATGTGCTCTACTCTAGTGTTTAATATTTTCTTTTTTATAAGTTGATATTTGTTATTTGTGATGCACATATGGATATAGTTCAGAAAAAAAAAATTTTTGTTACACTTTGGATTAAATATTTCTCTTCGTGTGACTTGGAATGAGCATTTAGCGAAAATTTGGTAAGATTTTTTTAATTTTTATTTTCCATAAATCAAAATCACATGTTTTTATTGAAATTTAAAGCTAAGTCTGTATTGTCTGTAAAGAGCATGCATTCCCCTTTAATTCCATACCAAACTTAGCACTTTCTGATGAAAAACAAAAAAGTTATGAAGGTTTAGAGACAACATGGTAGTGCGTAACAAAAGGGCAAAATAGATAAATCCGTCAGAACGTGGAAAATAATTCCGGAGAGAATGAGTTAAAACTTGTGTAGGCATGTTGACAGTATCGCCTATTATCTAATAAATGTTTGTTTGGTACACCTAAGTTTTTTTGGGGGGTTTGTAAAGTAATATAATGCCATGAAAACCCACCTTTACGCAATCTACTGGATACATCACAGAGTGCTCCATGATCCCAGCTGCAGCACCGGCAAGCATATGCGTAGTCATTGACGATACCTCACCCAGTGTTTCATATGGATTGTCATCTTCTTCCATTTTAATAATCCAAATTAAAAATTCTAAACTTATTACTATGTAAATATAAAGACTGTTCCACTTTTAAGATCCTAAGATAAACTAATGAGTCGCTAAAGACTTTCTTCGTGTGGCCAATTTGATAACCACATCCGCCATACTGTGACCTTTCACGTATTCACTACTTTAAACCAAGATAGTGCAAGGGGGATTCATTTTTACATGAGGGAGAGAAGGCTCTTCCACTTTTTTAAGGAAATGAAACAAACAAATTGCTTATCTAACTAGAACGGAAATAATATTCATATTAATTATCATTATTTTAAAAATTAATATTTATATAAAACTGCAATAATTATTATTATTTTTAAAAAGAATTTAAAATGTGTGTTGAGAATGTGAAACCACTTTACTGCCTATACTGACCGCTAAACTCTGGTTAATAAACTGGCAGAAATTTTTGACGAGATTTGTGGACGCTTGAATAACGAAACAAAACAAAAGATCGGACGTCTTGGTAGATAATATAAGCCTTCCTCAAAAACAATACAGAACCCAAGACAATTTTACGACAAGAGATAATAAACTGGACAAAACTAGTTAAATGATTTATTAAGTGACGTATTGAGCAACATCAAAGTAAATTAATTTAGGCTAGTTCTTCTTCTATATCTTAAGGGCCCACGATCAATTTATTGATCATTTTGGCTCCTACTCCTATGCATGTAGATGGGATTTGCCACTTTGTGAGGGAATCATGCACTAGGGGTTTGAAGGCTTTCGGCAATAGACACAAATGTGTCTAGTGTTGTCACCTCAACTGTTCCTTTTGAAAGATTGTTCCAGTCCCTGATTGTCTTGGGCAGGAATGAGCAGCTCCTATACTGGCTTCTTGCTGGTATGAGCCTGAATTGCCTGTCATGGCCTCGTCGCTGTCTATGGGGGAGAAGGACGAGTTTCTGTTTAATACTGGAACAGTGGACCAGCCCATTATTTATCTTGTACATCATGGAGAGCATGGATTGTCGTCGTCGTTTCTCCAATGGTGACCAGCCTAGTGTTTCCAGCATGCTGCCAACACTAGAGGTATTCCTGTAGCGGTTTAGGACAAAGCTGCTCGTCGCTGGACCGCCTCCAACCTGTCAATGCTCTTCTGGGTAAATGGGTCCCAGATTGAAGGTGCATAATCTAAAATTGGACGGATAAAGGCTTTATATGCTCTTTCTTTCACACAGGAGTTGCCAATCTTTAGATTTCGCCTTAAGAACCCTAGGGTCTTGTTTGCTTGGTTACATAGGGCAAGGTCCAAATACAACTGCGCCAGATGCAAGATTCCTGGTTGAATTCAAAAGCTGATGAAATACAGGGCTTTGCAGACAAGAAAGACATGATAAACTTCTACCGTGGCCTGAGAGAAATCTATGGTGTCTCCACCTCAGGCTCTTCCCCTCTCCTTTGTGCTGACGGTTCTACGCTCATTACAGACAAAGAGAAAATCTTGGAAAGATGGGCGGAACACTTTGAAAGTGTGCTCAATACACCTTCCATCATTAATGATGAGGCCATTGAAAGACTCCCCCAGGTCCCAATGAACAATTCACTGGACGCCGTCCCAACTTTTGATGAGATACAGACAGCGATCCGCCAAATGTCCAATGGCAAAGTACCTGGCCCCGACATGATTCCTGCCGAAATCTACAAGGAAGGTGGACCAACGCTGACGGATAAGGTATTGGGCTTATTCCAAATCATCTGGCGGACGGAAACTGAACCACAAGACCTCAAGGATGCCTCAATCATCCACCTGTACAAACACAAAGGTAACCACCAGACATGCGACAATCACCGCGGGATTTCACCACTGTCCATTGCAGGCAAGATCTTGGCCCGAGCCCTTCTGAACCGCTTGAATGCACATCTGGAGCTAGGTCTCCTACCAGAAAGTCAATGCGGTTTCCGCAAAAAAACGCGGAACCATCGATATGTTGTTTGCTGCTAGACAGCTTCAAGAGAAATGCCAGGAACAAAATACAGATCTATATACTACATTTATCGACTTGAATAAGGCCTTTGACAGGGTCAATAGAGCTGGCTTGTGGAAAATCATGAAGAAATACGGATGCCCAGACAAGTTCACAAACATCATCCGTCAGCTGCATGATGGTATGATGGCCCGAGTACAGGACAACGGTCAATCATCTCCAGCATTCCCCGTCACAAACGGTGTAAAACAGGGTTGTGTTCTTGCTCCCACACTCTTCAGTATTATGTATTCCGCAATGCTGTCTGATGCGTTCAAGGACTCCACCATGGGCTTGCCAATCCGGTTTCGTACTGATGGATCAGTATTTAACCTTAGGAGGCTTCAAGCTAAAACCAAGGTCAAACATACCACGATCAACGAGCTTCTGTTTGCAGACGATTGTGCCCTTAATGCTCCATCAGAAGCCGTCATGCAACACAGCGTTGATATCTTCTCAGAGGCCTGCAATAACTTTGGCCTCACAATCAACACAAAGAAGACTGAGGTGATGTATCAGCCAGCTCCCAGTAAGCCCTACGTTGAACCCAACATCATCATCAGTGGACAGCGTCTCAACCCGGTGGATAAATTTACTTACTTGGGCAGCACCCTCTCTAGATCTGTCGTCATGGATGATGAAATGAATGGCAGACTCGCAAAAGCTAGTGCCCTATTTGGCAGGCTCCGCAGCACTGTTTGGGACAGGAGAGGTATCAGTCGAGAAACAAAGCTCAAGGTCTATAGCGCAGCAGTCCTCCCGACACTGCTTTATGGATGTGAAACGTGGACTGTCTACCAGCGTCACGCCAAGAAACTGAATCATTTTCACACTACCTGCCTCAGGAAACTCCTCGACATCAGGTGGCAAGACAAAGTCCCCGACACCGAGGTCCTCGCTAGAGCGAACCTACCTAGTATCTTCACCACTCTGATGCAGTCTCAGCTCCGTTGGATGGGACACGTAGCCCGTATGGCAGACCACCGGCTCCCGAAACAAATATTCTTTGGAGAACTCACGATAGGCAAGCGCTCCCAAGGAGGCCAAAGAAAGCGTTACAAAGACTCACTGAAAGTGGCACTAAAGGCCTTCAGCATAAACACTACTCAATGGGTGCAGACAGCCCAGGACAGAGCCAGATGGAGAGCTGCTGTCAAGAAGGGGGCTAAATCCCATGAAGCTAAGAGAATAACCACAGCTGAGACACGCAGGCTTGTCCGAAAGAGCAACATTAGGTCATCGTCTGAAGCAACTATTCCATGCCCACTGTGTCATAGATTATTCCGAGCAAGGATCGGTCTAACAAGCCACCTAAGAGCTCACCGTAATCCCAACCCCCCCGCCCGCCCCTAACCGGATGATTCGATGGTTCTTGTCGACTTCGACGGACGAACAACATAGGGCCTACATTGTTAATATGCTCGTCCCAGCGGACCTCTCTTTGAATGGTAACACCCAGGTACTTTACGGGGGAAACTTACTCAAGTATATGGCCGTGCAGTTCGTATTGGTAGTGTAGAGGAGTACAACTTCTAGAGACTGATAGTGTCTGGAACTTGGCAGGATGAAATTCCATGTCCCGGCTCATCTCCCACTCAGCTAACAGATTGAGATCCTGTTGTAACTGGTCCTGGTCAGATCTTTTGGCGATCGTCCTATACACTACTGTGTCATCTGCGAACAGTTAAAGTTTAAGAGCTCAGTCCTATTACAAAAATAGGTTGAAAGGTCATTAATAATAATTATATTGATCCATTTTTATATATACTAAAGCGAAGGCATTTTGTTTATTATTTTAAAAATGGTTTTCATAATTATTATCATAGTACATAAATTTCAAACTAAGTTACATTATTTATTAGACCTAACTTTACACCCCCATTTTTCATGAATGGAATAGTCCTGTGATCAAACTATCATGGCGACTTCCAGTGAGAATTGTCGAAGTCGAAATATTAACTTTACTTTCATTATGTACATATCTGTCACATTTTAAGAATGTATTACCTTAATTTTTAAATTTCGCAATAGGAAATAGCATTTTTGAAACATGGAGCCAGAGAACCTACAGCACAACAGGGAAAACCCCAAAGATAGAAAAGCTATACAAGAAGTTATTAACAAAGTAAAGTCGCAAGGTCTATTTGATCAATTCAGAAAAGAATGTCTTGCTGATGTTGACACTAAGGTAATTATTAAAAACACGCCCATAAGGCTCTATAAATTTTAAATCTTTTTTGTTTAATCTAAAGTTTTATAAAAAAAATTATATTTGAAAGACAAAGATGCATAGTATAGTATAATAGACAGTCTAGTTTTACAAGAAGTTTCACACAGTACAATCAGTAAGTGTAGTGTGTGTAAATTTGTGTCCAAATGTTCAACATCAAGATTCATTTATTTATTTAATATGAAATAAATTATTAGTAGCCTAAGTATTACTAGTATTATTGTAATTAGAGTAGAAGTATGACTATACTTTGAATTTTCTACTACTAATACGGCTGGCCTACGTTATATTTTCTATAGTCTATATATATTAATATATATTTGTAGAAGCTGGGGCAGCCAACGCAACCAACTTGTGCATGTAAAATACGGGAAGAGGTTCATAATCTATCAAAATCATGTGCTTGATTATGTACGCACCAAAAGCACACAAAAGAACACATTCATTACCCACCATTCCTTCCATGCTGTTTGACAGCTTGTGGTATCTCTACTAAGCATTAGTTGGTGGATATATGGATCGCCATCTGGAATCCCCAGGGCTAATACTATAGTCATCATCATGTCCTTTAGTCCTTGGACCGTTGGGGCGCCACAGATGATATGAAAACTATCCTTCTCCATTCCTCTGTTTTCTGCACTTCACACAGCAACGTCTAGTTTTACTCCCGTCCACTCTTTAATGTTATCTTCCCATCTTTTTCTCTGTCTTCCTCTTCTTCTCCCTCCTCTCATTGTGCCCTGCATGATTTCTTTGGCTCGAGCCCTTGTTTTCTTGTTACGTGGCCATACCATTCCAGTTTGCAATTTTTTACAGTCACCAGGAGCTCATCATATTGCCCAATTGCTTGGCGCATCCTTTCTTTCACTTGTTCATTAGAGATATGGTCCCTATAGCAGATTCCAAGAATGCTTCTGAAACATCTCATCTCCATCGCCTTTATTTTTCTTTCAAGTTCTGCTGTTAATGTCCAGGACTAGCAGGCATGCTAGAAAATAGAGAGGACTAATGCCTGATTTTGGTGCTAAAGAACATTTCAAAATAAACTTTATTTTGAAATGTTCTTTATTATAAAGGATAAAAATTGAAATAATAATATTTCATAGTTTACTGCAAAAACTTTTGCTTATAGACTTATTAGGCCGTAAAAACTATTTAAAGGAGGTTAAACTTTATCTCGGTCTCAATAAGATTAAGTCTACTCTAGGAAGGAAAGAAATGGATTGTCTGGGTCGGAGAACTCTTCTGTGTTTGAGGGATATTTTTCTTGTTTACAAATTGTTCATTGTGTTGTGTTAACTGACTTCTGATTAACCTACCAAAAACATGCCCCGCTGCATAAGCAAAGGGATATAACTCCACTTTAAAATGTGTATGTTTATTTTTTTTAAAAGAAGAAAACAAGCGATGTTTTTTTTACATTTTTATTAAATACGAAAGTGAATTAAATGTTATTTTCACGATATAAATATGGTTATTTATGAAATAACCTTTAAATTATAATATCGGTAGTTGACTGTCGCTGCATTTTAAAAAATTCACAATGGTTACCAAAGCCCACTAGCATTATTGTCTACCTATTTGTAACAGTAATGATTTTTATATATATCTTAAAATCTAAAATTATCGCTTGCTTTCTACATTAATAAAATCTAAAATTATCGCTTGCTTTCTACATTAATTTTAATAAATTCTACTTTGATCTTTTCAATTGTTTCATCACCTACGCTTGCTTGTCTTGTGAATTAAGAAGCTTGCCATGATTGCGCTTTTTAACGAAAGTTGATAAAAACATAGATTTCTCTATTTAAAATAGTTCCACTCATGAGTGCAGCTGTAAATTTTAGCAGATGAATGTATGGTAGTTTAGTTGCTAGACTGCCCAAAAGAGCATAGTATGTGATGGTAGGTTTGACTTGCCTTTGCCTGGTGTTGTAAGCAGGAGGTGGTGGGAATTTGGGAGGAGACAGCAGGCCCTAAAGGTAGTAGAGAGTTGATGAAAAGTTGCTTATTATCACTCATTATAACAAACTAGAAATGCCCCGATCCCATGACAATGGCAGTGTTATGAACTGGATTTGGGAGCATTATTGTTTATGAAAGTTGTTGATTGTGAATTGGTGAGAAGTTTTGTGAGGGTGATTGCAAGGTTAGTTCGTAGAGTTAGTTTTGTGGAGTTCTATTGTCAGTATGGGATTTATTGGGATGAGAGTGGTCTAAGGATAAGAGCCAGTGTAGTTAAGATTGTTGGAGAACATTTTGTGGACTGCCAATTGCGGTAATAATAAAGAATTGTTATACCAGACCTGTTTACTTACACAATTTTGGTTGTACAGCGTAAGATTTTGAGATCTCTTTATGAGTATAGGATAAGACCTGTCAGAACAACAATTTTACGAGACCAGGTTAAAAAATATTCTGGTTGTTTTTTCAATTAAAAAAAAAAAATAATAATAAAACGTTTTCAGTTGTTAGTGTTAGTTCCTTTCTATGGCTGGCGGTGAATGCATAGACAAATAGGCTAATATATAATTATTTCTCTTAGTAAACTAGGACTTCTAAAAAAATTCCAACACTTGGAGTGTTTTTTTTTTTTTTATACAATTATTGGTTGAGTAAATTACCCATTTGTTTTTTAAAAACAGGGCCCAGGGCTTAGGGACCTATACCAGAATGACATAACAATCCTTGTTGACACAAATAACACACCAACAGAATAATTTGTAATTTGTGTTTTTCTACATAAAAATGGGTATAAAAGGGAAACATCTTTGTCTAAATTTTGATTTCATTCATCAGTGTTTGAGGTACTTATATATGCAGAATTATCACAAATAATAATTCTCTAGGTATGAATGGATATGGCTGTAACGTTTTGTTTAAAAAAAATTCCCAAAAGTTAGCACTGATTTTGACTGATTTCAGTACAAACGTACTCCACTATTATATTAACACTACCTAGAAGTTATGGCAAAACCAGTGGTGCCAGGTTAAAATTATGAAAACTCTTGTTTTAAAAACAATTATAATAATTAGGGATGAATCACATTGTACATTTTACAGTTTTTCACATTTAAAAGTGCATGAATGTTTCAAATAAAAATTGTTTCTAGAGAAATCGAAGGTTACCACATTTCAAATAAAATATAATGAATCTTACAAAATATATATTAACCGTATTTAACAGTTAATTCAACACTTAACTATTTCTTTTTTTCAGCCTGCTTACCACAATTTAATACAGCGAGTAGAAAAATTTGTGGAGAGATTTCTAAATAGTCAAAAATGGACTTCAAATGTAAACAAGAATCAACTTAGGGAAACACTTCGACGACAATTGAATAAGTATGATTGGATTCCTTCTGCTCAAAATCTGATTTCATTTTTTTAAAAATAATTATTCATGTTTGACTACAGTTTCAAGATATTTCAAATAAGTTTTTTCTACATGTGCACTCTTCATAAATTGCTGTGGTTGATTTTATCATTGTGTTTAATATGCACTTGTTTTATAGTTTACCAGTGAAGGCATATTTAGATTTTTAATTACTTAATTTTTTAATTTTTTTTTTAGGAGAGCTCTATTATTTCAACCTGCTTGTGTTTAAATTAACCAAAAATTACCAAACAATATAAACATGCATTTCTTACAGCTCTGGTGTTATGAGTATAGGTGTTGATCGTATCATTGAACAAGTGGTAAATCCTAAGATTTTGCTGGTAAGTCAACATGTTTTATTTTATGCTCTAGTAAATTCTATTTATAAATAGGTCTTCTTTGTTCAAATAACTAAAGTTATTTTTTTTAAAAAGAATTTTGAAATAGATCATTTATTTTGCCCCATAACTTAAAAGCATCATTTTTCATATTGTCTTCTTCTTTTATTACCCCTCTAAATATTAATTACCATAGATTAATATTTTTTAATTGTAAATATTAAAGTAACTACTGTGTCCTAAATATTGTGATTATAATGTATAATCAAGGGGATTGACCTGCGCCATCCCCCCCCCCCTATTATTTACTCCATGTGTCTGTTATTTTTGTATATGTATGATTTAATCCAATGTTATATATGGCATCCTTCCGTCTTCGCAAGATGTTTAAGTAGCTATTGACACTTCATAAAATGGATTAGGAGGCAAATCCTGGAATGGCAGTATCAGCTGAACTTCTTGCAGAAAACCTTGACTCCTGGTTAAATTTGGCCTTCCGTAATGCTATTTTTGTTGCAAGGGCTTTGTTTTGCTCATCTTCTACCTGTTTGACTCCCTCATACATGGCTGTTTGTCAACCCGGATAGTGCTCATCGATGATCCCCCATTAGTCCAATTAGTCTTGTTTCTTCCCCTGCTAACTCTCCATATAGAAGATTCTTTGGAATACGGCCTTCCTTCTCTCTTCTTGCTAAGAGCAGAGGACATGCTACATATTTTGGTATGTTCCAAAACTTCTATGTTGGGCACTTTGTCCTTATCAAAATGTGACGCAGACATCTTTGGTTACAGCTGTAGAGTTTCCACTTATGACTGGCATATATGGTCCACACTTCACTGCCATCTAGGTGCATACTGAGCAGACATGCCTGATAGACGCATAGTTTTGTGCTTTTGGTGAGATTAGGATTATTCCACTCCCACTTATTCAATTATTTAGACATCGTTACTGCTGCTTTTGTGATCCTGATGTTCACCTCTTCTTCAATGGAGAGTGAGCGGTGTTAAGATGGCATTGTCAGCAAACAGCAGTTCATGAATCAGCACTATTTTTTACCTTGGTCTTTGCACAAGGCAGGCGATATTGAAAAGATCTGGTATGGATGTACACTCCATCTTCATAGTCCCTGGAGGTAAACTGAAGAAACATTGAGAAGAAAATGGAGAAGAGCGTTGGTGCAAGTACACAGCCTTGTTTCACTCCTCTGCTAAGTGGGGATATCTCAGAAATTGCTCCATGGAAGGTTACTGTGCATGTTTTTGTGAAATGACAGTATGATTGTGAGCAGTCATGATGGACAATCAATTTTATGCAAGATACTTAACCGGCCACCCCGGCCTACAAAGTCAAATGCTTTTGTAAGCTCTATAAAGCAGTATAAAGAGGCCTATGCTGTTCACAACACTTCTCCTGCAACTGGCGTAATGAGGATATCATGGTTATAGTTGAACTACCACATCGAAAGCCACACTGGGACTCTGGATAGATGAGGTTAGCCAGAGTCTGCAATTGCTTTAGGGTGTCAAGGGCAAAAGTCTTTCCAACTAAGCCAAGGAGAGAAATTCCTTGGTAATCAAATAATAGTCATTGTTTTGTCTTGTTTAATATTGCTTAGCATTCATGAAAATATTCTTTGATTCTCCGTTCTAAAATATCTGTATCATTACATTTAAGACATTAAAAGGAAGTTACATATTAACAACTTAATTCAAATGAATCATTGAATGAATAATTACTTTTGTTTCAAAAGTTCAATTTTTACTGACCATTTCTAAATAGATGATTTGAATCATATACAAATGCTCTCTAAATATAATTTCAAAAGAGAAAAATAACTCAATAAATATCAAGGTAAGATTTTGTTCTTGCATGAAACAATATAAAACCATGATTTCGTCATCGGAAACATCTTCCTCAGCGTTTCAAAGGACATCTTAAAAAGTATAATCAATTGAGCTCAGTTCCTGATTTCATTTGTTTTTGTTACTCCAATATCTAATATTATCAAAATGAAATATTATATGCCTTTGAAGCTCTCTAAATTTGTAAGTCTGATTTTTTAATTTTTTTTTTAACATTGGTCTTTTAAAAGTTTTTTGAAAATCTAGGGCTTTCCCATGTCCTGTAAAAATATTTTTTTAATTTCATTCATGGAAAGTACATTTTCTGACACATGAACTAACCAAATGTTTCAAAAGTAATATGTTTTAAATGTCTCCTCTAAAATTTAGAAAATTGCTACAGCAATACATAGTTTTCTTATTACCAGGTATTTAAAAAATTAATCTCAACATTTAAACATGTCTTAATACAGGCCTGCACAACATACGACCCGCCCACCAGCACCCACTTGGCGGGCCGCGAAGTAGCGACATATTCTTTTTATTATTATTTTATTAATAGCTTTCCCCTTGTTTTATCATCTTTCGACCCGCAGAAGTTTTTCATAAACTATTACGGCCTGCCTTCAAAATTGAGTTGTGCGGGCCTGTCTTAATGTATAATTTAATCAACCTAGGGCATAAAACCAAAAATAGATGAAGCTGTTTGTGATCACTTGGGAATAGATCTTAAAGCTCGCCAAGAGGAGCAGCAGAGGCGGAAACATGAACAGCAGCGGCTAATGGTGCAACAACAACAACTTCAGCAACAACATTTGCAGAATTTGATCAACCAAAATGTCAAAGCTGGTATACCTTCCTTCTAAAATTTTTAAATAAACAAAATTAAAATTTCTGTTTTTAACCACTAAGTAGTTTTTTTTCTTAGTCTTAGTTTATTACTTTTCAAATTTAAAAAAATCTGTAAATTTGTTTCTGAATATCTGAACAGTATTTGTTTTAAAGTTGCCTTTAAATTCAAGAATGAAAACATCTATAACATTCAGATTCAATTTATTTAATTGTTTCAGGAAATGTATTAACTTAGTTATGCATTAGAAAAAGAGTTTTAAGCAAATGCAGACAGTTTGTAATTTAAATATAACTCAAAATCATTTATCAAGGTTATTTTAATATCATTCTGAAGTTTTGTTGTTAGGGTCTTAAATATAAAACTATCCCATGAAAGAAAGAACACAGCTCAACAATATTTTTTATATTTTTTTAAAAACTTTAATAGCAATATTTAATAACTTTTTGCAAGAAATAATTAAATCCTGTTGGTGTTATTGCTTATTAAAATACATTTGAATTACTTTTTTTTTTATAATTTATGGTTTTCAGAAGATACTTTTAATCCAGGAATACTTCCTACACCTGGGGACTTGCCATGGTCTCAAAATTCTGGTAACTTTTTGGGATCTTCTGTCTCGGGGATGCCTGGACCAGGGGGAACAAATCCTGTCACAGGTGGACCATTTAATCGTCAAGGCATGGGCTTTGGTGGTATGATGCAGCCGTTTTCTTTTATGGGTCCTTGGGGTCCAGGATTACCTGGCATGGAGGGTTTCAATCAAACAATGAACCCAATGATACCTGGGCAGCCAATGATACCAGCATTTGGACCTGGAGGGTTTTCACCAGGTGTTGGTGGCCTAAATTCTTCATCAGCTCATGGCACATCTCCCATGGCTAACCAGTCCACCCCTGACTTCAGTAAGCCACCACCTGGCCTGTCAAATACTCCACTGCTTAGCTCTTCATCAAGTATTGGATCTTCTCCTGGAGTTCCTGGATTATCTCTCCAGTCAAGTCCAGTTGCACCTCCAGGCATTCACCCAGCTCCTGTTGGGTCTATAATTCGTCCACCACCTCCTGGTTCTGTTCCTCCTCCACCTGGAACAGTGCCAGTTTTACCACCAGGTGCAACAATGGCACCTCCTGTGTCACCTATGCTTCGTCCCAATGTGCCAACAACTCCCAATATACCTGCATTAATTTCCCATACCTTATCAAAAGTATCTAAAGATGAACTCACTCCTGAGAAAATAGCTGTGTTCAAGACCGCTGCTGCATTTATAACAAAAACTGTGAACAATGCCCAAGGAACACCAGGTGCCGATCTCGCAACAATGTTTTCTCCTCGTGTTTTAGCTGAGGCTATGATGGCTGAGTCTGGTGTACCTTTGACTAAGCATGAAATTCGAGCTGCAAAGCGTAAAGAAAGAATGAAAGAATTTGAAAGATTAAAAGCAGAAAGAGAGAAAGAGGAAGAAAAAAGGAAGGCAGTGGAGAGTGCTCAAGAAGACCCTCTGCCGCCTAAACATAATTTAATGGATGTATTCGATGCTGCTGAAGATGTCTCTGATGATGAGGAATCATTTAATATGTTAATTGATTGTGCTGAGACAGAGGACAAACACAAACAGGGTATTGTACTTTCTGATGACTCTGACAAGGGGGAGGAAGAACAACCACCCACGAGTCAACCAGGAAAAAGGTACATTTATTTATTCTACATTATTTTATAATCCATCTTTAGCGGAAGCTTACAATGAAGATATGAAATAAATAATAAAATTAACTAAGATTACCTAAAAATTAACTTTGAAAAGAATGAAAAAAAAATAATTTATAATTATACATTTCAAAAATAATCTATCTAATCAGACTCAAACTAAAAAATTGTATTGACATATATTGTAGTGATGTGTATTGTAATTTCCCTTCTAAATTGTTTTCCAGTTTATGCTCTTGAAAGTCAAATTCCACCTCACTGGGTGGGGGGTATTTATACTAAATTAGAAGTTATGATATTAAACAAATTAAGTGTAAAATTTGAATTGAGGGATGCAATGATGTAGATAGGTAATGTTAATTTGTATGCATCTGAAATTGATTGAGTAAATAAAATTGTTAAATTGGTAATTTTCCTTTAATTGACAGAGAACTGCAATATTCTTGTTAATGTGCAATTTTAAAACATTTCAATAATTTCATAAAGAAAGCAATGTTAGTTTATTACCATATTTTCCGGCGTATAAGACGACTTTTTAACCCATGAAAATCTTTTCAAAAGTTGGGGGTCGTCTTATACGGGGGGGGGGGGGGGGGGGGGTCGTCTTATAAGCTGGTATACAGCACAAACCCTATATATTAACAGGAAAAGTAAGGGTTGTTTCATAAGCCCAGTTGTCTTATACTCCGGAAAAAATGGCAAATGAAATAAAAACAAAAGAGGTTTCATTTTAAAAAAGTATTCTTCAAAAGATAACTGTTTCTTTCTTAATTTTTTTTTAAGAAAGAAAATAAAAAGGATTGGGGTTTATTTTGAATCGGTGCAAAGAAAGTATTCATTCAAGGTACTTAATGTTGCAATAAAATATACTTTTGCAACAGACCTACTTTTATTAATTTAAATTGAGTACTCAATATTTTAATAAATTAATAAATAAACAATTACAAGTACTTGAATAAGCATTTTGAAATTATTGGTTTCTTCTTTTTCTAATTCATAGTTATTAGAGAAATTTAAAAAAATAAATAAAACATGATAAGAAAATTTCCTTCATAAGCTTTATTCGTCAATTAATTGTGAACTTTTTTGGCTTTCACAAATTTTTATTTTGATATTCTCAAGCTTTTTTTAAAATCATGTAGCAGCCCTGTGCTGCCATGTATGCACTTCTTCTTCATAACTTGGAGGTAGAGGGTTTGAATGTGTCTAGGTTGCTCCCAACTATGTGCAAAAATAGCTGTATGAAATGAGCTCATTAGTTCATCAAAGCTGATGCTCTTGGGGAGGGAAACGTGAATGAAAAGACTCAACAACCAAAATGGCAAGACAGCAACACACTGGATTGGGGAAAATCATATGTGCCATCCCAACACAAAGTGTCCACAGAAAATTGGGTGGAAAACCGCTCCTTCTTCCAAAAATTGTCACCGTGTCTAAGTGGAAAACATTAGTGATAACAATCAGCTTGCTTTTTTAATAATCCTACTTTATTGGAGCTTTTTTCTTTTTGCAGTCCTCACCACATAAATGGGAGTTCTTCGTGAGAAAAGAAATTTCACTTATCAAAGCTTGCTAATATTTCAACCTTGTATGCCGGATGTTTCTGTGGCCTGGCAGCGATTGTTTCAAAATATGTTTTGGCTTTCTCAAAATTTGATATTGTTGAGCAATAAAATCAATTCAAATCAAAATCTAGAATCTTATTGCATTGAGTACAGTTTTGGTTTCAGAATTATTATTTTTTTAAATAGTATTGTTATTATTTTTTACAGATTTTTTTGCAAGTGATTATTGGTTAGCAACTTTTATTCTTTTATTATTCTGTTGAAAGTTTTGGTGTTGGATTTCATAAGCTCTGAAATAAAACTTGGAACTATGTATTGTCTTAAACATAGAAATGGCGGAACATTTCTAAACTGAACATTTCTAAAATTTAAATAAAAATAATGAGAATTCATTAAATTTAGTTATACTTTTAAACTGAAAGATTTTAATAACCAAACTCATCTAGAGCACCAGCTGGTCAGGGTTATTTTAAAATCAAATTATCTGAATTTCTAATTTTTAAATAAATGGTTTCCTCTAAGTTGCCTTAATACATTTTTAGGATATAAAACACAACTTATGAATTAATTATAATTTCATTTATATAAAAAAAACTCGGATAAATAACAATTTTGCTTCAATTTTCTTTGTATTAAAGTTTTAATATTATTTATCGATATTTAAAAGATAACAATTATTTTAGCTTCATAGACTAGATGTAGTTGTCTTAAATTAATTTATATAAAGTTTTACAAGAGTTTTACAATTCCCTTGAGAGATTGGGAAATGTGTAATTTAAAATGTTATCCTATCATATTAACTAAAACTAATGAATGATTATATAATTTAATGTAACATATACATTGTTAGGCACAGTTCCTTTTGGAAAGTAAGATTTTTAGGTTACAACCTCAAAATGCTAAGATTTAAAAAAATTGTGAATATGCCTTCCCATTAGAAAATATTTAATTTATTAAAGCTAATTAAATATACATTTTTTTTCAAATGTTATGTATTATTTAATTTTTTTTTTTTTTTTTTTTTTTTTTTTTTTTTTTTTTTTTTTTTTTTTTTTTTTTTTTTTTTTTTTTTTTTTTTTTTTTTTAAAAATTTAAAATTTTTATTTTTTTTTTTTTTTTTTTTTTTTTTTTTTTTTTTTTTTTTTTTTTTTTTTTTTTTTTTTTTTTTTTTTTTTTTTTTTTTTTTTTTTTTTTTTTTTTTTGCTTTCTCCTTTTATTAATTTTTTTTTCTATTTTATAAAAAATGCAAAGTTCTTACAACAGAACATATTCTGAATTATGTGTCACATTTAAAAAAGGATAATTTACAAATGTAAATGATTTCCACTGCTCTTCTTGCTCTATTTGAATAGATACAATTTTGCATGGGATGTTGATAAGGACATTGGAGAACTTTCTGATGTCACAGTCAGCTCTATACATACTAGTGATATTTCATCATTTGAAGACCTTTCATCTGGTGAAAGTGAGAGTGAAAATGAGAAAGAAGATTCAAGGGAAAATGCAGAGGAAACAGAAGTAAAAAGTAAAGGTATATGCTTTCAATATGAAAACTCTATTATTTGTGATACATAATCAGGCTTTCTCCTGTAAAAAGAAGCAAAATACTTTTTTTTAGGGTTAATCTCAAATTCATCCACCTCTATATAGGTTTAACTAAACTGCTAAATTCAAATTATATCAACTTCCTACAGCATTTACTCATATATTTTCATGAAATTTACAAATCAAGTTCAAATACTACAAGATAAATTACACTTTCAGAAAGTCTCTTAAACAGTATAAAAGAAATGAAAATATTCTATTTTAGCTGCAGGAGAGTCGTCAGAGCATGAAGATAAAGCTGTGCAAGAAACTCCTGTTGAAGAGGAGAAGCCAGCAGAGGAACAATCAATAAGTCCTATAAACAATGGGAATGAACAAAAAGTGCTAAAAGTTGAGACTGAAGAACCAATTCCGTCTAAGGATCAACCAGCTGCAACTGACATTTGTGAAGGTTTATCTAATAGTTGTTGACAATAGTAGAAATTAAAATTATTTTACCAAATAAGTTCATATTTTAGCAATATTTTAGTTAGGTCGCAATTTGAAGTGTGTGTGATTGGTTGGTTTCAATGTTCAATTTATTTGTCTTAAAAATAATTGACACTTTTTTTTTATTGAGAAAAAAATAAGGGTTTATTTTGATTAATTTTATTATCTTTTCTCAAAGAATTTCCACATGGCTAATGTATTTTAAAATTATGTGTCCAAATTAATTTGATGTTTTGAGATATTTTTCTTAAGTCATTTTATTCCTATTTTTCAGTGTATCCCAGCAAAACAGCTGATAATTTGGTTAAAGATAAGAGTGCTGAAGTTGTGAAACCCAGAAAATTAGTATCACTGCAATACAATTATAGTGACAGTGATGAAGAAGAAACACGAGAGGAAAGGAAGGCTAGAATTGTAAGCACTTACACAATATCTTTCTTTTTGTTTGAATTTAATGTTTAATCATCTATTTAATTTATGGAGATATAAGACAACTAAAATTATTTGTAAATAGATTTATTATATTGACATTAGCATTTATACAAATATATTTTATTTTATCTCTACTTTTTGTTAAATAAGATTTATTTTAAATTGTAGAACACTCCTTAATATTTAAATACTTAAACAACTGTATTAAATACATACTTGTGGTAAATGTTTTAGTTATTGCTTGTGGTTTATTCTCTGTTCAGGCCTGGGTAATTATTTTCACTGAACAGCAGCATAGAAATTAGGAGTATTCTTGCAAGCTAAGATAGGTTTATCTTCAATATTAATCAAATTTGTTATTGAAAAAGTTTGTCAGTTGATCATTTTTCTTGTTTTTTTAAGTTAATTCAAACAGAACCATAAAAAAAGTGTCATTATTTCTGAAATTACTTAAAATTTTTATTTTATTTATGTATTCCTCTTTGCCTTTAAAATAAATTGTTAAGTTTGGTTGCTTGCATTCGTCATAACTTGCCCAGGCCTGAATGTGATTGATTACACATGAACCCATTCATATTTATTATTCCTGTCTAATTAAGAATGTAAACATATTTCAGGCCAAAGAAAAGGAAGAGAGATATTTAAAACGTCAGCAACGTAGAGCTGAGATAGAAGCAAAGAGAAAAGAGAGAGAAGAAGAAAAAGCACGCCTGAAAGAAGAAAAAAAGAAACAAAAAGAAGAAAATAAATCAGAATCTCAGGAAGATCAAATGTCCCAGTCTATTGCTGGTAATGTCAATTTGATAATTAAATTTAAACAAACATTATTTGTCAGAGGGAAATGTGGAGCAGAATTGGTTAAAATTTTTGTATTTTTGCTTTAATGGAAACGAACTGGCAACATCTTTGTGGGACCATAAGTAAAGAAAAAACAACTAAAATTTCATAACATCTTATAGAGTTTTGTGGTATAATGGACATTCAGCTATGATGTTGAATGTGTACCAATAATTTCAGATAGGATATTAGCCTTACTGGTAAGACAATTATCAGGAAGGGAAAGATGATTTGCAATGAAATAAAGATTTGAAATGAGGAAAAATAACGTGAAGTTGTGTAGGGCACCAATTATTTCATTTACATTAATTTTCACCTTATCATTTTCTTCTAGATGTCTCAGTAGCAGAAGATGCCAACACAAGCACAACTTCAACTGCAGATCAAGACTCCCCTGTTAAGACATCAACACGAAAGCGTAGGAACAAGGCGGAAATTAAAGAACAACTTCACCAGCAAAAGGTTTTCCACCACTTTTTTAAGTTACAATTTCAATTTTTATGCTGTAGTGTTTGAAAGCACAGATCTATTCTAAGGCATGTGTGTCAACCTTTTGCAGTCACGTCACTGTACAGTCTCCCAGAATTCCTGTTTTTAAAAAAAAACATGCCTAAAAAAAAATGAAATTCTGAAAAACTACATTTTTTAATTGGTATTTAGATCATGGTATAATGTTTTTCCATTCAAGCAATCTTTATCAAATTTTATTATGTCTTGGATTGGTTATGAAACCCAAACTCGAACCTGTGTTAATACTACACTGTAAAACAGATGTAATTCTGCCATCACCGAGTCCAACTTTGTAATACCAGTTTGTATTTAAAAAAATTTATTCTCATTGATAAGGAGGATTAGAAAATATAGAAAATTGTTATCTAGCTACTTGCAGCTTGTTTTGCAAAAATCTTGATTTTTTCAAATTTTTATGCTCACAGAGAATTTTGTTATTCAATCAGTTTGGAATTTTGAGAGCTAATATTTCTCTGACAATTTAGATTCCAGATGGATAGAATAAAAATAAAAGGATATAATTTATAAAAATAATCAAAGCAGTTCACAGTTGTATTAAACTTCCCCAAGGCTAAATAATCTGAGGGGAAAAAAGAAGAAACGCTCTTAACCCCCAAGGCTAAATAATCTGAGGAAAAAAAAAGAAGAAACGCTCTTAACCCCCAAGGCTAAATAATCTGAGGAAAAAAAGAAGAAACGCTCTTAACCCCCAAGGCTAAATAATCTGAGGAAAAAAAAAGAAGAAACGCTCTTATCGAAAAAAATAGATTTAAATTACATATTATAAAGCCCAATGCTAAGGTTCAAATAATTGTTTTTAAATATTTCATAGCAAATAAAATATTTGCTGACACTTGTTTAGATTTACGATAAAAGAATGTTTTATTTTGTTCAGTTACTGACTAAAACGTTCTGAAAGCTACTTCAATTTTCACTAACAGCAACAAGTCTATCTGTCAATAGTTACCGCATTTGCTATATATGTAGATATATGTAGATATCACTTTGCACTTTACACAAAATCCATAATGCTAGCGTTAGATCCTACACTGACCAAAAGTCACTTTGAATGGACCAATGAGCTTTAAGTTTCATTTGACCAATATTGATTTGATTCTAAGAGATAAAGTAAGATTATGATCGCCAAAACCATTTTGAACATGTGCAATATTCCAAGAAATAACCTGGAAAATCGGGTACACTGATCCTACACTGACCAAAAGTCACTTTGAATGGACCAATGAGCTTTAAGTTTCATTTGACCAATATTGATTTGATTCTAAGAGATAAAGTAAGATTATGATCGCCAAAACCATTTTGAACATGTGCAATATTCCAAGAAATAACCTGGAAAATCGGGTACAAAATTGTGTATTTTTGAAATTGGAAAAATCCAGATACAAAAATGAGGAAATTGTATCACTTTGGATGCATGTGTATAGTCAATGATTGTCTTTGTTAAATTTTTTTTTTAAAGTTCCCTGACATGTTTATTTTTCTCCATACATTTTTAGGTCTTAGAAAGAAAAGCAGCCCTACGCCGCCAAAGGACACGCAATCGCAGATACACTTCCGAAGAATTCACTAGCATCTTCTCAGAGCGCAAAACTTTAAATCAAAGCTACACAGAGCCAGTCTTGGCGTCTCAAGAAATAGTAACTTTCGATGGTAGCTTGGAAATAGTTGAGATGACAGTTGATCAGGTATTCTTTGCTACACATTCTTTTATTTTATTATCAAGGATGTAACTTTTTATTTTTCAAAATTTTAATGTTTTCTCAATTTGAATTTGCATCACAAAATGTTTGAAAGAACGATTTTTTTTCTTCAATTTCTTGTACTAGGAAATTCTTTTATTTTGTGTATCTTAATTGATATTTTGTAAATGAAGAGTTATATCACTTATATGTTAAGAATGTTTGTTCTTACTGGTCTAGCTAATGATTACTGTAAAAAAAAAAAAATGAATTCCACAGGAGTGTGTAGTTGAAACTGTTGGTGACACTGTTGAGGTAGTTGTAGATGCAGACAAGATGGATGATCTGACCTTGCAGTGTCCATCTCCTTATAGTGACATATCTGACAAGTCGATGTCAGACAAATCAGATGATCAGCAAATGGCAGTTGAGATGGAACAGGTCTCATCAGATGAAGATCTGGATTCTGGAGATAACAACACAGGTTAGTTATTGTTACTTAAATTAATGATTTTGAGAGCATAATTTATTTGCGTAATGAAAGGCACATTAAATGTACAGTTAAGCTATCTGCACATATCACATATCTATTTTTGTTAAAAACACACAAACAAACAGAGAGAGAGAGAGAGATACTTGCTAATATGCCCAGCGTTGCCTGGAATTGCATTAAAAAAAAAAAAAAACTTCTACAAAAAACTTTTTTTAAACCTCAATATTAGGGGCCCTGTAAAAAAAACAGGTTGCTAAAATAAAAAATTGACTTTTATATTTCTCTTACATAAAAAGGGATCCTGTTCCTTTTTGGATCCTGTTCCCTGTTGGAACCCCATTTCTCATGGGATCTAATCCCTGGTGGGATTCCAGTTGCTGATGGGATCCCATTCCTTTTTGGAACATGTTAGGCTGTTGGAACCTCATTTCCCATGGGATCTAATCCCTGTTGGGATTCCAGTTGGCTGTTGCTGATGGGATCCCATTCCTTGTTATCCCATTCTCGGTGGAATCCTGGTCCTTGTCAGAATCCCATTTCACAGTGGTTTCCCATTGCCCATAGGGATCCTGTTTCTTGTATGCATCTTAACCTATTCTCTGATGGAATCCCATTCCCAGGTGGTTTCCCTATGGATCAAGCTCTCCAGTGGGATCCCATTCCCGAGTGGATTCCATTTCCAGTTAGCATCTTGTTTCATGAGATACACTTAAATTTATCCCTTCCGCAACCTATATACGTAAAAGCTCATAAAGTAATCTAAGCTTCAACTTAATTTATGTTTATTTCAAAGGCCTTTTTAAGGGAATTTTAATTTGGAACCTTTAATTCTTACTCCATAACATTTGAGGAAACTCAGTGAAAGTTATGGAAACATAGAAACATAATGACATTTATTTAATTTTAAAATTAAAGCAGTTTTAGAAAAAAGTTGAAGTTTCTAAAATAATGTAGAAACTTTAAGAAAATTATAAAAAATAACTTCAGTGATACTGAATAAATTTCCAGGAGGGTATAGAAATCTATAGAACTATACAAACAGTCCCATAAAATCTACAACAAAATACCATAACTATAACCTTTTTTTATTTATGTTAAAACAGAGGGCCCACTCCAGAAGGTACAATTTTAGTTATGCCCAAGATATGGGGCCCTATAAAAATCATTCCGATAAGTAATCAAGTTAAAAATTTAAGTTGTCCCATTAAAATCTGTATAAAAATGACTTAGAGCCAGCCTTTTAAATTATCAAACTTTCTGGAGATTTTATACTGGCCCTGAATAGATTGGATATTATTACTTTTAAATCCACTCATAATTTTATATGTACTCCTAAAAAGTGATGCTACTAAGCTTGGGCTAGATCGATAAATTCTAGTAAAAGCCTATACAATTAACTAAGCTTACTGTTATTTATATAGCTTATATAAGGAAAAATGAATTGGGGCCCCAAGGGAGTGGATATTATGAGTTCAGTACCCTTTGGTATTTGAATATGGATAATCTGTGTATGTGTACTAAGTTTTTGCACGATCCATCTATTCATGTAGGAGTATTTGTTGGTAATTTTATTTAATTAGCTCATATAAGAAGAAAACAATTTTAGTGGCGCACACCCCCCAAAAGGAATATTTTTTAAAGTTCAAAACCCCCCAGTATTTCATTCTGAATAATGATGGATATGTTTTCCATGTTTGGTCAAGATCCATCGATACATGTTGATATGATGTAAATTAGGGGTGTGCCGGAATCCGGTCCGGAATCCAGTTCCGCCAGATTTTGCACTATCCGGTGAAATCCGGTTCCGCCGGATTTACATGTATCCGGAACAACCGGAATCCAGAATATAGCGGATTTCGGAATTTGCCAGATTTTGTGACTCACCGGATCATAATCTGAAATAAAAGTAATTCTCTTTCCCGAATTCCACACGATTACGATACATTAATCGATTGTTTCGAACGTTGAGCTTGTTTAATGTTTAATATTCCGAACATACCAGAGGCTAGAGTCAGCACCGCTAATAGTGGCCAATAGTAGGGACTTTGATAAGAAAATTTTAACTTTTTGTAAAAATAAACCAATGGCATAGTTGAAAAGAGTTAATTTTTTTAAAGAATTATAACACCAAAACCATATTTTTAGCTGTTGTAGTTTTAAAGTTATGAATTTTTTAAGTACGACTTGGTTTGTCATTTTTTAACATGGACTGCATCTCCACATTCTGTGATCTCATTCCGCCAATCCCGTCATGCGCAATGACTATATAGTTTATATACGGCAACGCATTCCCTGGCTTATCACTAAAATGCTGTTTAGACTTAGTTTAAACTTTCAACTTTGGCACATGAATAATTAATTAAAGCTTTCCCTGACTAATGTTTTAATAGTTTTTGCACACAGCAAACTCTTATGAATGAAACTCTGAGATAGTACTACGATATAGGCATTATGCAAGTGGCTGTGAATGGTTGCCAATGACAACGTGTTGATAATTTATAATATGGATTCTACCGGGTTGTTAAAGCTCAAATTAAAACATTCCAGTTTAAATGTCTTTAAAATGCATTCTGAAACACAAGTTATCAATTATTTTGATGTAAATAGTGATAATAAATTAATATTTCCTAAGTATCGTCAACTTCCGCCATTAAAAAGGGGGGCGTGGCCAACCCCATGGCGAAATTAGGTTGAGCGAGCTGCATGACCTGCTGCGAACACGTAGAAACATGGCGTCTCTCGTAAGACACTTATCGCTGTGAAAATTGGCATACATGTAGATCAATAGATTCCCCAGATGCAAAAAAAATTTGGTAGTGACAAATTTTTTCCTTCGACTTAATTTTAATGATGAAAGTTGCCTTATATTTACCAAGGATTTTCTCAAAGCTGACTGATTGTAAATGAAAAAGTAATTGATTAAAATGTAGGCCAAGATGTCTACCTAATTATAAGGCCGAAAACGGAACTCAAATATATATCGAAAGTACTAATTTAATAATAAATAGACACACACATCGGAAAATTAAAAACTCAGATTTTTTGGCGCCGATTGCGAATTCCCATACACAAAAAGTAGTAGTCTACCTTGACTTACCGAAGTATCTACCAATAGTACCGGAATCCGGGAGAAACCGGAATCCGGATTATTCCGGAATCCGAATCCGGATCCGGCGGATTTCGCATAAGAAAATCCGGATCCGGTTGGAAAAAACGGATCCGGCACACCCCTAATGTAAATTGATATTTATATATCTATGGTTTTGAATATCTTGAATGTAACTATATGTGTACATATGTAAGACTATTTAACCACCAAGATGGGTCAGTTTCAAGTTTGAGTAGCTTTATTACATGAATCAAACATCAGTGGTAGAACAGGGAAGGATGAAGGTGACAGCATAAGTGGTGTATTCATAATTCTTTTGACTGCCCAATGCATTTTACTGGTTTATATTTATATATTCCCACTTAAAGTGAAAGATACTGTATATCAGAATTACTCAGAGTCTGGCCTGCGAGGTCATTTCCACAGGCCTGCTCATGTTTTCCGTCATTGTAAAAATAATGTTTTGATGCACCTTGACATATCTCATTTGTGGGGCTAAAAACAAAGGGACTCTTTAATGAACACTACCCCCCCCCCCTTTCCCTTTAAATTGGACTCGATCTTGCCAGTTGTCTTAGGGTAGTTTAACCAAATTTGATACATCATTCATCAGTCAGTCATGTGTTCAAGGTGAGCAGTGAATTTGCAGATGTAATGGCAATGGACGTAAGATGGTATAAATTTCATAAGGAGCAATTTAATTCACGTTAAGAACATGGCGCTTTGCCCAGTGATGTAAGAGGGATAAGACAAGGAAGAGCTTTGGATACTTCACCAGAAAATGATAGAGTTCCTCAAAACTGTGTCATCAAAGAAGGCTGGGGATTATGGAATTTATCACAAATGTGAACAAGATAGTAACTGTTGCTGAACTACCTACCTTAATGAGCTTATTATTTTGCTGAAAGGTCAGAAAAATACCGTCATGGAGGCTCAATAGAAATGGCATTCCTATGAGAAGAAACTTGCACCATCTACCATTGTTTTGGAATCAATTCAGCTGTTGCATTTTCATACAGTCTGTTATTTTGTTACTAAAGAACCATTGGAAGAACAACGAGGACTATTCAGGCTCTCCATGTTGTACCTGATAAAAAATGGGCTGGTCCACTGCTCCAGCATTAAACAGAAACTCGTCCATCTCCCCCCTAGACAGCAATGAGGCCATGACAGGCAGTTCGGGCTAATAAAAACAAGAACTCGGTACAGGAGCTCCTCATTCCTGCCAAAGACAATAAGGGACTGGAACAAGCTTCCAAAAGCAACAGTTGAGGCGACTACACTTGACACATTTGCGTCTACTGCCTCCTGTCTTCCAACCCCCAGTTCATAATACCACAGCTGAGCAGCCCTTGCAACCAGTGAAGTATCCACTTCAAAACCATGTACAGTAACATCACAAACCCCTCTGAAACATAGGAGCCAGAATGATCAATTCATTGCTCGTGGGCCCTCAAAATATAGAAGAAGAAGAAGACTTACAAGATGAGTTTTCAAGCCTATTTATTTCTTACACTGAAAGATTTCAGCAACCACAGAAAAGAATATGAATGATGCGTTTCTTTTAATAAAGTTAGTGAACTAAAACAGTGCTGAAGTTAACGTTCATTGTTATTTAGTAGTATGTCTGTGACAAGAAAATAGCTCTATTTTAAAATGTTAATATGCAAAATTGTAATCTAAATTTTCAGTAAAATTTACGATAAATTACTTATTGTGCACTATGTATGGTAGGCTGTACTAGCATAAAGTCAAAATGGGATAGCACAGGGGAGGACAGGTTTAACCCTCTAGGCATATCTAAAACCAAAATGGGTCCCGCTGACCTAAAAGTTTGAGTACCCCTGCTTTATATGGAGGGGATCAAATCAAAGCAAAAATTGTTCTGGTAGAGAAAGATTATCCTCTTTTGGTTTGTCTTTATTTCCAAGGTCCACTTGCACATTTCATGTAATCATATTATAGGAACTGTATTTGATAGAAACAATATTCTTCCATATACTTTATATGCTAATATAAAGCTTTAAATGTGTATACATTTCAGAAAAAAAGTTTGAGGCTCAGTGATTCTGTCAATTCTGATAAATTAATACCACCTAATAAGTTGCTCAGTTTGTGTTTTTTTTTAACAGTTATTGGTTTAATATGAATGTGTCTGTTCCTCATCTTTCCAGTTACTTATAATTTTATATTAAAAAAATATAAACTCTTAGTAAGGATGCTGCTTTTTTTTAATGTGTTACAGAAGATGATACCAATAAAGATATTGCATCATCTAAGCAAGATTCTGATTCAGATGAAGGTCAGTTACATGAACAAGATGATTTGTCAACAAGAATCACTTCAAGATCTAGATTAGGCAGCAGTCAGAGTGGTGGTGACCTTTTGAAAGAAGGAGTTGATCAAAGGTTAAGATATTCATTTTTCTGTAAATAAAACTTGGTATGTTATGTCATGTAACTTATGCTGTATAGTTGATTGGGGTTGGTTACTTATATCTTTAAATACAAAATTATTTTCTCTACATGTATGATGTAGATTTAGGTAGAGAAAATTAATCTTCAATTACTATGTTTCAGGAAGTCACCTGAAGTGTTGGAGAATCGTAGAAGTCAGAGATATGATGTTGATGATCTTTACAAACCTCGTACTATTCATAGAAGGGTAACTACACCACCTGTCTCAGGATCTGATTCAAAGTAAAGTTATTTTCCTTCTCCATCTCCCTCCACCTCACATGGAACTTTCTGTATGTTTTTATATATAAATATAAATGTCATTTCTAAATAAAGCTATTTTTGCATTAGGTCATAGAACAATTAAAGATTAAATTAAAATTATTAGTGCTATGTTCTCTAAATACTTTCCTAAATATTTTTTTATCTTCATTTTGCAGATCACAAAAGGATTTATCGGATGATGAGAAAGCCTCACAACTTAGTAGTGGGGAAGTAACTAAAAACCCAGCATTGGTCGCTGCAATTGACAACCCCAAAGAGAGCATAGTGGAGTCCACTTCAGTTGAAGGGGAGACGGACAATGCTAAAGAACCAGTGGACATTATGGCCGACTTGGAGCTGGAGCCTGTGTCAGATGAAGATTCTCCACTTGATGAATTGGGTGCTAGCAGTCCAGCAACAGATGTTGATAAAGAAGATGGTGAAGAGAGAGATTCTGATAAAGAAACGGCAAGTGTGAAAAGGGAATCATCGACAACTGAGGTCTGTGCAACAAAAAATAGCACCAATGTCAAAGAGGAGGAGGAAGCGTCGGATGAAGGTGAAATAAAAAGTGATTCAGATGAGGCTGTTGAGGAAAGCAAAGAAGACAAAGAAAGAAATGTTTACAAAAAACCAATAGAGCTGGTAGATTTTGGAGAAGCTGAGAAGAGAGCCAGAGGTACTCGGAGCTACTATCCTGAGGCAACTGATAGGAGAAGAGGTTCATCCACACAGACTCTTACTCACAGTTCTTATCGGGGAGCTTATCCTGTATGGACACCAATAGAGTAAGCAATGGAATTATTATAGATTTTTGGATTTTTCTGTTTTTATCCCAAAAATTAACTTAATTTGAGCCTAATTTAAGGCACCTTAAAATCCTGTTTTTATGAATATTGTTTAAGTATTTAATGAGTTTTAGATTGATTCCTTCTTTTTTTTTTTTTTTTTTAATTAAGGGAACCAATTAATATAAATAAAAATATTACCATTTTTAATGCACAAACTTATAATTAAAAAATAAATTTATTTTTAAAGAAAAAAAAATCCTGTTTTTATGAATATTGTTTAAGTATTTAATGAGTTTTAGATTGATTCCTTCTTTTTTTTTTTTTTTTTTAATTAAGGGAACCAATTAATATAAATAAAAATATTACCATTTGTAATGCACAAACTTATAATTAAAAAATAAATTTAGTTTTAAAGGAAAAATATTTATGGACTATGAAATATTAAGATAGCAGTGAAGATGAAGATGTTATAATAAAATTGTTTAAGCACATATTTTTTTTTAAATGCTGTCATTATTAACACTGACAATTTTTATCCCCACAAATAGGCCTAGTAATTACTCATCAACCAGCTCAAGATTTCCTGTTACTCTTGACGGGATAACACCAACCCATGTGAAATCACCTATAGGCACCCCATATGATGGTGCCGACTCGGAGGCAAGTTCACACAGCAGGTCGTCTGTGCGGGTCAGGGATGACATTCCTCCTCCATATCCTATTGAAGGTGTCTCCAGCAGAAAGCACAGATCTCCTGGATCAGATCAAGGGTCCTCATCAGTCTACAAGCCGCCAGTTTCACCTCCATCCCCTGTATCATCATCCTCACGATCACTGTCATCGTCATCTTCAAGGTCACGATCAAGTTCATGCTCCAGTTCACGCTCATCATCTTCATCATCTTCAAATTCCTCCCGTCATAAGAAAAAATTAGCACGAAAACAAAAACGACGTAGAAAGAGCAGGAATAATGACAGTGAGAAAACATCATCTATCCGATCTCTCTCTAAATTGCCGAACCAAGAAAAGAATTTCTCACCCATAAAGACCCCTGATATCATCCCCAAACCTGCAGCAGATCCAACACCAGTAGAGAGGCGTCTCTCTTCGGGTCATGAGTCAATATCATCGGATGAGTTACCATACTTTCCAGACGAAGAGCCCCAGCCTCCTTCTCCACCCAAAGTGAAAGTTAGGAAGAAGCGGTCACGTGGAAAATCTGCTTCTGATAGTTCTTCCAGTCCACCAGCACAGAAAAGAAAGAGAAGTGAAGGTTCATCTGATAAAGCATCAATTTCTTCTAGTGAATTGTTGTACTCTCCTACACGACGCCAAGCTCAGATATCAGGACAGAGTAAGGAAGATGTAGATGAGGACCAGGATTCCATTGAGCGTCCTCCTATGTCACCTGGCAGAAGCTCCATATCCTCAGGAGAACTGCCAGATTATCCTGATCAGGACCAAGCTTTCATGGAAGGCTTCTCACCTCACCACCCACCATTACCTTCAGAGATACCACCCCTTCCTCAAGATATTGATGGTTTCCAGCCTCCATTACCACCATCACCTCCCCTATCCTTTAATGTCAGGCCACCACTTCCACCATCTTTGCCTTTTGATGATCCCATACCACCTTTCCCATCAGACGAGGAAGAAGGGGAAATAATTGATGATGTGCAAGTTGGTTACAGTACAAAACGTGCAGAACACTATAGGCAAGAACTAAACATATCATCACCAGAGGCTAAATTTAATGTGACCAAAGCCTTGACTTTTCCTGTTAAATTAACTGAACAGATATTGTTACCAGAAACAGGAGACCTGTCCGCTGTTCTTTCAAAGGAACATGATAATGTTAGCTCACATACAGTGTCAACTGAAGAGCACACTTCAATCCAGACAACATCTACTTCAGAAAGTGTGAAACATGTCTCAGATTCACAGTTTCCGTCAGACACCCCTAAATCAAACCTAGAATTGCATCAAGTACCTCTAAAACCTAGCTCACCACAATCATTTACAGATTCAATCAAACAGGAGTCTTCATGTACTGGGAATTCACAATCACAGCCAAATATTTCTACCATTACCCTAGAGTTGGAGTCATCATTAAATTTACCTAGTAGTGCTCATCATGTTGCAGAGCAGTCAGCTGTGAGTTCACCAACTTCTGAAAACAAAGGTATAGAGCAGCCCATGACTGTACCTCAAACAACTCAATGTTTAGATGTGCCTTTAAAAGTAGATCAGTCAGATTCAATCTTAAATTCTTCAGATATGCCCTCAACCATAGCGATATCTGTTTTATCTTCCACAATAGAATCATTTGAGCATCAACCTGTTGATGAAAGTATGCATAAATTTGAAGCATTGACTTGTGCCAGCTCTGGCATTAATAGTTTAAAAAAATTGAAGTCTCCTGCTTCAGACTCAACCATAGAAGCGGAATCCATTAAAATTGGTGTTTCCACTGTAAATGAGGTTACAATTTCACAAAGTAATGATGCTGAGGTCATGGTTATTCCCATATTGAATGATTACCAAACACCAAACACATGTTCTGAACCTAATTCATATGTGACAAGTATCAATCCATCTGCCAGGTCAGATTTAGAAAATCTCTCAGCACCTCATTTATCTCCAGCTTCTACAGAAGAAATGAAACGCATTGCTGGAAGTCCTAAAACATTTCAAGTCACGGAACAAAATACCGGGTCACCTCTGATGTCTGAATACACAACAACTTTAATTGTTTCTGATTACCCTCTGTCAACTGCTGAAGAGCCACCGCAAGAGCTTGAACCAGAGGTGAACCGCTCGGGTAATGTTAAGACACCTGAGCATTTCTCAGATAGCATAAGCCTTTTAGAAAATACCATGACTCCAGAGCCACCATGCTTACTGGAGGATAGTTGCTCACCCTGTAAAATATCTCTCTGCACACCTGAACCACCTCAACTGTTGAAGGAGGGCACTTCACCTGAGAAAACATCAGATGCAGTATCTGATTCTAAAGCAACTGAAAGATCACCGGTCATGCCCTCTTTGAGACCATCCCAGCAATTTCTTTCTGTTTCAGAAGCATTGAGGTGCAACTTACAACATGTTTTTTCTATGGATGAGTCTAATAATCAAAGTATAACTGATCAATCAATGATTATTGAACAGATGAGCACAGATTCTAAAGGGACCACTGAGTTGAAAAATCAGAATGTAAATTTGGAAACCTTAAATTATGCATCACCATTAAGTCATTCATCAGAAAAAGTCAATTACTCTCAAGAAAATACAGCATTACCTCCTATACAAATGCATGCACCTGTAACAGAAATAAACCAGGTTCCAATTTACAATACACAATCAGGCTCTGACTTAGCAATCATAACTAAAGATGATGTGTTAAACCCTATATCCAATGTTCTAGAGGTGAATGCAGGACTGAAAACAGTTTCCATCGAAGAAAAAGTAAGTCATCCAGATACCCCTGTAAACATTGAAGAAGCATCTGAAGCTTCAAGAGAATCAAAATCTCCAGAACTGACCGATGAGATAACCTCTGTGCACAGAGCGCAGTCGGTGTCTCTTACAAATTTAACTGCATCTTTGCCAGGAAGTAGGAAGCGCTTGCTTGATGATCCAAGTGATTGGTCTGATACAAGTGCTGCATCCAGTGAAAGTAGCCAGAAGAAAGGCCGTAAAGTATTGAATGTTGATAATGATACTGAAAGCAGTTCTTCTCGACCAGGCACTAGATTGCATCAGCAGCAAGAACTTGCTAAACCTCTAACTAGAGGAAGATCAAACTCCATGCCTTCTAGAGACACCAGACAAAGAAAAGAAAAGGATAAAAGTCCTCCGGCAAAAAAAGCTAAGAGATAGCTTCATTAAGTTAATCTCTGTATTTTTTCCCCCCAACTGTAACCTATGTAGAATAAATATTGATGTGCTATTTTTGTAAGCCCATGGAAATGCTCTGTGGAGTGTAAAAGTATGAAATAAAACAGTTGCCATAGTGTCAATTTTGTTATGGTATTATTGTATGTTAAGAGATATCACCATGAAAAAACAAACATGCCTCTACCTTAATATTTTGGGCCATTTAAGATTCTATCATATTTTAATATTAATTCAATTTTATGATATACTTTATTATTATAGTCAGAAATAAAGCTTTGAAAGTAAATTGGTACCCAACCAATTCAGTTATCCAGTATGTCTCATTTCATGGTGATTGATCACATCATTTTGATTTTATGAATTAAAGAGAAATAGATGATGAAAATTTAGTTTGCTTGTTTGTGATGCTCTGTAACCGGTAATTAAAAAGCAACAAACAAAATTTATAAGTCAATACCATACAATTACAATATATAAATCTTTAATCAAAAAAGATTACCAAATTTGTAATGTACAGAATCCAACCCACACAGGCATAAAAAATTATACAAATTTTAGCAAAAGCCATTTTTAAACATCTGTTTTTGTCACTTAACAATTTTAAGAATTACATACCAACCATGTCTGATATTAGGGTTTCCATTTTAAGATCAAAATAAAGCATGCATGGTTTTGATGTACAATTCTCAAATGTTTTAACTTCATAATACAGTAATAATTGCACCTTTCAAATTTATATACAAAAAAGTGAAACTTCTCTTTATTTACATGACATAAAAGTACTTATTTGTTTCAACAGACTTATTGAAGAGATAATTGTCATCATTAACAATGGTCTGTTTTGCTTGGACACAACTTTAGCATTTTATTAAAAGTAAAAACAAACAATTTTTGGATGATAAGATTACATTCATCTCTTTAAAAAAAAAGATATTAAATCAATCCCAAAATGTTCAATCTTAAAAATTATTAAGTGAACTAATTTATATTTCACCTGACATTAGGTGACTTTTAAGAAATGGTCAGTAGAGTCAACACAAATACCTCCTATTATTTAGCAAAAAAAATGGGGGGGATGGTAAAGGATGAGAGGAAGGGAGGTGAGTGGGGGTTTGTGTGTGTGTGACAACATCAATATAACATTGGAATAATGCTGGTCTAAGTGTTTTTGGTTTCAGTTTTGTTTCACAGATTTACAAATAAATTAATGACAAAAATTTACAGTGAACATTTCAAGCATTAAATCAAAATTTTATAACATGTTAAAGAGCAACCGACATTATTAAGAGTGTGCCCTTGTATTTGGAGCAATTATGTATCAATTTCCCATTCCTAAATGCAAGAAGTTTACTTTTCTTTAATTAACGGAAATTATTGAAAAGTAGTAGTAAATATACCATCCTTATTACTTTGATCAATCCTTACAATAATTATGAAATCTTATAAAAATATAAAATAAATACCTAAGATATATTAATGTCCACTTTAAAAAAAGTGTACCAATGAATGCAATTTATCATGTGATATGCAAAGAAATTTACTATATCTAATGCAGTTAACAAATCAGAAATTCACAATATCTGTTATTTGAAACTCCTACAATTCCTGTTATTTTTTTTTAATAATGAGTGAGGAACTATATCTAATGCAGTTAACAAATCAGAAATTCACAATATCTTTTATTTGAAACTCCTACAATTCCTGTTATTTTTTTAATAATGAGTGAGGACTATTATCACTGGTCTCTAACTCATCTGAATAATTTAATTAAATACAAACACATGAATAATATTCACTAGCTTTCATCTGGCAAAATGGTAATGCATAAACGTTTCTCTGGCCAACTGTATGTTTTTGGACATAGTATCTGAAAATAAATTTGTAAAAATATTGACTATAAATATAATGATGTAAGCAGCATAATGATATCAATAATGTTACATATGCATAACTTTCAAATTTTAACCCCTGTTCCTTTCATTTTCATATTTAGTTTAAATGAACTAACTAGATATTCATAAAGGACTTCAGAAAAGAGGAAGGATTTGTTCATATGTGGACAAGGAGGGTGGGTGTGAAAAGGAATTTGTGTATGCTTGCAATCTAGCATTTTTATTAATATAGGCCCATTCTGTGTATTTCAGTATGCTTAAAATTTTTTTAAACAGCTAATCTATTTTCAAAATAATTATAATATTGAACCACCAAGAAGTTAGTAAACTCTTCATCAGGGAGATCATTCTTAATATAATATTTGGTATCAACAAATTAATGTAAAAAAATGAGTTGTTTTTTTCCCTAAAAATCACAGGTCTGGTTGACTTAATTAAAATGATTTAGATTATGACATTTTTAGAAGTTTAAATCTAGTGACTCTTTGCTCTTTATGATAGCTATTATTATTCTTGGCATTTTGCACTGTACAATGCTGGAAGCTGAGATACGCAACCACCAGGGGTTGGGAGCCATATTGACAAGGGGGAGGCGCTGGGAAAGATGCATATCTTTTGAGGACGACTTTTGTGAACAACCCCTCAGATCAAAGCAGAATGTTATTACTTTCAATGTAAATGCATAAAATTTAGCAAAAAGAATTTTTTAAAGGATTTTACATCTACAATTTTTGTAGCAACACAATTTTTTTCCTTCAAGGTTTCTCTCTCATTTTATTTTTCTTCTTTAAATACTTAAATTCTTTTATGTCATTGAAACTAATTTATCTTTTTTTTTTTTTTTTTTATTTGTATTCCAACTCTATTATCAAGAAAACAAATGAAAACCAACAAAAAGTATAAAATTATACGATAAAAATAAATAATTTTTTAAAGGATTTTACATCTACAATTTTTGTAGCAACACAATTTTTTTCATTTAATTTTTCTCTCTCATTTTATTTTTTTTTTTTAATTATTTAATTTTTTTTATTTCATTGAAACTAATTTATCTTTTTTTTTTTTTTTGAATGTGTAGTCCAACTCTATGATCAAGAACACAAATGAAAACCAACAAATAGTATAAAATGATACGATAGAAATCAATACTTAATAAATTTTATTTGGAAAAACTGATGTTTTTCATAGTGCATAAGTATTTTATCCTTCAACCAAAATGAAGAAAAAATACCATTAGCACAGAACTTCAACTTCAAGGTAAACAACCAGCCAATGATCCCTCTAAGGTTTGTTGGTTCGTGTGCAAAATCATAAAGTTGTGTGCAAATTTTTACAGCATCAATTTTTTTGTGCGCAAAATTTTACAGCCTACATGTACAAACACACACTTAAGTGGAAATTAGCTTGCGCGGTACTCAAAACTGCTGCGTGGCGTCTGTGAGATTACAGCCGGGCAGCTTAAAGGGAACATTGCAACCAGCCCTAATGAAAATTTTATTTTAAAAATACTTGTAATTATTGACATCTATTTTTCAAAATAAAGCATGAGACTTAAGAAGATGATTAAAAGATTTAAAGAGAGAGGCACTGAGAAAATTGAAAGAAAGTTGAGTATACATCATGAACAAAGTGCAAATTTCATTACAACGGAAAGTTAGTAAAGACAAACCTCATCAGGACTGGAAAGTTCATCAAGGTCATCAATCATGTCATCAATGGCTTCATCTTGAATCAATACCTATGTTTTAAAAAAAATATTACCGGTATTTAAAAATCTTCATTCTGATTTAATACTTTATAAAGGCTCTTTTACTCATTAATATTCATGTCTACATACACAAATTAATGAATTCGACAGCCAACTAACACTCATTTATAATTTATAAGGAAACTAGAGGAGAATGGCTTATTAAAAAATAGTTTTGAACTTTCATTTAAGTCAGCTTAGCAGTTTTACACATTAATCTAAGTCATATTCTCAATCTTGTGTAAAGTTCCCTACTACTACAATTAAACACAAATTAATTAAGTCAAAATCATCATGACAGATTGTACGGGAAATAAAATGTCTTTATATTTTCTTAAATGTAAGTAAATGTCTTAATTTTTATACCTGTAACCAAGTTCCATGAGCTGCAAATGGATGTTCTTCGTCAGTTATGGAACCCACAACAGATGAAGAGACTAGAGTTATGGCAATATCATTCATAATGCCTTTAAATGTGAAGTGTCTACCATGTTTTAAACGGCCCCTAAATAAGAATTATTAGAATAAATATAAAGTTATAAGATATGTATAAATTTGCCTTATAAATAAATATACAATATCTTTATATAGATAAAAAATCTCTGACCCAATTGCTAATTTTTTAAACTGTAAAATCTATAAGAAGATGATGCAGAGACAGAGAGAAATCCTGACCCAGAATATGAATTATCTAAAAATCAAGCCTTACTTGTGCTTATTGGGGGTAAGGGATGTTTCAAGAAATACCTTTGATCATTTAAAGCAGGGCGGGCAAACGTTTTGTGCGGAGGGTCACATTGACAAATGTAAAGCTATTGGGGGGGGGGGGGGGGGGCATATATATTATGTCCAATTTGTAAATGTCGATAAACATTAATATTGGTATATTCGCATTTTAGCATTACATGACAAAAGTCAAGGACTGTATAAAAAAATAGAAAATTAGAAAGAAAGTTGATCAAAAATGTTTCATAACAGTATATAAAATTCTGTAAACTTCAACAAAATAACTTAAAACAAAGTAATTTTTTTAAAATTTCTAAATGCCTTCGAAGGCCACATAGTATCAGTTGCCGGACCGGGCCGCATGCAGCCTGCAGTTTGCCCAACCCTGATTTAAAGGGATTATTTTGACATATCAGGCAATTTTATGTTTCTTCCCAATTATTTTTCAAAGTTTAAAATAAAGCCAAACCTTAATGCCAGTGGTAGTAATGAACCTGCTTCTAGATTAAATTTCAGATGCACTGACTCAAGTGATCTTGTTCTTATCAACTCTGTAGGACCCTCTGAGCTCACTGTGCTATCAAATGATTCTTTTCTTGAATGTGATTGAGACCTTGGCATTGCAAAATAAATATTTCATGATTTACTGGATAAATAAACTCAAGACTTGAATGCAATAAAATAAAATGTCTTCTTTATAAAATTAAGAATTGTAAACTTACTCTTCTTTAACATTCAGGTGTGTACTGCTAAGACCTTTCTTCAAAGTTGCTTTGATTTGTTCTGACTCTGAAATTTTAGAGACTGGCTTTAATAAATGGTTACATTTTGTATTGTAGAAAACCCAAATTTAAATTTTATGGAAATATCAGCTTTAAGTAAAATGTCCTCTTTTAACCCTTACAGTACAGGGCACGTCTTTTTGAGTGACCTACTTTTTTCCCTGTGGCCCAAGCACGTCTTTTTTCCACCAGCCGAATTTTCCCCTGTGGCCCTAGCGCGTCTATTTGCCACATAGAGGGGTATCTAATATAAACACAAAAACGAGGATATAACCTTTCACCATAGTCTCGGGCAGAATGTTTATTCGTTAGGGGAATAGTCAAATTTTATTTTGCCTTTTAAATTATGAAAAATCAATCAAATACTGAGTTTTTTGTGCTGATCTGTATTTGTTGTTTCCATGCCATGGCGCTACCTAGCTAAATTGTTGAGGACGACTTACATCCACTTGATGAAACCTTTTGTTCTGAAACTATTATTGAGCTTTAATTGGGATTAGATGATTTTGATGCTGATGAGGAAGAGGGGGATGAAATTGTTGAAGGAAATAGGCCTACTCTAGCTCAAAATTTACGCCTACGGGAGCCTGTAGGTTTGAAAGGTTTTACACTAGTGTCAACGTAGATATTGATTGAGTAAGATCGAATGGACACTGCTAGCCACACAATCCCACACAAGTGTGACACTGCCAATGAAAAGTTTGAACAAAACACATAAGTATTTTTAACTTTTTAACATCCTTATCCATTTTTGAACAGATAATTCTCTACATTTTATTATCAATTGTTTTAAACAAAAAAGTTAAAAATAATTTGCAAACCTATCAAATTTTGGCTCATTCCAGAATTATGTTAGGGCCACAGGGAATATTTTGCAAAATAATAGCCGGTACAGAGGCTATACATAGCAAAAAAGTAGATCAGTACCAGAATGGTTAGTCATGCGAAACAAGATGATGAACCAGAAAATATTATTATAAAATATAAAAGATGATCATAAGATGATATTTGTAGAATACATAAGTAAATAATCAATGATTTTTCATTAGCCATCATACGACACTTATGCTACCCTTAAAAAAAAATGTTTTCCTATACAAACTGATCAATAATCTTACATTTTATTCCTTTTTAAAGTACATGTTTAAACTTAAAACTTTAAAGTCATATTTTAATGTTGATTCAAATCTATTCTAGCCTTATTCTAGCCTAACTGGTCTACAGCTATTGGAGGTTGGCTGAGGTCTTACTACTTTCTGTGGTTTATGGTGGTTTTTTTTACTCAGCATTTCCCTCATCCAAGAGAATAACAATGGGCAATTTTTTGTCCCCTGGATGAATTCAAAGCAGCTACTTCCTTGATGAGAAGCACCCAACATTACCATTGTGTACAGGAGTAGACAACTATAAGTTATTAATAATCCCTATATATATATATGTGTGTGTGTGGATTAATGACTTATAGTTACCATATATATATATATCAGGGTTCCCACATTTTTTTCAAAACTAAATTCCTGACTTTTTCCCAACTTTTCCCAACTGAAAAATGAAAATTCCTGACTAAATAAAATGCGGCTTTATCAAAATTATTGCGATTGATTTTCCAGCTTTTTCTTTAAAAATTTACATACACAATCCTGGTACATGTTTTAAATATAATGCTATCTTTAATAAAATAAACTTTACAAAATATAATGAAATAATATTTTTACTAACCATTAACTTTCCAATGCCTGGACTTGATAATATACAGGAATACATCCATAATATTAATATCAGAAAAAATATATACCATAGTCATTTTACATAATTCAATGCATGTATACTGTAATAATTATTTTAACATCTACTGATATGTACATGCTAAAATGAAATTAGATTATTTCAAATAATTACAAAAGATGAAAAATATGTTAACATTGTTATATGGAGAATTATAAATTGTAATTAAGTAAGGGATGTTACTAAATGTTATTAAAGGTTTCCTAACAACTTCATCTTTTCCTCAATCTCAACATTGATATTAGTCAGCTGTTGCCTCTTTTCTTTTGCCTTGACTCTGATAGCATTAGCTTTTGAAAGATGAGGAAAACTTTGCAAAGTCTCAGCTTTCTCTGAAGTTTTGTCTGCATCTTCGATCAAAAATTCAATCTCTTTTTCCAGCTTCTGTTTTTTTAACTTCAGTCCATCTATGTCGTTCTCTGCCAACTTTCTCTTTGAAGACTTTTGCCTCTTCTCTTCCCCTGTTCTTTTCCTGTCTAAATAATCCCCATAAATCTTTCTTCCTTGTTGAGCGGCAGTCTGGAGTTCTTGTGTCACAACAATATTAGCAAGACCTCCTACATGTTCTAGATCAGCGGTTCTCAACCTGTGGGTCATGACCCCTTTGGGGGTCGCGGGACCCTTTTCCAAGGGTCGCCTAAGACCATCTGAAAACATATATCCTTACAGCTATAAAGTAGCAACGAAAATAATTGTGTGGCTTGGGGGTAGCCACAACACAAAAAACAGTATTAAGGGGTCGCGGCACTAGAAAGGTTGAGAACCACTGTTCTAGATGGTCTCTTATGATTCGTTTGCTTATTAAAACCTTCTCAGAAATGTTTGTTTGCGTGGTTTCCCTGTTCACTGAAAAACCACGCTCAACAGTTGCCTGTCCATGTGACAGAAGCAATAAAACATGGATAATCCGCCACAGCTTGGTAAACTTTTCTTTACCATTTAACAATGAATAATAAAGACAATCCAGTCTTCCTTCAGCTTTACTGAAGGCTGCTATTTCCTGGGAATGCCTGTAACACTCCAAGAAGTCTCTAAATATAGAAAGTATTTCATCACATTCATTGATTTGTGCTCTATTAAGAGACACTAGAATGTTAAGGACATGTCTAAAACTAGACAGGTTAGAATCAATTTCTTTGTTGATCATTTCTTCTGGGTCCAGACAACTCATGTGTCTCACTAAATTATATTTCAGGGGAGACTTTGCTGTTAGTTTTGCTATTAGAATGGATATGATCTCTCTGCGCTGTAATTTAAATTCTAAAATTCCTTTGTCGCTAATTAATTTCTTCACTTTGGCTTCCTTGAGAAGCCCCTCTGCCACAAAACCAATCTTAATTTCAGAATAAACTTTCAATCCTTTGTTGTTCTTTCCAGCAAGGAAGTAAAATAAGGAGCAATACCAAAACATGACATGTAAATTATTTTGGTTTCCCCTAAGCTCATTGATTGCGCTATTTCACAATTTGGAAACATCCGTTGGAATAATGGCACAATGTCCGCTTGCGATGAAAATGAATAGTTTGAATCAACACATTTTAACGCCCATAAAATTTCTGCATTTAGCGTATCCTTTTTTGAAATAAAATTGGTCAACGTTGACTGTGACTTTGGAGTAGATACTTCAACAAAGTGTGTAGCTGAATTTGATGGGATCTCAACAGCAGGTTTATTTTTAGTGAACACTGTTATTGGAGACGATTGGCTAACTTTAAGCTTATCTGCATGTTTTTTCCCTTTGATGTGGGAGATGACTGCTGTCCTGCCCATTGAACGGATATCAATAGATCTAGAACAAATCCTACAATATGCATTGCGCACAAACTTGTCCTGGGAAAGCCATGGTTTGAATTCAAGTTGTTCTAACCAGTAATCTTGGAAAGTACAGTTAGGCATAATTATCTGTAACAATAGATTTTACAAGTTATTTTAACATTATAAACTATTAATTAATACTATTACAATCATAGTCATAGTCTTGAACAATAATTATTAAAAATACTATACTAAGCTCAAATACAAATTTATTTACTGTACAGTACTTCTTAAATTAAATAATTTATGTGGAGTAGATTGTTATACTATTTTTATTTAAGTAAAAACCAAAGCGATAAAAATTTCAATTACAGTAATTACAGACTTAATAATACCTAATCCAATACAATATTAAGCCCTAATACTAATAGTACTGGACTTCTGAAATACTGTAGTAAATTTATATACTAGATTAAATTAATTTAAAACCAGATCTGCCAATAACAAATATACGTTTCAGAAGTTTCTTAATATTCCCTAAGCCTAATTAATATTAATACTATTACTATTCAAATACTGTAATACTACTTTAACTAGTGACTAGTACTATGATTCTTAAATTAAAAACCAGAACTGCCGATTAAAAGCTATATAAATAATTTAAATAAATGAATACTCACCACAAAACTGTTCGAGTTTCTCCAAAAATTCAAAGCTTGAAAGTTATTGATTTGTAAGAGCCGAGCGCCGAGTACTAGAGAGATCAAATGATTGAGACTCAAGTGGCGCAAAGTCGTTTTTCTTTCACAATTTAAATGGGGTCGGCATCGGAAGAACGATTTCAACGCATGCACAGAAAAGTCTAAAGTAATACTACAGTAAAATGCAGTCGATAAATGATAATGGAGGCTTAATTGAAAGGATTCGCGTAATTTTTTGTTTTTTTTAATTATGAAATAAAAATTCACGACTATCCTGAAAAATTCCTTACTAGAATGGTCAATTTCCCGGTTTTCACGACCGGGAAATTTATTTGATAAATTCCCGACTATTTCAAGTTTTCCCGACTGTGTGGGGACCCTGATATATATATTGTCTCAGCATAGTGTATGGTTCAAATAACTCACCAAATTGAGAAATTGTTCTTCTCTCTGTTTCAGCGCTGCATCTTCTCAAATCTCTTTCATTTTCATCTTCATCTTTTTTGTTTTCTTTATCATCATCACTATCAGAACTACGGTTGTCATGTTCACCAGGTTCATCCCATGAACACCAAGCACTAACCCCACTGAGGTTTGAACCTTCTTGCTCAATGCCTTGGTCCAGCCTCTCCTTCAAAACAAGGACATTAACTTTAAATAAAATCTAGTTAAACCAGTCATAAATTAGTATCTTGAAATAACGTAAGATTCTTAACTTTAATTTTTTTTATCAGTTCATATTTAATTTCTCATGAAGTTAAAATATTTATCAAAATGTATCATTGGAATCATCAAGTTAATTTGATTAAAACCAATTGAAATAGATTTTGAAATTTAATTTTTTCTAAACTTATTTTTAGTACACATCACTGAGAAGTTAAAAAGAAACTCACTTTTAAATGTGGATCCAATTCAAAAATGGTTTCACCTCTCCTCATATCTGTCACTAGCCATGGTCCCCCGGCACTTAAAAATATAATGTTATTCATATATTTTCATGACATGAAGAATGTTTTTTCAGCAATCTTTACTTCCAAACATTCATTTTTTAACATCTTAAAATAATTTTAACCTTAAATTGCTAATAACTTGAATTCCATTTTTAAAAAAAATATTTTTAGAAAAGCAAAAAATGAATGCATCCAACCTTGTGTTAAGGTTTTACTCTTTTAGATGAAAATTCTCTTAGCATCAGTATTGCATCTGCTAAGACTACAGCATGCCAAAATAACAGTTACTGGCTTTTTTAGGTTTTTCTAGCACATGATACCTTAGGGTTTCTTAAAAACAACTTTGGCACAAGCATTTTTTTAAAAACTATTTAAGTAAAAGAATTTTAAAATTCTCGTCTTATATATGTGACATACAAAATATGTTTTATGTTCATTTTTTTTCTTAAACAATGCAATATAAACCACAACCAATAGTGGGGAATAAAATAAACATGATTTTGTATTAGCTGTCAAAATAATTACCTACCACGGTTTGGATCTTAAAAGTTCAATTATGCCAGGACCATTCCAATGTTGTGCTGCCTTCAGTTCTTCCCCACACACTCCAACAATCTAATAGTTGAAGACACAAATTAATTGGATTTGGTAAAATTTAATTGATGATCTTTTTAATATGAAAAAATAATTTTAAAATGTACTTATAATGCATTTGATGTTTTGACCAAAAAAAAGTAATTTAGCATTGAAATCAATTTTGCGAGGGAAAAAAATCTTTTTATTTTAGCACACTTACATAAAAAAATTCAGTACAATTACCTTTTATAGGAATGTAAAAATATTTATACCTGAATGAAGTTAACAACTCCTAATATTGAAGAAATGGGCTGTAGTTGTGCATCTTCTGTCATTAACATGTGTTGTATACGAGATTCACTACCATCAAGGGGAGTATGCCAGGAAACATGATCCCCACTGCACAAGACATTTTCTGTTTCAATCAAACCAAATAATAAATTTACAAAGCAAATGTTCTTTCTATTTTGAAAGAGTTTGAAATGTACAAAATAAACTTAAAAACAAAAACACAAATAATTAACTTTTTGTTTAAAATGTAGAAAAGAAAAACTTTGAGTCACCTGACTGAAAGACATATCGAGCGAGTGCTTGCATTAATGCTGCTGGCCAGGTTGGTGGATTTGCTTCTCCTGGTTCTCTTTTCAATCTGAATGTGAGTTCAAACCCAAAGCCACTAGGACCATCTGAGACACCAAGTCTTTAAAAAATTGTATTCAAGATTAAAGTACAAAAATGATATAATTAATTTTTTATGTACTAGTACCAGTAGTAAATAAATGCAGAATTTTAAATATCTTATACTCTTTAAATTTAAAATATTTTAATATTTGGATTGGAACACCATTTCAAGTTATTTAGCTATAGTTCAATTTTTTGAAAATACAAACTGGACTTACTCATAAACTCTACAGTCTCCATGGAGATCTGACAGCCCAAAGCTAATGTAATGCCAATGAGGTGGGATATTGCGATCTGGATCACCAGGGTTTGCATACATACTAATGTAGTCCAAAGGATCAGGACCACCAAGCCTAAATGAATTAATATTTAAAATAACTGATTGAAATCTAGATTGTTGAGAAACAGTGTTTTTCTCATACAAATTACAAAATATTTATTGAAAATGATTAATAGGCCAACATAACCTAAATTAAATTAACTAGCTGCCCTAGTCTAGAGGTGGCTAAGTCTGGGTTAGCGGTAAGGCTGGCAATGTGTTCCATGGTATATAGGTCAGAAGGTTGCCCCATGTCAACTTCTGGCTACTTGAGTTCTGATTTCAGAAGTTTTTTCTATGTTTTTATTTTTGTCTTGACAATGGGGGGAGAGTTTCAGTGATTAGTTTGTTTATCTTTGTATTGACAGTGGAGGGAAAGATTTGAGTAAGGGGTCTTCACTTCCCAGAAAATTATGTTTAAATGGCAACATGATAGAAATGAATACCATAAGGGTACTTTGAATTGCAACCCATCAAAAAAAGACTAAAACAGCACTTTTAGCACACATCTTTTTTTTTCACCTGTTATCATTAGGGCATGGGGTATCAGGATGGGTGTGTTTCTTTTTTCATTTCTTTTGAACCTTGTATCATTGATTTTAATAAAAACAAATGACCAATCTTCTTTTGATCATTATCATATACTTCATATTAACTTAACCATATCGATCATCAGATTGAGTTGATGGCGCCAATCATGCTATGCTCGGCAAAGAACTGGAATGTTATTGATTGGTCTATTTACTCTAAGTCCAGTGTTGGGATTCCGCAAAGTGACATAGCCCCTGCCCCTACCCTAGCACTATCACTACTAACCCCAAACTTTACCCTTAGGCCCTGGCCCTAGCCCTAGTAGGGCTAGGGGCCCTAGACTAGAGTCTGAGTCCATGTAGTAGTGTTTAAGTCTCAGTCATTAGTGACTGGACATTAAACAATAAGAGTAAGAGTAATTCAGTAATTGAAAGACTAACTAAGATTAAATCTAAGAATAGGACTAGAGACAGAGTCAAGAGTGTAGTAAGAAGACAGACGTCTCAGATGAGTAAGATTAAAAAATAAATAAATACACAAATTAACTATATTATATTTTTAATGAATGGGGATCGACTATCCTTACCAATATTTTACCAAAGCTGTAACCTGCAGAGGATTAGGTTGATCAGGATATAATCGACGACATGCTGAATATATAGCTTCAAGTCCAGGTGGAGTGATAGGCACATTTCCTGGGGAATAAACACTGGAAACTCTTTCTCTGTCGTCCATCTTGGAAAACTTATTTAGCTGTTCTGCCCTACAAATTCCCTCCTACCTACATTATAATGAAATTTGACTAAATTTCTTTAAAAAAGATATAATTTTCAACTTTGAGTTTCAACATTTATTTATAATGGCACAACTAAACTTTCAACATATGAACAGAATCCAAGTTTCTGAATTTGAACGAAGAGAGTGCAGAAAATATTCATCATCAAACGATGGAACAGCCAAAACAAGCACTTACTGGGGCTGGGCCACCCAAGTCGAAAGTAGGGTGGGCCGTTTTTTTTGTTTTTTTTTGGGGGGGGGGGGGGTCGTTTCAGCATGCTAGAGCTTAGCTGGGGCTTCAAGGTGCACACTTTTGAGGGGCGCAATTAGTTTAATGAATAGAATTAAAATAATTTTTATGTACAATTTTTAAAGTCTTTTATATTAGAAGAGCCTTAATTTTTATTTTTAGGATTCAAAAAGGTATCTTTTTTTTTTTTTTTAAGCGTATACAGATACCAACTGATAGGTATAACCATTCAACCGTTTTTTTTTTGTTTTTTTTTAAACCTTTACGGAAGCACACTTAACAATGTAATTTATCTTTTTGGTTGTCCCACCCACACCCCTCCTCAGTGACTTAGCGAGTCTGTGTATCCCCAGTCCCCAGTGGGCGTCCTTGAGTTTGCCGCCCTAATAATAAAGAGACAAAATAATCGACCTATGCATATACGCTTCAATCTTTGTGGGTGATCCAAAAAGGAGGGAACAGGGGGGGGGGGGGGTTGCAGTCGACCCGAAACTCCGAGGTTTTACAATGACATGTTAATTCGAAATATTTGTAACAAGCCTATATAATTAAACTAGCTGAATACCCGTGCTTTGCTGTGATGTCTAAGGAAATTACAAATATAGTAAGATATAATTGGATCACCCTGAGAGGTGATGATGAATAGGGCCGACTCAAGGTAACGTAGAGTTACCAAATCATGAACTGGAAAAAACGGGACACGTCCAAGGAGGGTTATTTGGGGGGATACCCTCCAGTTAAAGAGGGGTTTGGGGGCTCCGCCGGAAACTGTTTATTGAAATATGTTCATTTTAACTATTTTGATACCTAGAAATCTTTTTTTTAAAATTTACCTTCACTTCATTCCACGCAGCGGAATCAAATTTGGTTTCTGCGCAGTTACGCTCACTCCCCCCCCCCTCCCCACCCTTCCACCTTGGCTTCAAGCCTCGTGTCTTTCGCTATAGACGTAAGATCTATGGCAGGGACACTGTTGTTTACGCAGCGTCGGCAGAGTGGTGGAGGGGGAACAGCGCAGCCATCACGCGAGCCCACATCACTACTGTCCCTGGCTACAAAAACAAAGCTAGTCAAAATATTACTTGAAGTTATATTATAAATTAGGAAGTTTTATTGATTTGAAATGTGTTTGTTTTTAAAAAGGGACATTTAGGCGTCCCGAGATACTTTTTTGGGACACCGGGTACGATCCCGTTTTTACGGGACGTTTGGTCATTCTAAGGTAACGGCAATTCGGGCAGTTGCCCGGGACACCATGTGCTTAGAACACCGTCAACGCTCTTCCAAAATAGGAAAAAGCATTGCATGTGGGCGCCATGAAAGAAAAATATTTTTAGTGAAAATATTTTGTTTGTCATACCGGTCCGGCATAAATCGTATGTTCGAGCACAGGAAAATGAGCCAAAAGTCGCTGCACACAAAGGCAACCGTTTCGTTTGTAGGTGCAACGAGTTCTCTCTTTTCCATGGCATCCGTTTCTCGTGACAGCGACATCAATTAGGCGGCTGTGGTAGGTTTGTCTGAGTATTGCTTATCGGTAGACCTCTTTTTCGGCGACGGCGACTTTGGTCGCTTGGCAGTGGCGGCAATAGGTGTTTGTAGACATGTCGATGATCAGGCGGCGACTGCGAATTTACTGCTTACCATAATTTGGAATAGAATTTTGAGGTGTGCAGAACAGTCCATATTCAGCGATCTAGTGAGACTAGTGCGTATAAACTCGGTGCGATCCCTCGAAATAATAGATTAAAGTAAATTAATTACAATCTGGATTTGTGTAATATATTCCACTCGGTAAGTAATTTAATTTTCTCTCTTTCCAATTATTTACCCTTACCAGAAAAGCAGAGAACCTTCTCAATACATGGAAGAGGAAAATCCTCAGAAAAATTATACGGCCCAGTGATGGAAAATGTTATCTGGAGTATAAGTACAAACCAAGAGCTATAACAATTGCACAAAGACCCACCCATGGTCGCAACAATTTAAAAGAATAAAAAAAAAGACACACTACGCTGGGCAGGATATATTGAAAGGATACCGGAATGTAGAGAAGCAAAAGTGATATACGAGGCAGAAACCTAGGGGCAGACGACTCACCAGTCGGCCAAGGCTGAGATAGATCGACGATGTAGAGGATTTACACCAGTTGGGGTTCGCGCTTGGAGGAGGAAGGCCATGGATCGTTCTGAATGGAAGGATGTGGTGGAACAGGCCAGGGCCCTACATGGGCTGTAGCGCCACTGATGATGATGATGAGATTGCAATAATTTAGTAATTTATTCACTATGTATACCTCAATCATAATCTCACAATTAGTTGAGATTTGCCGAATGACCATTAAAATAAGCCCGTTTGTCAGCTGCCATCTCCCTTTTCTATATGTAAAATAGAAAAATAGCTCTACCTCGCGAAAATGTGCATCTTGTATTTCTTTGTTTAATGCCATTCATATTATATACCGTTAATTGTTTTAAGCATCACTGCGATTACAAAATTATAAAGCTATTGATAAAGAACTTCATTCACAAGTGGAAAAAGAACGAGAACATTGGCATAGTTGGATACATAGCATTTTGAAACAAAATAAGAACTTAAACTAAGTTTTAAAAAAATGCATTTTAATTAACTTGCATTTCAATTTTCATCATAATCTAACCTATATTTTGAATATATTCCTAAATTAACAATTATTTTTCTGAAAATTTGAGCCATCATTGTGTGGCAGAAAAAGTTGAATATCTCAAAACCCCCAAAATGGAGAAACATCATTTTGAAAATCAACTCTTCATATAAGACCCCCATCTCCAATTCCCTCCGCCCCTCGTAAAAAAAAAATAAAAAATTAATAATTTTGCACTGAAGTAGCCTGAAATGACCAAAGTTTGAAACATGAAAAAGCATTTGTCTGTCTCGTTAGCGTATTTTTTGTTTTTATTTTTATATCACTTTTTATGTGTTTGGCACTGTAATTGAATATCCGCTATGCTAATTTTTCCAATGGTGCGCATCCAACAAGAATATTTATAAATTAAAGTAATTAAAGCAGTGGTTCTCAACCTTTCTAATGCCGAAACCCTTTAATACTGTTCCTCATGTTGTAGCGACCCACAACCTCAAAATTATTTTGGTTGATACTTTATAGCTGTAGATTATATGTGTTTCCGGTGGTCTTAGGCGACCCCTGGGAAAGGGCCGTGCGACCCCCAAAGGGGTCGCGACCCACAGGTTGAGAACCGCTGAATTAAAGTATCCAAGGTTAAATTATATAATAATAATAATAATAAGGGGTCTTATATAGCGCGGTACCCCAGCCTAGGGCTGGGCTCACCACGCTTTACATAAAATTTTATCAAAAGAGACATAATCATGACATTAAAATAAAATACATTTATGAAATAAAGAACAGAAAAAAAAATGTATATTCACCCACCCCAACACAAAAATTTTACAAGGCAAACCATGGAGGGCAGCCAGCAAAATCGTTTATCGGTCAGAGGAGGGGGAATCACTCAGGGTAGTATAATTTAAAAAGAAGTGTTTTGAGTCCAGTTTTGAAGGCCTGGGTGGTTGGTATATACGTATGTGTAGTGACAAAGAATTCCATTGTTTGGGGGCGCAGAAAGAGAAAGATCGTTCACCATATGTTTTAGTGTGTGTCTTGGAAACGGACAGAATACGCGTGTCTGCAGAGGAGCGAAGCCGTCGAAGGGGTGAATAGACATAAAGAAGTTCGGTTAGGTAGGAAGGGCAGGCATTTAAGAAAAAGTTGTGACAGAGAACAGACAACTTGTAGTCAATGCGTGCCTGTATAGGTAGCCAATGAAGGGAATGGAGTAGTGGAGTGACGTGATCACGTTTTTTTTCCCTTTAAAACTAGCCTAGCAGCTGAGTTTTGAACTTGCTGCAGTTTTTCTATGCAGTGTTTTGGTGAACCTGACAGAAGAGAGTTGCAATAGTCAAAACGAGAGAGAACAAGAGCACAGACTAGAGTTTTTGTAGCGCTAACTGTGAGGTAGTGGCGTATGGAGCTGATTTGACGGATAGTGGTGTATGCTGAACGACAAATGTGAGATATGTGTTTATCGAGAGACATGTTGTTAGAAAGAATATAACCAAGATTCCTAGCAGAGGGTGTAAACCGTACGTCAGAGCTACCTACTTGAAATGAAGAGGTAGGAAGAGTTGAGGTAGAGGATGATGTGTGATTGTGGATGAGGGGTGCTTCCGTTTTGTCATCATTAAGCTTCAACTTGCTGAGTGTCATCCATGACTTTACATCATCAATGCAACCCCGCAAAGTCTGGACAACGGATTCAACAAGAGATGGATGGGTATGCTTGTAAGATGTAGATACTTTTATCTTTCAATAACGTTGAATTATTACGTTATATTCGATCTCATGATCTCATTCAACGGCAAAATAAAAACTCGGTGATATCTCCAGAGGTCAGTGACGAGAAGCCAGGAGTGGTGGATGTGTAGTCACTTGCGATGAAGCGTACTGCGATACGTTGTATTCGCTCCATCTTGTCCACGTCTTGCTTTAGGTATGGGTCCCAGATGATCGCATCATACTCTAGTAGCGGACGGACGAGTGCGAGATAGGCATTTCGTTTGCGGGACGCTGGGCAGGGGCGCAGATTTCTTCGAATGAAACCAAGTATAACAAGGACCACCGGAATCAGTGGCCTGGGAATGCGGGTGCGGCACTTAAAAAAAAAAAAAAAATTTTATGGAGGGGCGGCAGAGGACTACAATAAACACAAAAGTCCGTTTGATGAAGATTATATAAAACATGATCTAGGGGCGCAGATTTCTTCGAATGAAAACAAGTATAACAAGGACCACCGGAATCAGGGGCCTGGGAATGCGGGTGCGGCACTTAAAAAAAAAAAAAAAATTTTATGGAGGGGCGGCAGAGGACTACAATTAACACAACAGTCCGTTTGATGCAGATTATATGAAACGGCAAGAAGATGACGGCAGCACATCTGATGCAATGAGATGAACTATCTTCAAAAGATAAATTCACAATACAATTATTTATTACTATATTAATTTTAGATATATTTGAATATAATTTAAGAAGAAGTGGTACTGTGTGACATTTCAAAATCTTCGTCATCTCTTGCTGATCTGGAGATTTTTAATGTTATATTTGAAGGCAATGAAGGGATCAAACTTTTTTTTTGTGTGACGTTAGTGAGGAGGTGTGGGGGGGGGGGAATAGGGCAAAATAGCGTGACATCATTTATAGATTGTCCATTTTAGAATACTTTATATTAACTTCGCTTTTGATCGTGGCTGGCTGGGTGGCGGACGGGCAAAATCTTCAGACGGCTAAGTGACCCACTTCCCGTCAACTTATCGAGCTGAAACTTGGTGCATAGACTCGTTGCCGATGACAACACATTCTATCAAATTTTAACCCCATCCCCCCAAAAAATAAAATAAAAATGTTTTGCCTGGTTTTTAAGGGGAAGAGGAAGGAAATATAATGACTCTAAGTCTAAGTTCACGAAATAAAATTCCCGAAAAGTGCGCTAAAAGATTTTTTTTTTAAATCGCAAGTGCGTGAAATAGTTTAGTTGGTGAAATTAAATAAACAGTGTACAAGCGTGTGGGTCATTAGAATATCATAGTTTCAAAAAGTGCGGTTGCGAGTCTTGGGGGGGGGGGGCGGGGGGGGGCACTACATTGGGATTCTTATAAAGTGCCTTACTTGTATGAAATGTATGCATGTTTTGACAAATTTTCAGCCCCACGCCCACTGCTCGATAGGCCCTATTTTATTTTTTAAAGGATTTATAAGAAAAACTTAGTTTCTAGATGTTATTAAATTACATTATGTTTTAAAAAAAAAAGTTAATTTAAACATTAAGTTAAGAATTTATTTTGTTGCACCCTTGTAGGATCATTGGGGCACCCAAGGTTCAGCAAGCACCCCGGTTGATATGCAATTTTCAAAGTAATCAAAGTTTCAAACCACAGTCTGACTGTAGTTGTATTAAACCATAAAACTGAATGACCGCATCACTGTAGGCTGTAGGACTGTAACGGTATGGCAAGCCTATCTTATAACATCATGGGTATATCGACATCATTTGCGATGTAATTTAACGAAATAACAATTTAAAAATGCATGTATAAATTATGCGTGTTCTGCAAGCAATCTATAGAGATTCCCGGCCAATTCTATCATTTATACATTTTCAAAATATTAAAGTAAATATATAAAACGAAACAAAATGTAATTCTATTACATCCGGGAAATAATGATTAAATTTATGCTGGAGAGTTCTACTTCCAGGGAATAGAAGGGAGCTCATTTCCTAGTTAGCCGGAGTGTCACAATCAGAAATGGATTATGATGTCATAGCAAATCAGCCTGTAGTAATTGACAATGTACGTACTCTATATCTCATCATCTTAAATGCTGTCAACATCACATTATTGTGCATGTTCCTTTTTTTTGTCTTTCTTCAAACCTTTGCATTTACTTTGTTATATCATTTTTTTTTCCATGACCAGTCCATTCACACCTGTCGCCGTCGCAAATAATATCGATTCTTTTCTCACATTCAGTGACATTCTAATGATTTATTATGAATAAATCTGCCATTCTAATCCTACTAGCACTAGACGTTGTAATGTAACTAGACTTTCCACAGTCACTGCTATCAAATCAATCTGTTATCTGTTTAAAAAAAAATAAATTTCCTTGATTTATAATTACTTCATCAACAATATTCAGTTATTTTGTTAGTGTGTGATTATGATGAAAGATGACTCACCAAGTCACTTTTTAAGAGGGAAAAAAAAAAAGCTATACTCAGCCCTTAAATAAATAAATTAATGAATAACCGAAACGTTAGCCTATCCACAATAAATGCCCTATATTGTAATTGTAAGTGAACTAAGTCTAAGTTCTAAGTTTAACTCTATACTGATACTGGATACTAATACTAAGTGAAAGTGATCTAAGTTTAGCCTATGAGTACTAAGTCAAGTAAGTAGGCAGTAGGGTCAAGGATCTATGACCTGGGTCTGGGTAGTTACTAGCATAGGCATAGTCTGCCATGCCCATAGTAAGAAGAGCATGTTGCCTAAGGACTGGGGCCAAATGAGTAGGCCTAGCCTAATATAGTAATTTTGCCTGTGAAATAAGGCCTCGTCATTTAGTTTATTTCATATTACTATGATTACTCAGGGAAGAAAGTTTGGAAATGGAAAAAGTTTCCTAGTAAATGAGTAGGCTAATAAAATTACCAGTTTCAGTTTTTTAAGAAATAATACACATTGTAATCAATGCCTTTAATTCATCATTTTAGGGTTCAGGTGTCATTAAAGCAGGCTTTGCTGGGGATCAAGTGCCCAAGTATATATTTCCTAACTAGTAAGTGAAATGTCACATGGTTAATGTCAATGTGTCTGTAATGTATTGTCTTAAGCCAAATGAACATGTTCAACTAACTTAATGAACTAAATTACAAATACCAGTACAAGTCATAAAGAAATCAGTTCATAGATTTGCTTGCCTTATCACTGATTCCTGGGTGTTCTCATACGCAGACTAATTTGTCTAACTTTCGAGTGGGTTGGAGTGAATATAATTTACTACCTACTGAGTTCTTAACTGTTGGCCTTGTATAGGGATTCCTGGTTCCCTCTTGTATTTTAGTGGCTGGGTCATACAAAATTGTAAAATAATTAAAAGGGTTTAACAATTCTACAATAGTACTTAAGTTTGTAGAGCCAGATAGCAACACTTTAGTATGGTGCCACTTTTAAAGAAATGTTTAGTTTGCTTCCTTATTACTTTTTGTAAATTTATAATATTAAGAAAATTGAAAAGAAAATTCAATGAAACTATGAAAAATACAGTCAGATCTTGTATATGTATTTTTGTCCATCTTCTTTAAATTTACACATTTATTAAGTGTTAGTTAAGCAACTATTGGTATTACCCCTTGGCCTAATAATCACTGTTTTTTTTAAATCAAGCATTGGAAGACCCAAACATGTTAGAATTATGGCTGGGGCCCTTGAAGGGGATATATTTCTTGGACCAGAAGCAGAGGTAAAAATATCTTAGCTTTTTATATTAATTATATATATAGAGCAATATAATGAAGTTTAACGATATATTTACTCTTATATTTTTTCCACATATAGATTTATAAAAGATATGCATTTGTACTTGATTAATCTGTATAATAATTTAAAATAAGTCTATGATAGTATTTATATATAATTAAGGATTTGTAAGTAGATTAAACACATCACCATTTAAAAACTATTGTTTAATATTTTAAACGAAATTATTACATTCTCTAAAAAATAGCATTTATTACTAACTTATAGGAGCATAGAGGATTGTTGTCTATTCGATATCCCATGGAACATGGAATTGTGAAAGACTGGAATGACATGGAACAAATATGGCAGTACATTTATTCAAAAGATCAACTACAGACCATCTCAGAAGAAGTAAGAACCAATAAGTTAATAAGTATGGGAAAAATTATGGGCCTTTAAATAGAATTTATTGAGCTTATGTAAAAAATTAAACAATTGAACTGGTCATTTTGTAAAATAACTGACTCTCAAGGTTAATAGTAAATTGAAAAATAATCCAAAAATATTTATCTATAATTGAAATTTAGAGATGGTGATTACAAAATGAGCTGTTGATTTTGCACACCAGAAGGAAGCATTTAAGTTTAAGTGGCTAAATTTGGATAATAGCGGTGTATGGATATGATAAGTAAAAGAGTAAAAAGATACTGAGCACACCTATGATGATAATAATACAAATTTTAAAAATTATATTTCTTTAGCATCCAGTTTTGCTGACAGAGGCTCCTTTGAATCCTCAAAGAAACAGAGAAAAAGCCGCTGAAATATTTTTTGAGACATTCAATGTTCCAGCATTATTTATTTCAATGCAGGCAGTTCTGAGTTTGTAAGTTATTAAGAAAATTTAAAAAATAGAGCATAAAAGTGAAATTTTTAGTTTTCTTTTTCATCCCTACAAGGAGCACTTTGTATGTAAAAACATGCCAGATAAGAGGAAAAGAGGGTAAATTAACAAGTGTAGATTATAAAATTCTCCCTCTAAGTTTCATTTAACAGACTCAATTGCCTTTTATTTGTGTGCAATTGAAAGGATCAGATAACATTAATGTTATTGACAAGAGAAAAAAATAATTACAATTTTACATGCTGTTATTTATATCAAATGATAACAGTAATAGTAGAATGAAATTAAGAAGCCCTTTAATTCATAAAGTAATTTATTAAAATATTCTGAATAAATAAAGCAAATTCAAGGTGCACATGAAAAAAGTAGCAAGTATGTTAATAACTAAAATATGCAATTTTTTTTCAGTAACTTTATTCATCTAAGAAAAAAGGTGTTTCTGTTCCAGATATGCTACAGGCCGTACAACAGGTGTAGTTTTAGATTCTGGTGATGGAGTTACACATGCTGTTCCTATATATGAAGGATTTGCCATGCCACATAGCATAATGAGAGTTGACATTGCAGGAAGGGATGTTACAAGATATTTGCAATTGCTTCTGAGGAAAGAAGGCTTTGACTTCCATACCTCTGCTGAGTTTGAAGTAGTGAGACAGTTGAAAGAGGTAATAAATGTTATCTTGGACATTTAGAATGGCATCATTGTATTTGAAAACATGGTAAACAACAATAGTAATTATAAAATTTAGCATAAAAATTGGATTTGTATAAATTTTCTTCTCATTTTTATAGAGGGTGTGCTACTTGTCCATCAATCCTCTCAGGGAAGAAAGTGTGGAAATGGAAAAGGTTCAGTATGCCCTGCCTGATGGAAATGTAGTGGAAGTAAGTATGTGTACATTTCTTCAGAACAAAAATGTTTGCTTTTAAATCTATATAAAATTTGAACTATGATGGTTGTCACACTCAGACTATGTGCTGTAGTTCTGTTACGATTTGTATTGTTGTGTTATGTGAACAAATGAGAAATGTAGTGGAAGTAAGTATGTGTACATTTCTTCAGAACAAAAATGTTTGCTTTTAAATCTATATAAAATTTGAACTATGATGGTTGTCACACTCAGACTATGTGCTGTAGTTGTGTTACGATTTGTTTTGTTGTGTTATGTGAACAAATGAGAGTATTTTTCTACGTGAATGAACTAGAGTAGTTTTCATCTTATATCATGATTGAAGTTAGTCACTTAGGACCATGCATTGGCTTGGTAACTCTGCCGTAAAAGCTGTCTACATTTTGTGAGCCTGACATTAGAGTATATTAAATACATTTGTGGTGATAGGAGTGAAGTTACACTTTTTAAAAATATTATTTTTTGTATAGGATGTGTAGGATTTTAGAACACTTATTTTTCTATCCAGAATTACTTCAGAATTTTAATCTGGACTGCATGCTCAGCCAATTAAAAAGGGCTTCTTAACTTTTAAATGTCTCAAGGTTATTTTTGTATCCGGAAATTTGATCGAAAGAAATTTCGTAGACCGGTAAATTGATAAACAGTAATTTGATCGAACAGAAATTTGGTCAAATCTTTTTTTCTTCAGTTTTTACATTAAAATTTTGCTTCAAAATTTTTTTTAAACGCATTATTTTGTTTAACTATGTAGCAAAGTGCGTTCAAAAAGAAATTTGACGAAAATTTTAACATATGAACTGAAAAAAAGATTCAACCTAATTTCCGTTCAATCAAATTACCGTCGATCAATTTACTGTCTACGAAATTTCTTTCGATCAAATTTCCGGTAACCAGTTATTTTAGCTTCTTACTATACATTAACCTTGTAGGGGCTAGGAGAAAGAAAAAGAAGTCTTAGACTTGTCTCATGTGGCCATAAAAAAGTGGACCTACTCCAAGGCAAAGTTCTATCTGCCATAATGTATCTTTTCTGCAGCTTATAATATAAATTATTCATGGTGAGGAGTGGTATTGAAAGTGGTTTCCAGCCGTGGTGATGAAGTATTTGTATTAGATATTAAAAGGCATAATATGCAAAGTGAATATAAATTATAAAAAAACACACAACACAATTTTATTTAAGATAAGATTCTTTTTATGGATCCAAATAAATGGAGATGTCTTTTTGTACATGTTCATTTTCACCTTATTAAATAAAAACAGAGACAGTAAACATTCTGATTAAGACGATTTTAAACTCCGACAATTTGACATATTACAAGACGTTTCTAAAGTATTTCTCAAGGGCAAAAAAAAAAAAAACAGACCATGAAAATATATGAAAAAACTGAAATATGTAAAATTATATGATATGAAAAATATTCTTTTATAGATTATTTAAACTCCGACAATTTGAAAAATTACAAAACGTTTTTAAAGGATTTCCAAAGGGCAAAAAAAAAAAAAACAGACCATGAAAATATATGAAAAAACTGAAATATGTAAAATTATATGATATGAAAAATATTCTTTTATAGATTGGACCTGCAAGGTTTCGAGCGCCGGAGCTCCTGTTCAGGCCTGATCTAATAGGAGATGAGTGTGAAGGCATTCATGAGGTCTTGTCATGTTCCATACAAAAGTCAGACTTAGACTTGAGGAAAACATTGTATTCAAACATTGTGCTTAGTGGTGGTTCAACTCTTTTTAAAGGTATTAATTAGTTACGGTACCAAAATGGAATTTAGTGGCCTCAGTTATACATATTATATGTAAGAGTTATTCATGCGGTTTTGCTAATTGTGCCTTGATTAATAGCCATTTTCTTGAACAGTCATGTCATACTTTTCTTTCCCCAAAACACCACCTCCCCTAAAGAATATTCTTTTTATTCGTACTATATATTATTATTATACTAACCAATTTATTGTTAGATTTTGTGTTCCGGTTTATAAATAATATACTTAGTATTAATGTCATGAAATTATACTTGTGCAAACTTATACAAGTTATTGAGCATAGCTAAAAATTTAAAAAAAGTAAGGAGATCCAATCAACAATTGCAGTGTTGCTTACTCATCTTAACGACCGGTACTTTCTACTAAATGGCTCTTTGCTTCTAAAAATTACCACAATTTAATGCTAATATTTCTATCCACCAAGTTTTTTTTTACAATCCTATTAATGTATGCTAATGTCAACTTACCTAATTATGATCCAGCTGTGATTATGGCACCTTGTATATCTCAATATCAATGCAATTATAAATAAAATGTGAAATAATAAAAAAAAAACTGTTTGAGCAGTGCTAATAATAAACTGAGCATTAAGCCAAAAAAAGAAAGAAAAAGAATGCGATCTGCTAAAATATGTAAGTCAAAATGACTATTTTGGCTTTTGGGCAAGGGGTATTTTTGTCAAATTAAAATCAGGCGGAATTTGCAGACAAATTGCACCATTTGTTATGTGCTTTAAGTGCTAATATTTACTTGGTTCAATAGATAAGCAATAATTGATCTCTTTTGCCCAGGCTTTGGTGACAGACTTCTAAGTGAGGTGAAGAAACTATCTCCAAGAGATGTAAAATTAAGGGTAAGCAGAATTTATTTTCTCTGCCTTCTTCCCTTCTAATTTGGTCAATTTTAACTTTGTATCTAAAACATTTGTAAAAGTGTCTGCTATCCTAATCGGATCACTGCTCAAAATTTATTACTCAGGACTTAATAAACAAGGAAATGTACAATTTTTATATATTTATAAACAACTCAGTTTTGATTTTTAACTTTTATAGATATCAGCACCACAGGAAAGGCTTTATTCAACATGGATTGGGTAAGAGCACTTTTTTTTTTCTGAAATCTAAACATGCATGCTGGGTTTTGAATGGAATAATTGGAATTCTATATTAATTTGCTCTAACAGTTTCTTAGTGTTGTGAAGATACCATCATAACCTTAAAAAAATTATTAGATTTTATTTTATAATGTTGAATATTACAACCCAAATTATTATGGCATTTAAAATTATTTGTTTTCCAGAGGGTCTATTCTTGCTTCCTTGGATACTTTCCGTAAAATGTGGGTGTCAAAGAGGGAATATCATGAGGATGGTGTCAAGGCCCTACACAGGAAGACGTTTTAGATTCATTTAATGTATTTTAAAATTTTGCATATACAATAATTAAAGTTCTCAAGTTGAGAAAAGAAAATTACTCAAAATGAGATGGAACTGAAAGTTAAATTAAAGTACCATTCAGGGAGTAGAAATTTCACAGTGCTTGTTATACTTTAAACTTTAAAGTTATCTAAACAAGTAAACCAGTTGCATTTTTTTTTCTTCCTTTTCTCATGGTCAAGCCTACTAAATAAAATATACATAAAATACCCAAAACCAAGGCCACATTTTAAATATATGGGTACATAATAATGTTTTATCATTTCAAATAGTCTTTTTAACAAAAATGAGAACTTTTGGCCCTTTGAGCTCTTAACTGTCAGAAGATTTATGTATGGTATTTCCTGAAAGGTCTCAATTTTGGGCATATGCTGTTTCAAGAACATCATGGTAAAAGAGATAATGTTGATTATCCAACATAAAGAAGTAGTTGAAATTACTTATTTTAGCTGCCCCATACAAAATACAACTAGTGTTAACATTACTTCTCAGATTGATTTTTTTTCTGTATCAGAAATGAATTACAAACATTCTCCAAGTTTAGATACTTCATTAATGTGATCAGGTAAAAGAATAAGAAGTTTAAGATGGGTTGCCCTCAAAAAGTTCAGGATAATTTTTAGAAATAGTTTTTTTTAATAAACCACGAAAACTTTATTAAATTTATTTATTTAATGGTAAAAATAATAGTATGGGGGCTACTACTGAAGTGCCCAAGCAAGCCAGTCACATGTACTGGAATATGGTTCTATTATGCCACACAGACATACCTATAAAATTGTATTAAAATAAGTGCCCATGCTTTGTTCATACGTTTTATTTACTGGAAAATAAATTTAACTAAGTAATTTTGATTTTAAATCTTGCTGTATTAAAGGGGTTAAGTGTTGTGGACAGTTTAATTGCAGCTAAAAAATACATGCAAAGTATGTAAGTAAGAGATGAAGGGACTTTTTCAAAATCTTAATGCCCTTTTGGTACTTAAATATTAAACTCAATTCTATTAAAAAATCAGTTTGCTGAAAGCAGCAAGATTCCATTGTTACAATTTATCTGTGACCAATATTACTCTCATAGACCTCTAAACTATGAGCATTTTATGATACCCTTTTCTTTAGAGTTTTATTGTGAATGTATCTGTAGTACCTTAATTTGAATTAAGTAGAACCCCTGAAATCTCATCCTTGTAATCGACTATATTGTGAGCTCTGGGTTGATGGTGATCTTTATGACTTATTTTGAGGCTTCTTAAGTGTCTTTCGTTGCACATTTTATGTACCGGTATTCACCTACTGTAAGTGAAAGTCAAAGCTTATGTAAGTGTAAAAAAAAAAGAAAACAAGATAATATGAGGAAATATTTTCTGCTGGATAGAAAAGTTTATTGAGTAAAATATATTTTGTCTTTGCAAAGTTATGTCTATTTGGTGTTTTAATTGTGTTGAGCAGTTGTTAGTCATGATTGATACTGAAACTTACACAGCCTGTACTGATTATTTTTGGCTTAGAATTTTCTGCATCTAGTCTTGTCTTGAAATTTGTACTCTCTGGGTTTCAAATTTATACATGTAATGCATTCTCAAAGTATTTTTTAAAAATATTATAAAAAAATTATTCGGTAATGATTTTCCTTTTTTTAAAATTTTGAGATTTAAAACTATGTGTAAAATGAATTTTTAGGCTGTGAATGTTAAGAGATTTGTATTTGTCACATCTTGAGCTGAAAAAAAGAAAACTTGAATAAAATAATATGACATTGTTGTACTTGTGATGTAGTCTTTTATTTGGTGTTCATGACTCGGATAATACTAATGCAGTTTTTTTAAATTATGTAGTTAACCCCTTTTTTTAAATGCCTGTCTTTTGCTGTTTAAAACAAAATTGTTGTATGTTCTAGTGCAATATAGGAAAATTTATGTAATCTTCATTACATAATTTTAAATAAATTATTGATAATTACTATGTTTAGTGGTGTTAAAGCTACATGTACTCAAAAAATGAGTTCATTGATGCTTTGACCCAAATCTTTTAAAATCTACTCGAAATTTACAATAAGTAAGGAGATGTAAAAAATGGCAAAATATCTAGGCAGTTCTTTTTAAAAATATTTATTTGAAGATCAATGAACTAGAAGGTGCAGGGTCACAGTTTAATGCTGTCTTCCAATTTAATCTTAAACATTTTGAATACATCATGCTTTTAGCTATCAATTTTTTGAAATCCTGAAAGAACTTTGGGAATTGGGCTTACAGTTGCTGTCTTTATCAGACAATCAAAACAAAATATTGCAATTTGTTTTGTCTCTAGGAGAAGACTGCATGTGTTTGTTAATATTTCTTTTGCTTGTGTCGCAATAATTTCTTATTACTTTGTAAATAATAAACTTAAAAAAAACAAACCCAGAAAGCTTTCATTGTTTTTTATATTATTTTTATGCTTCAAAAGTTAATATAGATGCTTGTAAAACTGTCACAATTTCTTACACAAGTTAAATTTTCTTTCATTTCAAATCTGCATATAAAAACAACAAACATTTTCATGCAAATAACAGTTAAAATAATGATAGGACAGGTTACACCATTGTAAATCATAACATATAATATCAGCTATAATTACTATAGCAGATCTCATCGTATCCTTATTGTTACTCTCTCTAATTGTGTTGGCTCGTTAAATATTTTTTACTGAGGACAGAAAGACTTAATAACGTGACAAACATGATTAAAACATCATATGGCCTTGAAAATGATTGTACTAATATTAATGTAAAGAAAAAAAAAGTATCAGTAGGACGATATTATGATTTAACTGATTTAATTTATTGTATTGTCTGCTGAAAAATGAATCTAGCCAAAATGTCCATTTAATTGCATTTTTTATTTAAGCCCTAACATATCTTACACTATTTCTTTGAGAATTCCTAGTAGTTACAAATTAAATATACCAGTGTTTTTTATAATATATATAATATACCCACCTGTAAATGCAAGTGCATATCTCTTTAACTTAGCCACTCAAATGACGGATGAAAAAATTTAAATTAAACTTTTTAAAAACTTTTATTAATTTTTATTGATGCACATGTGCAAGGATTTGGCATTGTCAATAAAATTGAAATGCATTTTTAGTTTCAATTTGGCACAGAATTTTCAAATATTTTAATATATCGTGATAAAATTGCATTTTCCAGTAATTCATTTTAAATATACTTATCAAGGATATTAGGGAACCCTAGATCTTTAATAAAAAATGGCAAAAATAATTTTGAATAACTTGGATTCACACATTTAGAGGTTAACTATAATATGTAATTAGATTTTTATTAATACTCCATATTTTCACATGACGTTATGAAGAAGTTCTTAATATAAAAGCTTGATGCTTCAGTGAGTGGTAGAGGAAATGAACTATACAATATTACAATTACAGCAAACCTAAATGAGTAATTGCATCATCTCAACTACAAATGAATAATCTTTATTTGTTTGTGGAATAGTCTTTACTCCACTTCTAACACAGTGGTTAGTACAAATATATGCACAAAGTTAACTGTTAAATAGTTTTAATGTGGCATTCCATTAACAAAGGTAGGTTGTAAATTTCAAGTTTCATACTAACGTGTGTAACCTTGTATTACATTCTCATACTTCAAATGCCTCAATACCATGTTGCTTGGATACGAAACTTTGTCTCTATCCACTCTGTCACTTTTTTAAACCATTTATTGTCACAACAAGCTTTCTTGATCCTTAAAAGAAATGAAAGTTATTGTTGATCAGTTTTCTCTGTTCAAATAAAATGATGACTCATTGAAACTTAAATTCCCTTCAGCTAGTTCACAATTTCTAACAACAGTTCATAAAACAATAAATGTCCACTATACCTCCACTGTCTCTGTGCTCACATAACCAAACACCTTGCCAGGTCCCCAAGTTAAACTGTCCATTTGTAATAGGAACGCTCACACTGCTTCCCATAATCGCAGCTTTTGCATGCGCTGGCTGCAGTAAAAAAAAACAGTAGGAATAAGTAACATAATAAATTAAACAACCCCTAAAAACAAAGTTTTTTTGTATAAATCCTTTATAAAATGTAATATCAAGCAATGGGGGTGGGGATAAAAATTTGACAAAACATGCGTTTAAGTAATGCGCTTAATATGAATCCCAATTAGTGCCCCCCCCCCTCCCCCAAGGCTTGCAAATGCACATTTTTTTATGCCACTGAACTATATATATTAATATTCTAATGACCCACCCACTTTTACATAGCAGATTAAATTCACCAGCTATTTCAGAAAAAACAAAAGAAAATATTATGCACCAAACGCACTTGGATTTTGTTATATTTAAGAATCTCATTAGCACAGTTATCAGGAATTTCATTTTATCTTCCCCTTAAAAAGCAGGAAAAATGGAATTTTGGGGGCTGGGCATGAAATTTTTTTAGAATGTGTTGTCATTGGCAAAGAGTCTATGTATCAAGTTTCATTCAGCTCGATAGCTTGATGGAAAGTGGGCCAAAGATTTTGCCACCCAGCCACTAACAAAAGCGGAGTTAATATAAAGGTTTTAAAAATAGGAATAACCTTTGTTGCTTGTACAGATAATGAGAACATAAACATTGAATCCATTTTTCAAAGAATATTAAACTGATCTTTTTATAAATCATAGCATGAATAAAGACTTAAACCAAATGTATAAAAAAAATTATTTTTAAATAACAGGTCTTTTTTGTGTATTAACTTGTTTTGTTTTACTTTAGGCCCTCTTATTAACTCAAATTCAAATAATAAACCTACCATGTCATCTGGGCCTTCCAAAGTATGCTTGTAGTTCAGGTTCTGAAAAAAAAAGATGACAAGAGTATTGGTAATGAACACTATTAACATATAGGGAAGTTTCACACTAATAAAGTGTATTGACAGATCAAAGCCATAAGTATTAATCAGAATACATAAAAGCTTAGAAAAATCCTTACACTACCAAATTAAGAAGTGCAAGAGTACTGGGATTTTTAGGAAAATTATTTAAAAAGAGATATTTTCAGCTTCACAGAATGAAAATGACATTTTCAGAAGTAAACCCTCAATGACTTTGAAAAAATGGAGACACTCTTGTAAGAAAAATGTATTAAAATGATGAGCTGAAACAAAGGGCTAACCTTTTGATAATTTTTCGACTTTTTAAAACCATGTAAAGTAAATAAATAGTTGAAAAAGATATGTTTAGGTTTAAAAATAATAGACAAGAAAATTAAGTGGAAGCTTTGTTCAGTATTTTGATGGTGTTCACTGGACTATCACTATCTGACAGCTTTCTTCCTGTCTCACCTATATAACAAAAGTGACATCTAGGGCAAACAATTACATAGATCACATAATTTTGATAGGTATTCCACCTAAAACAATGCAATTGGTAAAACACTTCATATTACCCACAACTCTCAAATAAAAATTTTGATTTTAAAAATGAATAACATGTAAAATATTTTCCAGAAACATTTTAACAAAAATTTTGTACCTCAGGTGCAAGTTTATTTAAAACCATTTCCATGTCGGTTCTGAAAAAAATTAAATCAAAACATCTTGTATTAAAAGATACGACCTTTGCACATGTAAAATAAATTTAAAATTGTCCATTTAGAAAAAATATTAAAAGATAATCTACTCAAATAACTTTACTTACAATACAATTAGAGAATACTTACAAAACAGTAGGATCATAGTTCTGGAATATTAAAGAGTGAATAATTAGTGTGAATATTTACTAGCTGCGATTTGTGAAGTAAATAAAATACAACATATTTCTGTAAAGAAAATTCTGAACATATCATTTACATTGCCAATGCTTAAATAAAGAGTAAAAATCAAGCTTAAAATATTGATTTATGAAAACATGATGATTAATATAGCAAAATATCTAAGAAGATAATCATTTTAAGGCATTTGTTTTACTGTCCACCCAAACGTTAAGTCTAAAAGTTATTGGACTCTTTAGAGATAAAAAACCTTCTTCAAGAATATATTATTTGTGATGTGAGTTTCAATTTGGCTAACACAGTATAATAATACTACAGTAGGGTATTAAAATATCTTCACAACCACAAAAACTATGGTTGGCCAATGGAGAGCACCATATTTATTGTTAGTTCCAAGTAGTAGTTCAGAAAGCTTTACTATTCTAGTATCCCCATCTTCCCTGGGGGATGTATACAGCTGCTGCACTAATAAGTCAACATTTTAAGATATTTTAAAATAAATAAAATGTTTTGTGCCGTTAAACAATTTTTTCCTACACTTTTCTTAACTTTAAACAAAAAAAAGTTTATACTAAAAAACAAATTAAAAAACAATTCATGCCACTTTTTCTTGCAAACAAGATTTTAAAAAACTTGATAAAAAATATAGGTAAGCCTACAGTGGTACAAACAATAAATCCACAAACCTCATTTAAAATTATACTTGCAGATGTGTGTTTTACTGTAAAAGTAAAAGTAAGACAGGTAACATTGTTATTCTTATATTTTCACTGTAAGTTTCACTAGCACACCCTTTTACTTTATCTATACAATACTTATACATTTAATGATTTAAAATAACAGTCCCTGTATGTTTATAAAATGTGTATGTCCACTTAGCCTAAACTAACACTACTTTACTTAGCTAAGTTATGAAAAACCATGACGACATGAATCATGCCATGATAATAATTAATAATGGACAATCCAGGTGTGAGATAGATATACTAAATTTAAAAAATAGTGACTTCATGTATTATAAATTATAGTATTAGTTAGTATTATATTCAATTATGTATCATTATTAGTATTAGTATCAACTACTGACTGTATCTAAGACAATCTAGTATGTAGTCAATAGTGTAGTGTAGTGTATGAGATGGATAGTATCAATCACCACAGTCTCAGTATGACTCAGTTTTAGCTGAGTATCACTTCAGTATGAGTATGATGAGTAGGCTACTCGTCATCAGTAGCAGTAGTATGTGAGGTCGAGGTGTATGACAGTGACAGAGAAATAAGAACAAATAAGAAACCATTTAGCTCTAGGCTTCTAAACTTACTATGGATATTTGCAACGCCTACTTTTATTTTACTCAGCTCCTCTTTGCAGGCTTTGAGTATATCATCTGATATATAATGACAACCTCTTCTTTTTGCCTGAATAGTAATTTCTCTCTGATACCATACTGTAACTCCTTCCCCTCCAGTCGCCATGGTAAATATTAAGAGTTCAATCCCTTAACGGAAATTTCCGGTATGTAAGACTACTTGACAAAATAAAAGAAATGAAAAAAAAACAAAAAAAACAGAGGCGGTATTTATTATCATTTGAGTTTATGCATAAAGTTTTCACGGACGGATCGGCCAACACGAGAGAAAGAAATGTAGGTGCGCTAATCATATAACTACTCAGTTGGAGGGCCACCCAGGGCCGTCTTAAGAACATAGGGGGCCCTGGGCACAGCAATGCACTGGGGCCCCCAGCAACACAACACACCAGGGTCGTTGGGGGGGGGCAAAGTGGGGCACTCGCCCCATGCTAAAAAATTGGGGGGGGGGGTGTGTGCAAACAGTTGTTGCTCCCAACCCAACTCACCAAAAGGAATAAAATTGTAAATAAGAATAAACTTTCAATAAAGTTTAAAAAATAGGTTAATTCAACTCATTTATTCAAAAACAAAATCATTCCAATTCAATAATGGTTTTAAAACATCAGAAATACATTATAATTCATCTCAGATGATGATAAATTATCAGGTTATCCATTTTATTACTTAGATTCTGCCTCATGCCTCTTTTTTTCTTTTTATGATCAGTTTCTGCTGATACAGAGTCCAGAGCATCTTGTATTTTTTTCGAAACGTTGACGGTATCAAAATGTGCCGACCATCTTGTGTCAGACAGATGCTTTACGACAACGAGAGATTTTCCTAAGGAAGATACCAGAACATTCCATCGATGTGTAGAAGCTGAGAAAAGGGTATATAGGCGCTGAAGAAAGTCAAAGTCATCCAACTTGTAGACAACACTCTGCTGCTTTTAAGTCCACTAAGTTCAGACTGTGTCCAGCACAAGGGGCATACACGGCAAACTCGTTCAATTGACGCAGCCGTGCTTGCAATACAGTGTAGCGTCCATAGATATAAATTTAAAGCTTTGTTATACGACTGACCACGGCAAATTGAAGGCGGAGTTTTGTTCTCATTCAGGAAATCCAAAACATTGTCTGCTAGATCCGTTGATACAAAACAGTGTCTGTTAGATCCTTTGCTCCATTGGAAAATATGGAAATTAACTTGATAAAACGTTCCACAGACTTACATCCTCGAATGTACCGGACCGTAAATGTCAGTTGATCAATGTGAGAAATGTATGTAGTGGAATCATAACTTAATGAATAATACTTTGACTCTGTAATTTCTTCCAGAATAGGACAAAGGACATGTTGTCCCATTAGATCAATAAATTATTCTCAAATATTTGGTGACAGATTCCAGATATGATGTGTTACCCTTTCCAGCATTTCCATTATATTTTGAGATGCTCCTCCCCCAAAAAAAAAAAAAGAAAAAAAAATGATTACATTCGCTCAACAGCTCTAAAATACCAAAACAATTTCCATTGCTTACTGACCCAATAGTTTGACCCAAACCTAAATAAATTATTCTCAAATATTTGGTGACAGATTCCAGATATGATGTGTTACCCTTTCCAGCATTTCCATTATATTTTGAGATGCCCCCCCCCCAAAAAAAAAAAAAGAAAAAAAAATGATTACATTCGCTCAACAGCTCTAAAATACCAAAACAATTTCCATTGCTTACTGACCCAATAGTTTGACCCAAACCTCTGGAGGCAAGAAAGCCAACGACATAAACCCAACGAGTCAGAACTTTAGGCCAGAACTTCTGTTTTGACCTATGGTCTTTGATTAATAAAGGACCTAAACACCTAGCTTCTTTCAGTCGAAGCAAATATGCGGTCATATCCTTGCAATGCACTTCTCCGTTTTCATGCTCTACAATAATATTGTTATGTTTCCAATAATTGAATCCTGATATAGCAAAGGGAAATACTTTTTTTGCACAATAGACGACACGCAAAACAATACAAACAACATTGGTGTGGTGAATAGAGAAGCCATTCGAGTTTTACACACTCGCCATGCCGCAGGTCACGTTTGAACATATTTCTTGATAAATACCTTGTCTTAGTTCTTTCTTCTCCAGCTCTGCCTGAGTTTGAAAGGTTGCAGCCATGATTCTGACAAAATGGTGGCTCACGGCGAATCCAGTACTCAACTGTACAAGTGTTCTTAATATTCCATAGCCTGGGATCTGTGTGGTGAATCACACACTCTCGTTTTCTGACACAGCTTTGTGTGTTTCAGTTATTACAATTTCCCCAGCAGAGTAAATAGGTAATGAAATTGTCTGGAACTAGATGGCTGGAGCGAATAGAATATTCGTAATTCGTAATGCGTAATATTTCCTTTATTTTTTTCTGAAATAGTTGGTGAAATAAATCTGCGGTTCTGGTTCTGGTAATGTTTCGTTGCTGCATCCATGTACTGGCATTTTTGCAACGGTTGGGGGTATGATGTTGCTATACTAATAGCTCCTAGCTAATGCCAGGGCAGCCTGGAGGCTTTCGACTGATGTCGAGTTCACAGTTGTATCGTTCAGGTTGTTCCATACTATTATTGTTCGTGGAAAGAAAGTTTGTTGATACTGCACTGTTTTGCACTGAGGCACTTTGAAGCATTTGCTCTTGTTTCTGGTGTAATTGTTTATGGGAATGTCAGTGGTGAAATCAGTGTTCAGTGAGCGTTTTGCTCTGATCAGTCTACCCGGCTTCTGTGGGGGTGAGGTATGTGCCTGCTTGGATGGCCGGCACCAGTCCCATGATCACTTTATATAAGAATGTCTGGCGGAGTCCCTCTCGTCTGTCTTTAAGGGGAGGGATGTCAAATCTTTTTAAGAGGCCAGTGACGAAGCCAGGAAGATGGATTTGTAGTCGCGAGCGATAAAACGCACCGCGTTTCGTTGAATTGGCTCCATCGTGTCCACGTCTTGCTTAAGGTGTGGGTCCCAGATGATCGCATCATATTCCAGTAGTGGACGGACGAGTGCTAGATAGGCATTCAGTTTGCAGGAAGTTGGACAGTGGCGCAGATTTCTTCGGATGAAACCTAGGGTGGAGTTGGCTTTTTTTGAAATTTTGTTTATGGGGTGACCATTTTAGGTTATCGGAGAAGAGAATTCCAAGGTATGGACTATTGGATACTAGTTGGAGGATTGTCTCGTTTAGTGAGTAAATATGAGTTGATGTTTTTTTTCTTGAGATTGTCATAGCGTAGCATTTATTTTCATTAAATTTCATGCCCATGTGTTCGCCCAATTCAAAAGGCACTTCAACTCTGTTTGGAGGTGGTTGTGGTCATCGTTGCAGTTTATCTCTCTGTAGATGAGACAGTCGTCAGCGAACAGCCTCACTTGAGAATTTACTGTATCGGGTAGGTCGTTAATGTGGCAGAGAAAGAGAAGAGGGCCCGGCACTGTGCCTTGTGGAGCCCCTGAGTCTACGGTGGCTTTCGCTGATTTGACGCCATCTACCACCACTTGCATGGTACGTTGTGTTAGGAATGTTGTGAGCCAGGAGTGAAGGCTGCCGGTAATGCCGTAGTGGCGGAGCTTATGTAGAAGAAGCGGGTGTAAAAGCGGATGGGTCATTGGAATATGAATATAAAATAAAATAATAAAATGCATATAAATGATTTACACGAAACACTTTTTTTTTTAGACGGTTGTTTCGTTAAAACATTTGAAAAAGAATAGCAACTGTTGCAATGAACTGATTATAATTAGTGGAACATAGGGAATATTTCTATGCTTGATATATTTGATGATCGGTAAATTTAAGGCTAATATTATTGGAAGCCTACACTATTCGATTGTAAGTATCGTACTGTTACGATACTTGCCGTTCCAGATTAAAAGCAAAGGTTTACATGCCGTTCGCATATTTTTGATATTTTTGTTTAATTGTTGGGTAACTTTGTAAGTTTAAAGACTTTAATAACATGTTATTAAATTAACTTACATCATTACAAAAGCATATCATTTTAATATAGTACTTGCTAAGTATCAAACATCTGCATTCTGTTTTCCAATTATATTTCATCATAAAACATGAGTTTTAACGTAGGGATATGCGTTGATTATAAATTGTCTTTTGGCATTATGCTGAAAATATTTTAATAATTTACATTTTTATTAAAAATGCCTACATTTCCAGATTTAAACGTAGGGATATGCGTTGATTATAAATTGTCTTTTGGCATTATGCTTAAAATATTTTAATAATTTACATTTTTATTAAAAATGCCTACATTTCCAGATTTAAACGTAGGGATATGCGTTGATTATAAATTGTCTTTTGGCATTATGCTTAAAATATTTTAATAATTTACATTTTTATTAAAAATGCCTACATTTCCAGATTTAAACCCTATTGTCTCATGTAGGCCCCTATACATGACCAAACTCAAAAAAAAAAAAAAAGATACATTTGTTAAATAGAATGAGATCATTTGTGGAATTTACAAATACTTAGAAGTTAATCTATTTCCGCTCTTGCTTGGTATTTTCTCCACTTATTAGGTAGCTAAACAAATTAACAACTGGATGTTTTTGAAAACAAAATCACAAACAATCTCACGGAACAAAGATGTGTTCATTTGCGCTTAGCCTTTCAATCGAACAGAGCTTTCAGTGATTGGCCCGTCAAACAATTTGTCAACACATACAGCTGCTAGACTAAAACCATTTAACCCATAGTTAATATATTTATGTGGATTTATATTTCAGCTATTCACACCGGTGGCGTAGCTAGGATTAGTTCCACACTGGGTGACCCAAGTTTTTGCCTTCGACACCCCACCCAGTTACCCCCCTCCTCCCCTCCCTGAAAAACTCCGTAGTTGGTCTACAATGCCTATATAGATGGTGGTATTTCTTTGTTTTTTTTACATTTCGGCTCCTGACCATCCGGAATGGGCAAAAGGTAATACATTGTTTTTCTGCCATCCTGTCGGATACGACTTTTCAGGGAAGTATTTATTTTTATATATTGTGATACTCGTCTGTTGGCTGACGAAGACATCTTATCGATACATTCGTTGTTTTCCTGCGTCCTTTGTTTCCGGGAATAGGGATATCCCATAAAGCTGTACCACAATTTTTTGAGGGGGTGGGGCATGGAGAGGTGTGGGTCGGAAGCACTGGTCTAATCCAAACAAATGCATACATAAAAGATTAGGTTAAAGTGATAGCATTGTGTAATTCCTTAGGGGCCGTCCATAAAGTACGCCACGCTATATTTGATCATTTTTACCCCCCTCCCCTGTCACAAACTATCACACACACTTTCGAACAAAATTTTAAAAAATTAACTCCTAATTAAAATTTAATCTAAAACACACTTCACTATTTAAATATAAAATTTCCACTTAAAAGAACTATCACATTATTAAAATTACTTGAATAGTAGAATAGTTAATTGTCAATAGTTGTCACAGTTATTCATTGAAGCAGTAACTCAATCTAGATTGAATTTGAAAACAAAAATTGCAAATATTAGACTAGACAGTTATATAATACACATCATTTATCTGCTGCCTTTTCATTTACAAAAGGTGAGGTCAAGTTTTAGATAATTTCCGATTATGCAATCTTATTACACAGGATAAGAAGTAAATTAGCAAACTTGACCTCACTCAGTGATTAAATAATAACAAGGAAACAAAAAACAATTTTGACTAAAAAAAGACTAGATTGACAAATTATGTGACAAACTCTTGTGCTATATTGAATCTGTTTATTATGGGCCTTTGAATTATGTTTAATTAAAAAATATTCACTGGACATCATCCATCATTGGTGAAGTGAAGTGTTATCCATAGTTACGACTGGCGTCAATCTTTCACCATCATCGTTTCCTGGAAGGATAATTGCAGACAGATCCACTTCATCCTCATCTAGCCACTCAACATTCTCTGAATGTGCATTCTCTCTTCTGGCAATAACTGTCATGAGTTCTCTTTGCCTTCTAGCAGCGATTCTCAAAGAACGGATGCGTTTTATCTGAGTTGATTCTGGAAAGTTTGGGTTGGCACATTCTCCCGAGCCCGAGCTCTGTGTTGTCCTGCATGTTCCTTTGACATTGTTTGTGAGGCAAATTATAAGTGACATTACTTTGCAAATTCGATCAAGTCAGCTCGCCTGCAAAGATGGACAATAAAGATCATATAGTTTTTACTTTGAAAACTCCTGTTGATCTCGGCAAGGCTATACATAAAACAAGGCTTCGAAACAGCATACTAGCGCTCCTAGCGAGGGGAATCGTGAACAACACATTCAGGAGATACGCATTTCATGCTATTTTGACATAAAACTAATTCAAATGTTTCACAAAATTTTTGAAAATTATTTTTAAGCTATTAAATTCTACTAAAAAAATAAAAAAATAAATTAGAAATAAAATTAAAAATAAATAAATGTGTGACGTCACTCATGGCCTGGACCCCCCCCCCTTGTCACAAACTGTCACACTTTCTTAAACCCCATCCCCCCTCTGGAGCGTGACGTATTTTATGGACGGCCCCTTGCCTGTACTTCTATCGTAAATATTTTTGTTCTCCGTTAACATTAAAATTAGTTTAAAATAAAATGTTATGCTGGTGGATGCTTATCATAATCGAACATTTCAAAATCAGGTTTGAATCTTTCTTTTATGGCTAAAATGTGGGCACGTGATACATTCTTATATGCGTCTACAAGATATTGCCGTCTCTGCTTCGAGGCTTCGGCTCTGCTCATGCCCTGACTCCGTACAGTTTGTAAAACATGGTCGAGAAACGTCTCTTCGTTGTAGACGGGCAAGTTTTCGGGAAATCCCAACGTCGAACGGATGTGGCCGTTACTCTGAAAGACGCGCCACATTCTACGACAGAGGTCCTTCTCGGTAAAACACTGACTTAGCTTGAACTCCGTGTAATACCAGAAGTAGTTTGAGATGATCGATTTGAGCTCTAGCTCGGTGTAATTTGTAAAGCTGTAGTTATCCAGTAAGCTTCCCATTCGCCCTTTGTCTAATATAAATTTGGAATCTCGAAAAAACGTTTCCACCTTGCCGATGTACTGCGGTCGGAACTCACAAGGATTGCACACCACCGCCGCGGGAAACATGTGACCGTCGCTTGACGTCACTGCAAAAGCCAGGAATTCCGGAAATGTAATATTCAGGAGACAAAGATTACGGGAAATCTCGAGACGATTCCAGAAATCGGGTAAATAGTATTTATCTAGGTAAACGCTCCAAAGACGAGCGTACGGATCTCTGACGAAGAAAAATTTGACGGTGTTCTCCCTGATCTCGTTTTTAGCCAAGTTCCACTCGGGTTGTCCAGCCGGCCTTAGCGGACCGTTGTGGAGTTTCACGCGATCTATATCAAATGGCGAGCCAATTTTCATTTGTGACATATCGCCGGGGCGGGTCAGAAAGCTAAATATACGGCCCCAGAACGTGCACCCAGCTTTAGGGACGTGGCAGTACATGAGGTTCTTCTCCGCGTCCGAGTAGAATGAAACCGTGTAGAGTTTGGGTCCCAGGTTGTAGGACCAGTGTGACGCACACGCTTGTGACATCAGAGTTATTCTACTTGACATGTCGTCCGATGTTGTCTTTCCTTGTCTGCCTGGTCTGATATCCTGGAAAATATACATGTACATTTCTTTAAAAAAAAATCTTTTAGAGGATTAACGAGTTCTTCATTTTATTGGCACTTTGACAAAGCTGTAATCGGCGGAGATGGTTAATTTAATTTATTACATTAAAAAAAAGCAGTCACTACCAGCCGAGGTTGTTTGTAGCGTACTGTTATGGTTTTGCAGATTTAATCTGTGTTAAGATTTGGCTTGTATAATAAACAATACATAAACAAAGGTCTGAGGAAAAAAAACAGTATTCATAGGAAACGATACCAAATATAGTGATAATAAAAATAGTTAATTAAATTATACAACAAAATTTCTATAAAAAATACAAATTCGAGCACAAAGTATTTATTAAAAACAAAGTTTTTGGTATAATAAATCTTTAATATACATTTTTTATTATTTTATATCAATATTCTAAAGCCCCAACCACTTTTAAACTGCCGATTTATTTCACAAACTATTTCAGAAAAACAAAAGAAAATATTACGCACCGAACGCACTTGTGACATGTTAACACATCTTATTTAGCGCAGTTATCGGGAATTTTATTTCGTGTAATCAGTGTCATCATATTTCCTTCATCTTCCCCTTGGAAAACGTTGAAAAAAACCGGATTTTCTGGGGTTTAGGAGTGAGACTGACAATTTGATGGAATGTGTTGTCATTGGCAATAAGCCCACGCACCAAGCTTCAGCTCGATAGGTTGACGGGAAGTGGATCAATTAGCCACCCAAAGTTTTTGTCAGCCAGCCACGAAACGTGCCGAAATGCCCCGGCCCCAACACCTTGATCCATCCCATCCAGGCACCCTACCATCAGAACCGATGGTTAATGTACTCGATGGTTATTGTAGGGTTGTTGTTATGTTGTTTAAACACCTTTCTTATTTCCCCATCGCTCACCACCCCAATCCTCCAACCCCCCCCCCCACACATTTTCCTCGACCCACCATAAAGGAGGTGTAACTCTGTGCCATCAGCTTACTTAGTTGCAACCTTACAGTTTACCACTGGGAATACTATGCATCCACCGGACAAGAGGGTCACGTCCCACGTGTGTTTAAAAAAAAAAACACGATGGACAAACCATGTGGCAATGCGAGTCGAATGAAAGTCTTTCAAAACAACAACAACAGCAAAAACAACAACAGCAACAACAACAACAACACCCACATCGGCAGCAGCAACAACAACAACAACAACATTAAATTCCCCTTACATCACGTGAAAATGGTAGTATTTCGTCGTAAATCAGATAAAAAGATAATGGTACATACGAGCAGATCAGATAGCGTGCTTTGGTCATAAATGTAATGCTATACCCTGGAAGACGGGATTGCGTAAAATTGAGCTGTCGTGTGAAATTATTTTTCTCTGCTGCTCTTGCTTTCGACAGTGCTGAAGCTCAAGGGGCTGCAGGTCCCGGTGATGTCGAGTGGATAGGTGGCACCCCATGGTTATTTGTCTGTTTAAAAATGTGCGATCTATACGCGAGAAAATACGGTACATCTACTTGATAAAACATAATGACAGCTTGATACGGTTATAGAGTTTGACTTACATTTATGGCGTCCACCGATCTGTCGTCTGCAATGTAAACATGTATGATACAAAATTACAAAATAAGTTGTTGCTAAAAACTTAAAATTTTGGCCATCGATAACAGTTTAAAAAAAAAACAACATGATTTAAAATAAATAATTATTAAGGAATATGAGAGGGTTAAATATATTTTAAAATATCCTGTAGCATTGTAGAGTGGTCTTTGGATTCAGAAGAAGTGGTGTGTCACATAACAAAATTAAAAAAAAATCATGAATAAAATGAAGTGTTGGCAATCGTAAAACGCAGCGATCATTTTAGACCCTCTTTCACTGTCGACCCTCTGTCACTGTCAACCTTCAGTCATTGGCAACCTTTTATCACTGTAGACCCTCTTTCACTGTCGACCCTCTGTCACTGTCAACCTTCAGTCATTGGCAACCTTCTATCACTGTAGACCCTCTTTCACTGTCGACCCTCTGTCACTGTCAACCTTCAGTCATTGGCAACCTTCTATCACTGTAGACCCTCTTTCACTGTCGACCCTCTGTCACTGTCAACCTTTAGCCATCGTCAACAATCATGTCATTGTAGACCCTATGTCACTGTCAACCTTCAGTCATTTTCAGTATTCAGTCATTGTCAACCCCCTGTCATTATAGATCCTCTTTCACTGTCGACCCTCTGTCACTGTCAACTTTCAGTCATTGTCAACCCTCTGTCATTGTCAACCTTCAGTCATTGTCAACTTCACTCATTGTCAACCCTCTGTCACTGTCAACCTCCAGTCATTGTCAACCGTCTGTCATTGTCAACCTACAGTCATTGTCAACTTCACTCATTGTCAACCCTCTGTCTTTGTCAACCTTCAGTCATTGTCAACCCTCTGTCATTGTCAACCTTCAGTCATTGTCAACATTCTGTCATTGTCAACCATCAATCATTGTCAACCCTCTGTCATTGTCAACCCTCAGTCATTGTCAACCTTCAGGCATTGTCACCCCCTCCCCCCAGTCGTTGTCAGCCCTCTCCCCGCCTCTTCTATTTGTTCACGGTGTATTACTGGTTCAGACTTCCATGATTTTATTCAGATGCTTACCTCTAACCAACTGGACCACCAGCAGTTTTAGAACAATCAGGGCGACACCTCCGAATGTGAGTCCCGCAACAATCCGCATTGGTGTGACTGCTCTCATTCTCATCATCAGCATTGGGGATACTCTTCTGTTAAACAGATACGAATTTTTTCCCCCACAGGCTTGTCTAATTTTTATCCAGCTGGTATTTTAGTGCTTACTTTTAATACATAAGTTGTCCTCGGTGGTTTAAGTACTGCAGACAGCTATTGAAAATGTTGTCTTTGTTTAGTCTCCCGGTCAAATTTGTGTGTGTTGTCTTTTTTAACGTCGGACATGGAGGAATTTAATTCCGTCCTGTGATTAAAAAAATGGTGAAATTATATTTAAATGTATGAATAGCAATGATTTTCAAATTTTGTGGGTGAACGGTGCACCCTGGGGAAATAATGCAATGCTCAACTAATTGAAGTAATTGGACTTAAAATGTTTGCTTAGTATAAAAAAAAACACATAAATAAAAACCGAATGCACTCGGAAATGAACGACATCACCGTTATAGACAGTGACAGGAGTAAAGTAAAACACTTGGAGAATCTGAGAAAAAAACCAATATAAATTACCATCAAGTAATTCAAACATCGAAGGAAAATACCTCCACCCCCCACCCTTCCCCGGCGAGGAAACAAAAATACACATGCTTTCATTAAATCCCCTTCAATTGTAACAACAACAAGAAAAAGAACATACCTTGCAACAGTCCTGTATAAAAAAAAAAGAGAACTCTATCAACTATGATGGACCCACTTCTCTGATCCCTGTTGATCCCCTCTAAGCCATGGATAGTTTACTATGAGCTAGCACTCCGGCAACAACAAAAAGAGAACCAACCAAACAACTGTTACTGATGATCTGATTTGAAAAGTGCTACCAGATGGTGGCTATATAGAAACACTATACGGCTGTAGAGTGCGGATGAATCATGGGTTTGGAGGTGGGTGGTGGTGGGGGTAGGGGGTTAGGCGTGTCATTGTTGAGGAGCGTATACTAATTTCATGGTTTTAAAATATTCCTTTGTTAAAAAAAGAAGAAAAAAAAAAAGGGGGGGGGGGAAATAATTTGTTTATAAATATTATTAATGGCTTGACATGATTTGAATGGTAGCAATATTAATAAAGTGAATATATTTAGTTAATTGTCTCTATGTACCGGTAACCTAGGGAAGAGGGCAAACGGGAGCAGCGTAAAAATAGGGGGAGGGGTAATTAAGAAGAGACTGGGGGTACAGGCTGCGGTGGACAGGACACCGTGAGAGAATGGCGTATTGCAGAGCAGCGAAAGTGATCTACGGACAGAAACTTAGCGTCCCTAGGCAGGCGGCTCGACGGTCGGCCAAGACTGAGATAGATTGACGGTGCAGAGAAGGGCTTATACCAGCTGGGGCCCGCTAGTAGACAGCTAGGGACCGATCCGAATGGAAGGATATAGTGGAGCAGACAGACCGGGGTCCTACGTGGGCTTTAGCGCCACTGATGATGATGTCTAAATGGAAGGATGTAGTGGAGCAGGACATGGTCTTACGTGCGCTGTAGCGCCACTTATGATGATGTCTAAATGGAATAATGTAGTGGAGCAGACTGATCAGGGACCTACATGGGCTGTAGTGCCAGTATGTGTGGGATACATGGAGATTTAGTAGCGGTAAATGGTTCTCTGAGATTTGTTTGGCTCGGGGGGCGGGGCGGTCGTATTTAAGAGGAACGAGCAAAGAGATGAGTTTTAAGAGTGAGAGTCGAGAGGGGACTATTGGGAAGGGCTTATAAATCGGGGAACTGTGCGTGACTTTGAGGCGACGAAAGGGGAAGTGGAGGGGGGTGGCGGGGGAGTCCAGTCTAGCAATCACTACAAAGTAATCTTTACACAAAATTAACTATAAACTCAGTTTTTGCTGTAATGCATAGGGATCAGTTTCCGAAAAATTCATCTTTATCTTTATTAGCACGCCAACGGAACACATCTCATATTTATCCATACTAGCATGCCAATTTGAAAAATCTCAAATTTTTCCACATTGGCAAGCAGCTGTTGCTAGTATCAACATTTCGACTGAAGAAAGTAAATCTCACGTCTGTCAATGTTACAATGAGCCAATCCCGCTCATGTGTTATTGTATGGTCATTTAATCAAAATGTACTATTCTGTGGCAACATTACGCGATGGTCGCAGCTTGCATTCAATACGTTCATTGAGTTTAAATACCTGCTTTGACGTCAAACGTTTCTATGAATTCTTTTGGCAAATGAATAATAATTTTACTCAGGGAGAAACCTAGACAAACAACGTCTTTTTAAAAACCTTTATATTAACTTCGCTTTTGTTCGTGGCTGGCTAAATCTTCGATTGGCTACCAATGTTCCCTCTAAGGCAGTGGTTCTCAATCTTCCTAATGCCGCGACCCTTTAATAGGGCTCCTTATGTTGTGGCGACCCCCAACCACACATTTTTTTTCGTTTCTACTTCTTAACTGTAGAGCTATGTGTTTTCAGTTGGTCTTAGGCGACCCCTGGAAAAGAGTCGTGCGACCCCTAAAGGGGTCGTGACCCACAGGTTGAGAAACGCTGCTCTAAGGTTTGCTGGTTTGTAGGTAAAATCATACAGTTGTGTGCAAAGTTTTACAGCATAATTTTTTTTGTTTGCAAAATTTTACGCCCACAAACAAACGCACACAAACGGAAATTACATAAATGACTTAAGTGCAAAAAAACCTTTTATTTAAATAAATAAAGTAGCTATATTTAAATAATTATAATTAAAAAGAATGTCACGATAGTTAAATCAAAGCTATATTTATTTCTATTTTTTATCCCATCGTTTGGTCAAGCAACTAAATTTTTACGTACACCCACTACCAATGACCACTAGTTATTTGATGGACTCATTTCTGGAGGTACTCTTGGCGTCTGTCTTTCAACGATATCCATCTTTTATACATATCGTCCAGGTTGATCTGATGTCCATCATTCTGATACGATTTAATCCTCATTAAGCAGTCTAAATGTAACGCTTCCAGCCTATTTTCAGATTTTATTTGTATATTATTCCTTAGGCTGAATCCACGTTCACAATGGGCGGGTGATGCAAGAAATGTAGCACAAATATCCAACAACAGAATGGCCATATAATCCGAATTGCTCCTCATTTATTACAAATCGAACCATCTCGTCGAAAGTCGGCGCAAACCCACATTTCATTTTTTTCTGCAAGCACAAATCTTAAGCTACGATACTGATCCTTAACTTTCGGCATAATGTCATCATAGTTTTCCCGGAATGCTGTATATCTGGAAACCAGTGCTGCAAGTTCTTCTTGGCCAAAATTAAAATCTGAAGTGTCGATTAAAGCTGATATCTCAAAGACTCGCCATTGATTCAACTCACTTTCAGGGAAACGAGAGTCCAGGTGCAAACATAAACATTCAGCGACCTTAATGGTGGAACTCATGTTTATATCCTCGTCATTTCCAAGCAATTCAGCAACCTCTTCGGACCAGTGCACTTTTTAACCAAGGTACTAGGCACGGAGCTTAGTGATCCTTGCTTTTATAAACTGGTATGCATCGATGGTAGCATGATTTTTCTTTGTAGCAGCTTGCACAATTCAGCAAGTTCACCAACAACTTCATCAAAGACAATCAGTGCAGTTCGAAACTGCGGATCCCTTAGTTTCTTCAATCATTACTTATGAACTGGATCATTGCACGGGCCCACCTGCTCTTCACAGTCTTCAGTCAACACTTGTATGTTTCTCAGCAACGCTCGTAAAGCAAAGTGCCGCGAAAGCTATCTGATTTCATTCAATGGTCTGAAGGCTATGGTCTCTCATTCCAACATCTTAGTTAGTTCGGTAAACTGTGCTTTCCGTACCGTCGACCTTCGGAGCAATGTGTTCACTGTCCTACGGAATGTTTCAATGTCTGCCATTAAACTGATATGTTTGCACGCATCATTGATGCCTAAATCTTCACGATGAGCAACGCAGTGTTATTCCAGTAGATGTGGAATACGTCGGCGAAGAATTGCTGCATCTACATTGCTCTTGCCTAGCATAACCGATGCACCATCAGAAGTAAACATAACCATTTTCTGCAGGTCCAATGAATTCTATTGATAAAACTCTGTTAATGGCTGATTCCACAGATTTACTGTCACATGCCGACAAAGACACAATTCAAACAAACAATGTCTTGTAAACATTAGCGGGACATGGCCGAAACTTTGCGTATCAGATCAACATTTTTTCAGTGATATATCAGCGGGGAACGTTGTATTACAAAGTTCGCTAATTATAGCATCCTTCACTACAGAATCGATAGAATCAACAAACTCAAAAGCATAATTCTTACTGCGCCATCTATCAGGCACTGGGGCATACTTAGTCTTATGGTTGTGTATATGCATTGAACTGCATTTATAGATGTGTTCATGTTGATAACCAAGAGGACGTTGTCAATCATAAGTTTTCCTGGTTTTCTGATACTATTTTTCGTTGTGCTGCTTCTGGTCTCGTGCCTCGATCAGCGATACTTTCTGTAAGCATGCGCAGTACACCCCCTGGCGGTATAGAACGATGTGTCTGTACAGCAGCTGTGCGAATTTTTTGCTTGATATGTCGTTTAAGATAATCCAGCTGCCAAGCCTCCCACCTTATCCATGTGGAGAAATCACCACCTGCATTAGATTTGAAGCACATTTCACAGGACAACATCATCATCAATTTCACGATATTTCAAAATATCACCCAGCTTGACTGTTACGCACTGCCTTATATAGTGAGAAATTTATCTCTTATTTGAAGTTATTGGCTCGTTCTAAACAGTGTCTAACAAGGGACGATACCACAGAGAAATACAATAGCAGAAATACGACACTCAAAACAGTACTAATTACAATTGATGAGATTTATTTAAGTATGAATAAAATTACAAAACAAACGAAATATAAATACAAATCATCAACTTAGAGAGTTTGATAAGTCTTGTACCGGTACACAGTTAGTACAATGTGCCAATTAATGATGTAAAATGATGAATGCGAATAAACACATATGAGCACACAAAGAATAATACACTTGTCTCGTAAAGTTAAAAATATCTATCAATCACTCCATCTCTTTGAATCTCTGAATCCCCTTGATATCTATGCGTCAGTAGAACCAACGCTTCTAGAAATGTCTTCTACATGGTTTATCTTCTAGTCAATTATCGAAGTTTCCCCAAAATTCTATTAGAATATATTAGTTATTTTTAGTTGATAGTTGTGGAAAACAACGGCTAAGATGAAAGGAAATAGGCCACGCCCAATACGAACGCCGTCTAATGTGGGGTCAACCAGAATTCTCGGCACGGGGAAAGTGTGACGTAAACACGTCCTACGTGACATTGACAGTCTCCTCTGACTACGAATCTGGTAGTGCTGCACGCATTAATTAGATGAGCCATTCCGTTTTAAAATTTGATCTACACTTTTTCTTAGCAAGCGATGACAGTTCGCTTAAATGACGTTTAGACATAACCGTTAAAACATTATTAAAAATAATTAGCTACTACATTTATAATAAAGTAGAGATATGTGATTTTTTTTTACTTTATGCACATCCACTGCGCAGTTTGCGCCACGAACTTTACATGAATGGCGGCGGTGGTTCAGAACGAGGCTTGCTTGATCAAGAATGTATTTGTAAGTGGGTAAATCAATAGTTCTACGTAAAAAGTAGAAGGCAGAAATATAGGTCTGAATCTAATTTAAAAACATGGATGTTTATGTTATAAAAACTGTAGAATTCCAGCTGCAGAGTGCGGCGTATGTTTGAATTTAATTTTATAAAAATTGCTGCGCGGATACCCCAAACTGCTGCGCCGATACCCCAAACTGCTGCGCGGCGTCTGTGAGATAGCTGCGCGGCCGCGCAGCCGCGCAGCCACGCAGCTTAAAGGGAACATTATTGGCTACATGACCCACTTCTCGTCAACCTATCGAGCTGAAGCTTGGCCCATAGACTCTGATAGACAAGAAAATAATTAACTTTTACAAGCTATTTGATAATTTTGCGGATATTTTCTAAGACACAAAAGCTTCTATAGTCGCTGAACTCGAAGTCATCACAAACAAAATTGCTTCTGTATTATACATATTTTCTTAATGCAGTAACAATGAAATCGGTTAAAAAGATATAAACTTTATTCAGGCGATATATTAGCCGTTTCGAGTTATGCTAACTTCCCAGCAAGTTTGAAAAAGGAGAGAATTTCGATATGGAAGGTTTTTTTCCGGCCATTTTGTTACGCTGCAAACAAAGTGAATTGGGTTTTTCTTTTGTTGAAAATCACCCATTAAGTAAGAAATACATTTCAAGATTTAGGCAGTTGGTGAAGATTACACATTTTTCTGCCCAGGTTGTTTTCTTCCTTGTTAAATTGTTTTACTTATCTTCAAACTTGTATTACTTCTCAAGCAGAATTGTACTTTTTTTTTGGTGTTCCGAATCCTTCATGCTCCTATGTGTTACGTTGTGTTTCAAAAGACGACAAACGGCTAGTTCCACCTCTTGGACACGCTCCTGGCCTTCTTAGTTTTAAATTAAATTTCTATCTCTTCATGCTGTCAGTGGTTCTCAAACTTATCTCGACCATCATCCCTTGTGGTGGACATACAATCGTGCCCCATTTTAAGTTTAAGAATTCTTAAAATAGTAGTTTCCACAGTCCGCTACTGAAAATATTTACACAACGAAATTGCACAAGTGCAACGCATATTATCTATTTGAATGCTATGACAGGACTTAGAAATGATCCACACACAAACAAACTTATGCTCTTCAGTATCAACAGCCAGTCAGAATGTGAAATGAATTATTATTTGAATATAGGAAGTGCCATAGTCATAACTAAACATATGGATATTGCATGGACAAAAGAAATATACAAAATTCGCATTTATTATTCTCATAGCGTTGTTTTATTTAGCTTGCATTAGTTTTGTACCAATCGCTGGTCAGTTTATATTTAGTTTTGCACCAATCGCTGGTCAGTTTATATTTAGTTTTGCACCAATCGCTGGTCAGTTTATATTTAGGTTTGCACCAATCGCTGGTCAGTTTATATTAGTTTTGTACCAATCGCTGGTCAGTTTATATTTAGTTTTCCACCAATCGCTAGTCATTTTATATTTGGTTTTGCACTAATTGTTGGTCAGTTTTTTTTTAGTTATAGCCCATCCAAACATCTGCGGTGACAATACGTGGACTTCTCACACAGTGAAGTTACTAGACAAAACATGAACCCACTCTATACGAATCCCAATTTGTGTTGACCCCAGGAACGCCCAAACACACATTTTTAAAGCCCTCTGAACTATACAAATATTCTAATGTCTCATCCCCTTTTAAAATATTTATTACACCGTATTTAAATTGTCTTCATTTCCGTACAAAAAAAAAAAAGAAGAAAATATTATACACCAAACGCGTTTGCAGTATTTTTCAGAATCTCATTTAGTGCAGTTATCGGGAAATTTATTTTGCACGCTATTGAAATCCCCATTACACCATACATTCATAGGAAGACAATAATATTGATTGATTTAATTCAGGTAATATGTACTAGAATATGTAAAAAAGATGTACTGTTCTATATTTTGTCATATATGACAGTATGAGTTACCAACGATATTGTTGTAGTGTGTATTGATTGAACTCTGTGATCTGATTGTCCTGTGTTGTTGTGATGTTGTGTGTTTAGATTAAAATGTGTGAATATTGGTTGGAGAATTGAAGTGAATTGTCATGGGGCGTGGGGGTATAAAAAGAATGTAGAGTGATGAATTAACGTTAACTGCCAACAAAAGTTATCCCTCTATGTACTCATTTAATACTCTTTTTCTGTTTGCTGAGGCTCTCAATGAAAGTTGGTCGGTCCTCGCGTTACTCCTTCGGGCGCCAGCTACGACAATGCTACATGGCACGTGCGACTTTAAATGAGAAGCGACCCCGGGGGGGGGGGAGGGGGGGGGGTGGGGGGGACGTAGGGAAGGACGGACAGCGTACAGAAAAATCCCACACCAACCGGTTGGTTTGGTCATTCCCCCCCCCAACTTTCTCCCGTGTACAAGAAAAAGGTTGAATCAGTATCTGTTTCTCATGATTGGAAATTAAATTTAGACCGAGTCAAACCCGCAAGGAAGAAACTAGATTTATCCTCTGGCAAATTGAGGGAGGTGAGCGAAATAAAATCAGCGCTGTAAATCCTGGAAGGAGGCAAGGACGCACATCCCGCATAGGAGAGCTGACCGGGGTGGGGGGGTGGGTGGGGCAAGGGAAAGAAAGGTCAAAAGAGGGACATCGTCAAAAGGTTAGGGGATAAGAGGCATCCACTGACGTGCTACAAGTGGGGGGTGACCAGGGCAACACAACCTGAGACGTGGAGTCGGGCCTTCCAAACATAATTGATTTCTAACATGGACATCTGCTTAGAGTTTAGTAGCATAAAAACTTGAGGAAAATATGGAGTTTATATATATACTGGCACCTCTCATAACGAGTTTAATTCGTTCAAGACTCTTACTCGTTAAGCGAAACACTCGTTAAACGAAACAAATTTTCCCCGTACAAATCAATGTAAAATGCGTTACATGCTGAAAAAAACACTAATTTTTCAAAAAAATGTATTAACATTTATTCAAATAAAATTACTTATGAATTGTTAAGGAGTGTAACAACTTGGAATACAATTTACATTTGAAACAAAAAACGTAAATAAAAATATGAATTTATGACAAATAATTAATCCCTTTTAACTAGAAAACTGTCTAAAGACATAATTTTGTTTTTGCCGACGCTTCAAAATTAGACGGAAATGTTTCACAGCATTATCATTGAATAAATGTGTAGCACGAATAGCCACGCTCACACCTTGTTCTCGTTTTTCAATGATTTTACGTTTCATTTCAACAGTTATTTTTTCTCTTTTATGATTGTCTTCTTGTGTTGTTTTTTTCCGAAGACATTTTAGCATAGGACACTTTGCACATAAAAAAATTACGAATACTGTCTGAATACAAAATTTGTAAAAACTGGTGATAACACACGAAAACAATACGCTAAGAGACCGAGTGGTAAACACAGACTAATGCAATGGTTCTCAACTTTCCAAGTGCCGCGACCCTTTAATACAGTTTTTCGTGTCTTAGCGACCCCCCAGCAACCTAATTATTTTCTTTGCTACTTCATAGCTGTAGGAATATGTGTTTTCAGATCGTTTAAGGCGACCCCTGGGAAAGGGCCACGCTACCCCCCAAGGGGTCGCGACCCACAGTTTGAGAACCGCTTGACTAATGCATCGGCGTGGAAGCCCCGGCTCACAAATGAATGTCGGGAAAAAGGGACTTCCCCTTTCTGCATAACTCGTTATGCCAAATATCGCTCGTTAAGGGAGCAACTTCTTCACATTTTTTTTATGCTCGTTATGGGAATTACTCGTTATGAGAGGTGCTCGTTATGAGAGGTTCCACTGTCTTTATATATATATAAAGACAGCTTTATTACTAAATTTTAGGATACAACTTTAAGCCAGGAGAGGTAGTTAGGGGTGGGGGGAAACTGGGGGGGGGGGGAGGGGGGGTAACCACCTTCATTGTCCTTTTGTTGCGGTTCTTCTCAAAGAGGGCGAAACATTCTTAGGGGAGGAGGGGTAACCACCTTCATTGTCCTTTTGTTGCGGTTCTTCTCAAAGTGGGCGAAACATTCTTTCTCTGTTTAGGTCCTATCTTAAAGACTATCTTGGCTCCCTTGAAGATTGCGAGCGGGACAAGTGGCCCCTTCTCACGGTCCTGTCCGAGGGATATGCGGCACGCCAGGACGCTGCGGCGTATATATTGGGAACCACGGGGGGGGGGTTGGGTTCGTTAAACTGACAGCGGTGGAGACAAGAGACACTTTGTACTGTGACGTCACAACTGTCTCTGGAATAAATGGACTTTTTTGGGTTTGGGGGGTGGGGTGGAGGAGCAACAGCTTATTGTACGTACGCAGAGAAGATGTGGCCAAACAAGTACTCGTGCAACAATGGACAAAGGGGTGTGTGTGTGTGTGTGCGTGCGTGTCGAAATTTCAATTTATTTTGCATTTGTGCTATATGGATGGCTCCTAAGCATAAAAAAAAGATATCAGCCACTTATGATATGATTATTGTCAAAACAATCACAGTGTTGTTATCAGAAATAAATTGTCAACAGGGAATTACTGTATGCGTTTATATTTACTAATACAGCTAGTGCCCGACAAAGTAAAGTTAAACCTGAAAAAGGAACGCAACAAAACAACGAAGAACGTGTCGGCGGGAAGCCTTCGTCAAAATTCATTCGCTGCCCTCTTGGATACTACTTCTAGGCTTAGTGCTATTTTTAAATTTTATTCTGTTTTTATTTTCCTGTTGTTTTGTTCGCCCACGAAATCTCTGGTACCGGTACATGGAGATAACCCTGATAACAATGCTATTATAATGGTGTGTTTATGAGAGGACGGAGGGGAAAAAAAAACAAAACAAAGAATTATCCATTGAAACAAAACAAAGAAAAAAAAAAGAATTTCATACACTGAAACAGTTCCATGGCCGTAAGAGAAGCCTTTATGGGCCAGGCTCAACTTTCAATGAGATTCCACCAAACCCGGCATCGGAACAATTTCACAGGCGGACAAACATTAGCCACGCAGTGAGTCCAGCGGAAAGTTGACACGTGTAATTACACCCCCCTCCCCCCATACCCTGACTTGAGCAGACAACCAATCTCCCAGAATGTGAAGCTCATTGATTGAGTCCGGTCCTACCGTCACTCCACCCAAATGCTACCTCAGTCATATAGAAGGCAAATAGTCCTTTTTATACACCGGAAATAGAGTCCTTTCATATATTAGACACACATTTCAGTTATAAATAAGACACATTCCATTCATACATCAAACACACATTCCAGCCATGTATCACACAAATATTGCAGTCCTACGTCTGAAACATATTCCAGTCTTATATCAGACACATATTCCAGTAATGTGTCAGACACATATTCCAGTAATGTATCAGACACTCATTCCAGTAATGTATCAGACTCCTATACCAGTAATACATCGGACACATATTCGAGTCATAATACAACAGACGCATATTCCAGTAATGCACCAGACAAACATTCCAATAATGCACCAGACAAACATTCCAGTAGTGCACCAGATAAACATTCCAGTAATGCATCAGACAAACATTCCAGTACTGAAACAGGCACATATTCCAGTCATACATCTGACCAGGGCTTCTTTCAGCTATATCTCCGGGGGGGGGGGGG